>CM041634.1:1762159-1819878 GCA_023333625.1 Bothriochloa decipiens | reverse complement strand
CATAATTCATCAAATAAAAGGTATTGATCTTTGTCAGGGCAATGAAAGATCAGCTTAGTTGATCGTAATGATAGTACATTGATATGATTATCCACAGGAACTTCATTGTTCGCATGGGAAGTTCTAGGTTTGCATAGAGTGATTTGTTGCTGGTGATGAGAATTCTGCTCTTTTATCCAAGAACAATGTTTTTATCACCAGCTTGATGTGTAGTTGAAACACTCAAAGTCAGAGGTTGGACGGAAGAAGAAACTAGGTGGGAAACTATGAATCCCATGCTTTTGAATTTCTTCTTACATTTTTTACATGTATATGAGTCTAAGCATTGTAAAGGCAAAAGATGAACCTTATTGAACTATTTTAGGCTTTCAGTCTAGTACATTTTTTTCCCCATTTCCCTGTTACTGCACAAAAAAGAAAGATAATTGAAAAAGCATAATATTCAGAAAATGGAGTTATACTCAATTCATTGACACTTGCAGCGTTCAAAACCTGTCTCTACCTTTCAGGCACAAATACAAAGAATAATCAGGAGTGTTTTTATCGAGCCCTGATATTCTGCTTAGTTTCACAACATACGAACAGCATTAGCTGCATTTCTGTTCTTTGGGTTTCCTTTGTATATGGTCATGGTCGCCTCGTCGAGGTCAACCAAAACAGTGCACAGAGTGTACAATGTCGGACCTGAAAAGCAGCTCCCAGGGTGTTATAAATCAGTTCACGATGCAAGAACCAATGCTCAGAACACATGACAAAAAAAGGATCCGAACAGATTGTGAATCACCTGTCATATGGATTGGGTACTTCTCATCAGCTGTATCTCCCAGCAGCAAAAGCGCCGTCTCTTTGGAGTCCACTGAACACTGCGAAGCTCTCTTCTCCCTGCTCATGGAGTTCTCGTCCTGCACCTTCTTGCCGCAATGCCAATTCACTCATCAGTTCATCCAACAGTCGAATCAATCAAATGGCCTCGATCTCCCTACCTGCTTCACTTGGAGGTGCCGGTACATGTTGGCGTGGAAGAACGGCTCGGCGCCGGCCTCGCGGACGGAAAACCGGTTCCCGGAGGCCGTCTCGACGTTGATGATCCTCCGGCCTCTGATGTCCATCAGGTTGTAGCAGTGGCCGACTGAGACGGTCGGTGAACAGATCCTCTGTGCCATGATCAATGGTAGCTTTTATCACTGATGCAAAGAGAGCTAGTGTCGTGGAGTTCAGTGATAGTGTTAGCAGCCACGTACGTGCATTGCATCCTCGAGGTTCTTCGATTCTAGCAGGTCTCGGGACACGAAGTTCCGGGCAATGGCACCGGCGACGATCTCGTCGTTCACCGGAGGAACCGAGTTGAGCGTGAAGGCCTGTCAGTTTGGCTGTAATCTGACTGATGCGGAAATGGAAATTCAGAATGCAGTAACGATAGCATGCTGCGGTGTGTTGGCTTACCACGCCGTTGGTGTTGAACCCGAAGGCGCAGCTCGGGAGCTCGCCGGCGTAGGTGTAGGCGGTGAAGGACGCGCCGTCCGGCAGCGTGGCCCGCACGAGGTACGTGTGGCCGAGGAGCGCGACGTTCCCGTCCTCGTTGTGCGCGGCGATCGCCCTGGAGTCGCTGACGATGAGGACGTCGGAGCAGTCGGCGTCGGCCTCCTCCTCCTCCTCCACTTCCTCTTCCCGGGCGCGATCACCGCCCTCCATCTGGTCCTTCGGGATGAACGGTAGGACCTCCTTCCTGAAGTTGACCAGGATGACCTGCTCGGACCGCCGGAAGCAAGAGACGAGACGACGACGCAGTCAGAGCGGCAGGAGGAACACCGGCGGCGAACAGACAGAGACCGCGATCGATGGTAACGACGTGTGCGTCGCTGTACGTACGTGGAGGAGCGGGACGCCGCTGCCGTCGGCGGTGCCCACCAGCTCGTCCCAGTAGCGCGGGTACCTCTCCCTGTTGGCGGACTGGAGCGCGGCGAGCAGTGGCTGCGCCTCCGCCGTCGACGCGAACGGCAGCAGCTGCTCCCGGAGCACGAGGTCCTGCCGCATCCTGCTCCTGATGACCTCAGCGAACCGCCGGCCCACGGCGAGGCCCAGCGCGTACCCGTCCGCGCAGCGGCCGGCGTCGAAGGCGTCGAGATCGCCACCGGCGCCCATGTTTCGAACGGCTTTGCGCGTTGCTGCGGTGCGGACGGGGTGCCGCGCCTTATCTCCAAGAGCTCTGGTGAAACGGGCCGGGCTGGCATGTGTCCTTACTTTTAGCCCATCAAAATAACCCATCCCGCCAGTAGATAGGAGGGCCAACCTACTCGGCCCACAAGGATGAGAATGGACCGAATTGACCCATGGGTAGTTAGTTAATGGGCATCCAAAAAAAAAGATGGATAAGATTCTCAACTGTCAGGTAACTGCTTTTTTATTATTTGTTTGCCTTGTTTATTTTTCCAAATAAAAGGGTTGGTCATAAGCATGTCTATGCTTGAAAGTAGATCGAGTAATACCGTATTTCGAAAGTCAAAATAGATAAATTAAAATCATAGCTTACTTGTGAACTTATTTAGTTTGATGCATTGCTAATAACCTTCATGCAAAAATTGAGGATGAATCTATTCTTGTTCAGGCGCCAATTTATTTTCTCTCTCTCTCTCTCTCTTTCTCCTCGGTAAAACAAGATGAGTCGCACTTGAAAGACCCAAAGACCAAAGTGCAAAACCCTAATAAAGAATAGGGTACTCCAGCACTGGTTCATCGGGAAAGGGAGCCCATGCACCTTGGAATTTGGAGGCGCCCACATCTGAAGCCAGTTTTTTAGTGCATCCAATGGGGTTTAAAGGTGTTTAAGATTGTAAAGATGACGAGTTCAAGGTTGCAGACACGAGGTGGGAATTGGTGCAGGCCTCCACATGCGCAGCTCTGTGAGTTCCAATCCCCCCTCCCCCTCCCCTGCCAGTCTGCCACTGACAGCCTCGCTGTCTGGTACTGCCTTTGGCAACTTTAGGGTTAGGGTTCCACACCTTGACAAACGCCATCCCTTTCTCTCTCTTCCTCGGTGGGTCTTGTGTTGAGTCTTCTCCTCATTGTTGGCAAGTCGTTGCAGGTAGGTAACCACTGAAACCATCCATGGCACGAACCAGGCGGTGTTCAGAAATGAGTGTGGAGAAGGAAAAGAAATTGGCCGCAGCGAACTCTGAGTGTGTGCAGTGATCTTAATTTGAAGCACGCAGAAAGTATGAGTGAGAAGAATGCATGGCAAGTGTGCAGGGAACAGGTCTGGCTGCCATGGCTTTCAGGTTCCAGAGTCCGGCCGGGAACTGCTGCAAATAGCACCAAATGAGGCTCCGGGCCCTGCACATATATACTACTATGTGACTTGCAGGTTCTTCACTGTTAACCTTTTTATAGAAATAGAACACCGATAAGTGTCGCTTGTACATTGAAATGTCGCTCTCGGTTCTGTTTCAACCTGCAAGCACATCAAACTACTACAGAGGCACTCGTTCATGCATGTCTGCGTGTCGCACAATGCATTAGTTAATTAATTTTCTTGAAGTATCTTAGTGTGATAAATCCCTCAATCAGAAATTTATTCCCAAATTGAAGAGAACACTTTCGGAACCTGTTGGTTTGAGAAATATACTAGCTAATTCAAGTAATCCTCTACCACGGTTTCTTCAGACATTGCGCTTATTAACAACTGTCCCAAGGAATAACAAGTTAGTAATAACCACAAGCACACATGCTATATATATAACGAAGTAAACTGAATGGTAGGTTTATTTAATTGCTTGTAATAATCGATGCAAAAATCCATTTTGTTGATTAAAATGTGGTGAACGAAGAACAAAAAAAAAACATTTCACTGTTTTGCTTTTTATTTACTTATATTATGATGTTTGAACTATATTTGTTTCAGGAGCTTGGACTGGTCAAAGTTTTAATTAAAACAGAAACAGAATACATGTGGAGTAGTACAAGCATCACACAGAATATAATGTGTGCAAGGCAAAAAAGTGTCTTTTGATGACATAATCTCCAGTGAAATGCGCCCTTTGTTGATCTCCAATTTTCTGGTAACAAGCAGTTAAGTAACAATATGGCTTACCTGTTCAACTCAAACAGGTGCACATGCTTGTTATCAGAAACTCCCAGCTGTGACTTGTTCTGTGACATGCATGTGATGGATCCCATATATAGCATGTGTGTTATTGATGCTACCGTAACATATATACAACAATGAGCTAGGGTTCTTAGAGCATTATATTTCTATTATTTAAATTAAAAAACAACATCATTTAGTATATATGCCCCTTATATAAGAATTAATTTAGAACATCACACCTTATGAGACAACACTCGAGCAAGGTTGCAAGAATACTGACTAGCTATGCATACTGAATATCACAAAAAAAATTCTTATGAACACATGATATACCAGGAATAGTACAAGCAGAAACCGATTTGACTAGGACATTATTGTTACCACTCAGTTTTTTAGAGATTGGCATTTGGCACTTATTCAAGATTCACACAGGTATTACCAAAATGTCAAGTCTATTTTTCTGAAACAATTAGCTAGGTCAAATCACTAGTATAGTTAAACACTAACAGACAGGAAAATACTCTAGTTTCTCTTCATATCTTGCAACTTGCATTGGGTGAAAAAAACAGTCACTTGCATGCCAATGAAAAAGAAAGGACGCCCCTTTTCATATCACAGGAAAACCAAGGCCAGCATGCAGGCTCGCATACTTTCGCAGACCAAATGCTGTGGTGAACACACAAGCATGTGGGGAAGACATGTTGATGCACGACGCAAAACTCAAGTGGCCGGATCACGAAATCATAAACACTAACACCATGATAAATCACAAATCTCAAGGGAAGGGACAGATACAAGTGGTGGCCATCTATCAGGAAAAAAAAACATTGGAAGATGATGCTCCGGAGCATATCACACAGCTGCTATATGTAGCACACGTCGAATCACTAGCTAGTAGTTGCATGCAAAGTTCCAAAGCAAACAGGTAGATCGAAAGACGTTTCGCTGTTGCACGACACGAACTGAAAGATGTGTGTTATTATGTGATTCCACACACAGATTCCCACACGTAGCCGGCCAGAAAAGCTAGTCCACAACAGTGCACACCTCCTTGTTCCACAGATCACACGAGAGACACACAGCAGAAACCTGCAGAAACGATGCATGGATGTATGGATCCGATCCTGTCCTGTAAGATCTACACACAAGTACTGAGGCCTCGTTTAGATTCGTTCAAAAGTTACAATTTTTTCGGCGCTCTCTCCATCACATCAATATTTAACTGCTTGTGTGGAGCATTAAATATAGATAAAAAAATAACTAATTACACAGTTTAGTTTAAAATCACGAGATAAATCTTTTAAGCCTAGTTGGTCAACGATCGGATAATATTTATCAAATAAGACAAAAATAATACTATTCATCGAGTTTACTTTTTTTCGCAATCTAAACGAGGCCTAAGCAAATTGAAGTCTTATAATTTTTTTCTTTTTCTTCAGAAACTTGGGATCTCCTTTTTGGAAGAAAACAATATATAGATTCAGCGAGCAGATCAAGGATTTATAGCTAGTATATATATCAAAAGGGCAAGGAAAGTACAAAAAAGTTTTGGATCTCCATCATATATACAACTCCTACATAACAACCAGAGAAGAACAGTAAGAACGCGCATGATATATAGGCCCGTTAGTTTGGCAGCAGCTGCATATATATGCATCAGATGCCAAAGAAACATACAAGATAATAATCAAGCAGCTCAAGCAAAGACAGATCAAGATGAGTTCAAGGCAGCACGTTGGAAGAAGAAAGTGAATACAGATCATGAAGTAAAACCTTGAGATATGATGAACGAAGTTGCATGGGTAAATTAAGTAAAGAAAGAGGGAGGAGGGAGCACCCTTCAGTCCAAGCAAAGATGGTGCCAGATCGAAGCTTTTACCTCCCGCTTCATTCACTCATGTGCAAAGCTAGCTCGTTTCCATGGCCGTTTGCTTGGCATGTGGGTGAATGAATCGGCAGCTAATTCGACCCTAGCACCGCCCCTGAGTGGACTGAAGGACGCTCTCTTCCATCCGGCCATATCACAACCATGGCGGCACAGAGGCAGATTAACAGCAAATTAAATCAAAAGATCGAGAGGAAGAACAACCAAGCATCACAACTGTGTGCTAGCTAGTAGCGCTTGATCCGTCTGAGCCCCTCGTGGCGTGCAGTGTTTAGTTTCTTCCTGGATCTTGCGAAGAAGAAGGCAAATGGATTTTCGATGGGTGCAAAGGAGCGAGCGAGAAAAGGTATGTAGACGGTAAGGCACACAAGGCACTGGACAAGCCCATTAAATAGGGCCAAATTGTGACATCACAATGCAAGCATTATAAGATCGATGTGTATTTCTAGTTAAATAATGCATTGTAATGTACTGGTAGCACTACAGTATGAGAAGTGGGCAAAGGGCCAAAACCTCCCGTCGTTTCCTAGCGCTCCCTTTGCTCGTAAGCAAGAGGGAGAGGAGACACAGGGCCAGACACAAAGGGGCCCAAAGGCCAAACCCTAACAGGATACTACGGCTCAAAATAATGCACTGATGATAGTGTGGTAGGCCTCCATTTTGGTGTCAAGTCTAGTGCCATGATTGCTACCGGTTTATTTATTTATTTATTATGTTTGCTTTGGATGGTTAACTGATTACAGCTGCAGGTTTCTTGTTTGAGGACGAAATGTGGATGATGTGCAAGGCGAAACACTAATTTCGGCTATATATATAAAGCCAAATTCTAGATTATATATACGGTATTATATTATATAAAGCCAAATTCTTTGACATGTAGGAGACGCTTCGTGACACGGAAGGGGCCTTAAACTTGAATGGTCAAGAAGAGGATTAGATAAGATGGAATCTGGAAAGCAACCGGAAATATTCGGCCAAATCGGCATATATTATACAGTTTGCCGGATCCATCGATTCCAACTTCCATCGACTCATTTGGAAAGCTTGGGCGCTGCCGAAGTGCAAATCCTTCCTATGGCTACTCCTCCAAAACAGGCTACGGACGGCCGACAGACTTCAAGCGCGCGAATGGGAAAATAACTACTTCTGTGGACTCTGCATCCGGAACCTGGAAACCGCCGTGCACCTGTTCACTGAATGCCCTATCTCGCGTGCAGTTTGGGTGTAGCCATTTGGAGTAACAGTGCTAATCTGATTCCCAGTCAGTGGAGTGATGTGGCAAGCATCGAGGACTGGTTCTTAAACATGACTGCTGAAGGAAACAAGGTTGGCCACACTTTAGCGATAGCAACACTCTGGAGCTTATGGAAAGGCAGGAACGCTGCGGTGTTCAGAAACGCCAGGATCTCGGTGAGCCAGTTAGTGGTCATGATCAAAGATGAGTGCTCGCTTTGGGCTAGAGTAGGAGGATCAGTGCTTAGGCCACTGATGGGTGAAGAACATTTAGCGAGTAATTAGCTATGACCCTTGACCCTTACGGCGATCTACCATAGGTGGTCACGCCTCTCGCGTAATTGATGTAAACTCTACTTCTTCCTTTGACCCTTATGGCGGTCTACCATAGGTGGTCGCGCCTCTCGCGTAATTGATGTAAACTCTACTTCTTCTTATTAATATAATACCGGATGACCAGATTTTTTAAAAAAATATACGGTATTATTATAGATTATTAATATTGACTAGTAAGTGGTCAAGATCGGATCTTGTGTGTAATGACGGGAAAAGGACAATCTATCTATCTGTGGGAGAGTGAAAGGAACGACGTGACATTTAAAGTGAGGGTGAATACATGTTAGGCTCAACAGCAAAAAGACTATTATTTTAACAAAGTTTATGTAGAAATTGCAAAAAACCGGGCACAAAAGATTTTTGTTTCTCAAAGATCAGGCTGCCGTTTGGGCCCTGCGGTCGTGAGCTTCTGTGAAATATGAAGCTCTATCCAATTCTCTTTCAAACCACTTTCTTCGTACTGTATTCACTAAATGATCTTGTCTTCTGTGGAGGAAACATCACAACCCACACATTTTGTTCCACGATGCTCCACAAGTTTGGGTGCTCACCAAAGATATCTAGCCATTTAGGAGATTTCACCTCCAATAGTAATTGTTGGTGTTTTTGACCGGTAAATACACGATTCTTGATGGAATCTATTGGTACGAAGAGCAACATAAAAGGGGAGACGCAGATTTATTCTGGTTCGGTGGCTCTCGGGAAGCGAGTAATAGCCCATACGTCCAACGGTTCTACTTTGGTGTATATATATTGATCTTGGCGAGTTGCCAGATTATAAATTATTAGGGCGATGCTTGTGAGAGTTGGCGTGTAGAATACAGATAATGGTGCTAGCTATTTATATCCGAGACCTACTTGTCCTACAAGACACATCGGTCGTACCTTAGTTGGAGCTTAGATCACGATGTTGGATAGCATTCCAGAGGAATATGTCGATCCATAATCTTCTGGGCGTCTTTCGGTACAGTTCTAGTAGTTAGCACCTCTGCAGTTGGTATTTTCCGGATGTATGGCACCGTCAGTAACAAATATTCACGGAGTTGCTCGATGCAACACAAAGTGCTCAAAGCGTAGGATATATCACTAGTACTTGATACTAGCCATTACCGTTTGAAACCCTCACAAAACCATCATGGTCCGTAAGTTAGCTAGAGTTGATCACTTTGGTTTCACTATTGGGTTATTTTGGGAACTTTTAGACTTTTTTCTAGTAATAATGTTGCATCTCTCTTGATAGCCCGCCACACATACACTCAAGATCGAAGATATACATTTAAATCACCCTTGAGCTTTCATTTCTTAATGGAGCAAGTATCATGCAAAGAGGAAAAACCATTGATAGGAACGGAAAACAAATAATCTCTATGTATGTAGAAAAAAAAAGATTTACATTCACACTTTCTAAGGAACCAATAAGTTTCAGCTCTGAAAAAATATATAAAATATACTAATATTATATTACATAATAAGTATCATTAGATAAATAATAAAATATGTTTACTATAAATGTTGATACTATTTTCAATAGATTTACTTAAACTTGAGAAAGTCTGAGTTACTCCAAACATAGGACATTTCTCTTTTTAGAATAGATGGGAGCATTGATCATTGTATTGATAAGTTTAGCAAAAATGGAAGGATATGATAGAATATCTATATACCTATTTTGTTTGAAAATGAAGGAATGAAAAAACTTAAATTAATATAAGTGATTTTAATTATTCAACATAAGCAGTTAATGCTTACATGTCCTCAATGATTGTATCCTAATATTATTTGCAAAAAAAAAGATTCTAGCCTAATCAATTGCCATAAACTTGATCAAGATCAGAAAAAAGAATCGACTTATGTCAACCCTTAAAAGAGCTACGGTTGGAAATACATAGAGCTATTGCTGCCCTTGCTGTGGCGGCCTTTCAGCATCTATGGGGCTGCCACAATTGAACTCTTTTTTCTCTTCTACTTCAATTGATTGAAAGATGTAGCTTCGGTTCATTTTGTTTTTAAAACTTAAATGAATGGTAAAGCTCCTTGGGTGCGAGTGCTGTGCATTAGCCAACAAAACACGGCGGCCCACCAACCATGGGTCCATGGGTAGCTCCTTGGAAATCTTGTCCCTTCCCGTACGCCCAAAGGCCCAAACACACAGATGCGCTCAGCTCACTCATCATTCACATTTCACAGAATCACAGTGTCCCTGCTCTCAAATAAAAGGAAAAAAAACTCATCAATTCATCTTTCACAATTACAGGCTCTCACGTAGTACAGCTAGCCTCTCGATCGCCGGCCGGCGCCCGGCCGCGACGACGTGCCGCCATGTGCGTGAATAGGAGCTTTTCGCCATGGTTTCTACGGACGGAGCAGAGCAGAGCAAGCCATTGGCGCCGTGCATGTGGCCTTCTCGCTTTGCCACTTTGCCAGAGCAGAGCATGCATGCCTGCCTGCCCACAGGCCACGGCTGCAGGTCTGGCCGGCGACTTGGCCGTCAGGTTGTGCGCCGTGCGGGGAGCTGAGGAGACGGCTGAAATGACGGGCGACGTGAGAGCTCAGCTGCGGGCCTGCGGCGACGGTCGTTGTGCGACCGCATCGGGTAACAGTGCGACCGCGTACGACGGCCGCGGCGCCCGCATCGGGTAACAGTGCGGCCGCGTACGACGGCCAGCGGCGCCGCACGCCGAGCAGCGTTCCCGCCGGCCGGGCCGGGGCTCCGGAGCGGCGTGCAGTTGGCGTACAGTGTACGTGAGCCTGAGCCGTGCCTCCCGGCGGGCGGCCCCCGTGCCTCCGCCTGCCATTGCTAGAAGCCCATGCATGAGATGAACAGTGGCAATTAACACGGCTGCCTGCTGGCCCGGTACGTAACCTATGAACGGGAACGGTTCTGTTAACAGGGCCTTGTTTAGATCGCGAAATTTATAGCCTGAAAAATACTATAGTATTATATTTATATTTGATAAATATTATCTAATCATGTTCTAATTAGGATTAAAAGATTCGTCTCATGTTTTAGAACTAATCTATGCAATTAGTTAATTATTTTACTAACATTTAATGTTTCATGCGTACGATATAATATTTGATGTGATGAAGAGAGCGTGAAATTTTTAGCTTTTTAAGGCATCTAAACGAGGCCCAGTTTTATTTCTCAAGAATCATGCATAGAAATCCTAAATTCGGCCCCTATGAATTCTAGAGCACATTATGAATAGTGATATTATAATACTAGATTAACCTATTTATATATTAGCACATATCATTTTTTTAGTTTAAGACTTTAGATATGTTACTTTTATAATATCACTATTCTCAAGCTTTAGATAAATATAAATATGACATTTTGTGTACTTTTTACACCTGGCTCGCGAGCTTAACGAGCTAACTCGAGCTTTTAACGAACCGAGCCGAGCCAGGATTTTAGCTCGTTAGCCATAATGAGCAGAGCAAAGCCGAGCCGAGCAAGCTCGGCTCGTTATCTAGCCTTATATGCAGGCTCCATCACACCTTAAGCATGGAGCAAGAATGTGGCCATCAGCTTAATCTAATGACTAGGTTGAGCCTATTGTTACTTAAATTGGGTTGATTTCTAACCCGACTTGTCATCATCCGTACCCCCATTTTCGATGTCAAGCGCACATCACTGCCACCACACATGCATGATGCTTCATACATTGTTGCGTCCTTTGTGGTGACTTGAGATAGGATGCAAGGGCATTGCACCAAATAGCTCTACCTTTCATTTTCTAGGTGTGCACTTAGCCTCTTAGGGTTTGACAACCCTCTTCAATCAGTGATCCTTCACATCCCCAAAAACACTTCTTTTGATCCTATCATCACTACCAACGGTGTTTCCACCAACACCAAGCTACGTGACATCATGTATGATATATTATATCCTTTGAATTACTAGGTCTGATTAGCATGTATATGCACAACATCTCTTTGAATTACTATTAGGTGTGCTCTTAGGGTTTGACAAACCCTCTTCAATCAGTGATACCTCGCATTTCCACTGTCACCTCTTCCTATTATCCTAGATAGCAATGCCACTGGTGACAAGCAACATGACATCATGTATGATCTCTATTCTGCCCTACAAATCATTAGATCTGATTATGCACGGTAGCTTCATATTCCTAACAGATAGCCCTATTACCTTTCATTTTAGAGGATCGCTCTTAGAGTTTGACAACCCTCGTTAATCAGTGATCTTTCACGTCCCCAACGTCACTTCTTCTGATCTCCCAACGTCACTTCTTCTGATCCTATCATCCATGCCAAACACTGTAATCGACACTCTTGTTGGTTGTTGTGTGATGGGATATATTTTGTAGAGTATATAATTATCAGAGTACTAACATGAAAATTATGGATTTCATAAGGATTTTTTGTTTGTTTGTGATTATGCCTGAGGTCCTCGATTCCTCATGGTTGGTTGGTTGGTTCAATTCATATCCCTGTAGGCTGTAGCAGCGCAAGAGTGCAGGTGCTTTGCGAGCCGGCCGGCGGCATGTGAACGGCAGGCGGGACCGGCGGCCGTAACGGGAAGATGCACCGGACCCACCAGTTGAGTCATGACGATCGAGACCTCTTGTTGGAAGGATGCGATGATGCAAACAAAAGTGCAACGGATCGATGGATGGCATCGCCGCGCCCATGCCGGAATCCAGCCGTTTCCTGTCCGGTCGCGTCTGCAGTCAAGTCCACACCACGTCATCGTGTCCGTCCTCTACGTGCTCCGTCCAACTGCTCCTCCTCCTCCTCCGGGACCGCCCGGGGATACCTGTTGCCTAGTTGCGCCACCGTGGCCATGGAGGAATCCGACCAGAGGAATACGAGTGAAAATCTCAAATTTTTTCGTCAGTCAAAATTTGCATTGGTCTGGGCGTCTGGATTGTTTCTTCAACATGTAAGAATTCAACCCGCTAGCCGGTGTCATCTTCTCCTCTCCCTTTCCCCTTGCTATAGTTCTTGCGGGCGAAAGGAAGGCGACTCCCGTTGCTGATGGCGATTTTGCCGTCCCCTCTCCTCTCCGGCGGCCGCTCGGGCCTCGGAGAGGGAGGTGGATGGCGGAATCGTCGTGCGGTTGTATATAGGCTAGGTGTAGATCCTCCTAGGTCTAGGTTGTGCTTGCCGTCACGAGTCGGCGGCGTAGCTAAGGTTTGCCGGGGGGGAGGTCTTCCTCTGCGGCCTTGTCTTTCTGGCGACGATGTCGAGGCGATGGCGGCGGCGTCGCGGGAGAATAAGCTTCCCGGTCCTCTTCCTCTCTCCTTTGGCGTTCTCCTCCAATGCCATTGGCGAGGCCGGGACAGGGAGGCCAAGGCTAGTGAGTCATCATCTTCGACCCATATTGGTTTCCCTGGCCTTCCTTTTCGTCACGGTTGCAGAGCTGGGTGTGGGCTTCGTGGGTTGGCGGCTGGCTGGATCTGGTTCCAATTCCCCATGGCGGCGCTTGTCATCATCGGCAAACCGGGATCCAGGAGCTGTTGAAGCTGGGGTGCGGCCCCGGTCGATGGGCTACAACCGTCTTCTTCTATTTCGACTGCAACAAAAGCCTTTGTGCGTTGCGGCTTCTCCAGTTCGCGGTGAAGATCGAGTTCTTCTAAGGTGGCGGCGGCCAGCGACGAGGAACTTGTCCTCTTCGGGTTCGAGAAGGATCCAAGGGTCTTCTTGTAATTTTATTTTCCTATAGGGTCCTTTTTGTTGTTTGGTTGGGTCTCCTGGTTCTGTACCTTTCTATACGTATGTTTTCCTTATCAATTAATACAGATACGTATGTTAAAAAACATGTAAGAATTCAGAGTCAGCTAGCTCCGGACGTTATTACCTACAGTCAGGTACCGCGGTTCTCCGCTTTCTGATCTGACGCATGCAGTTGAGAGCGAGGCCTGACAACAAGGCTCGGCTTTTGGTCAGCCAGTCCCTCTCAGCAGCACTCAGCGAATTGAATCTGCAGCGCCTGCGTATCTGACTCTACTCCTATAAATAAACGTACGGAGTACTGTAGTGTATGTTTGAGCAAAAGTCAGCGTGTTGATTTGCTTTTCATTTTCTCCCTTGCATTGGCAGCTCGCGCAGGTGTGCCGCCCCACCGCCGTCACACAATGTCCATGCATGATCTATATATGTCGTCTCCATTGCCATGCATGAGCTCGACCAAGCTTATTTTAGGGATTAGAGAAAAAGGGTAGTACTGAACTTATATTGTTGTCGGCTGATCAATAAGGTGATTAACTCTGAGTGTTTCAATAGTATTCTATCGGAGGAAACAAGCCCCACGGCTGATATTGTGCGCGCGTTTGCGAGGGCGGCCCACGGGCTCGGCTGCGCTCGTGGGCTGCAACTTGGCGTGTTTGCGGTGTTGGCTCGCGAGGTGGCCTGGCTCTCGGGAGCCAAAAATGCCCTCTCCGCCTGGCTCTCTGGAAACGACGATTTTCATCGTTTCTTTCGAGCCGTGCTCGTGGCAGCGCTCACGGGCGATTTCGGGCGGCGGCCGGGTGGCTCGCGCGGGCTCTGGCGGGAAGGGGAAACCTCCTTCCCGCGCCATGGCTGCCGCGCGCGAAGCGAAAGCACGCCGATTTCGCCTGCCTTTATAAGAGTTTGCCACTATCCACTGGAGTTCTTCCTCTCGTTGCTTGCTCTTCCACCTCCCTCGTGAGAGACCGGCGGTGATTGGTGGCGCGTGGCTGCGGCGGCGACCTCCGGCTGGTTTTCGCTCCGGCCCCGAGGTTCGTGGCGGTGTCCTCGCCCCGGCTGCTGCTGGGACTCCGTGGCGTTGGTCTTCCTCTTCTTCTCCGTGCGCATCTTCTTCGTCTTCCTCTCGATCTGCATCCTCTACTTCCAGATCTACTTCCTCTCCGTTCGTGTGACCCCAAGGCAAGGTGAAATCCAGCCCCTTCTTCATGATCTGTGGTTCCCTGTTCTTCATGTGTTACGGTTTACTTATCTTCTTCATGGTCTGTTAGGATTTGTTCTACTATACGGTTCTTGATCTGTTAGGTTCACTACCTATGTGCATGATATGTTAAAGTTTATTGTACCTTCCTGTTCTTGATCTGTTAGGTTTTAGTACCTATGTTCTTGTTCTGTTAAAGTTTATTGTACCTTATTTTTTTAATCTGTTTGGTTTTAGTACCTATGTTTTTGATCTGTTTCGGTTTCTATTATCTTGTTGTTCTTGATGAGTTTGGGTTCACTGCTTATGTAGTACTGTTTCTGATTGGTCGATGATGTAGTCCAAAGATAGCACTGGGAGGCATCACTTACAAGATGCAGCCGTGCTTTTCATATGCATTCATTTCACATTCATGTTGATGCCTTAGCAGGGTACAAAGCTGAATTCATGTTACATTTTTACATGTTTGTAGATGGATCTGTGTTTGAGCCGTGACATACTATCTAGGAAGGCAGCTGCGTTGACTGTTGTTATGGTTTCCTTTGTATCCAGTAGGCTGAAAAGGAAAACCCCTGAACCTGAAACCCCCAGCCTGACCCTATAGCACTGGCTCTGATTAGGGATGAAAATGAACAGCATAGACAGAGAACACTGGCAATGATATACCACTCCACTGATTCAGAGTGTATTTCTATGATTAGGATGAAGAGAGCTGCCTTTTTTGGGTTAGTGAGCACTTTTAGAGAGAGGAGTCTTGTCACTGATAGGGAGGGGGTGTCAGTGGAGGAGCAGGTTGCCATGTTTTTACATGTTGTAGGGCACAACCAGAGGTTTAGGGTTGTCCACCAGTCCTTTAGGAGGTCCATCCAAACTGTCCACAAGCACTTCCATCAAGTGTTGTATGCTGTGGGTGAGCTTAGAAATGAAATGATCAAGCCAGCTAACACAAGCACTCACCCAAAGATACTTGGAAGCCATAGATGGAATCCATATTTCAAGGTAAATGAACATCCTGGGTTCATTAGTTAAATTAGACATGTTGCAATGACTGACACAAGGTTTTTAGGATGTAATTGGCTTTATAGATGGCACACATTTCCTAGCAAGGGTTCCTAGGCGCATGCAACAAGCTTTCAGGGGTAGGAAAAAGGATCCCACCCAAAATGTGTTGGTGGCTGTGAATTGTGATCTCAAATTCACTTATGTCCTGGCTGGCTAGGAGGGCTCTGCCCATGATGCAACTGTTTTGGCAGATGCTGTAGCCAGGGCAGATGGCTTGAGCTTGCCAGAAGGTAATTGCACAACCATATTTTACATCTACTATGACATATTCCATGGCCTATTAACACAAATCTCATAGTAGATGTCTTGTGTAGGTAAAATGTTCTTGGTAGATGTTGGGTATGCTTGCAAAACTGGTTTCCTACCTCCCTACAGGGGGGTTAGGTACCATTTATCTGAGTATGGCCCAACGAATAGACCCACCAATGCAAGGGAGCTGTTCAACCTTAGGCACTCATCACTTAGAGTGACTGTGGAGAGGGGTATAGGAGCACTCAAGGGCAGGTTTAGGATCTTGGACAATAAGCCCTTCCACAAGTATAGGACATAAGTGAAGCTGGTTATTGCCTGTGCCATTTTACACAATTGGATCCTAGGTTTTGGTATTGATGAAGTAGTGCCTGCTGAGGAAGGTTTCACAGGGTCATCTGATCCAACCAACCTGCCCCCAGCTCATCCGGACCAAGACTCTGTTGAAATGACTGAAATAAGGAATGCCATTTGCAATGCTATGTGGGAAGGGAGGGGGACAAACACTACTTGATGTAATATGTTGTTGAATAGCTGTTGTACCCTGCTGTGGAACTCATGTGTGTGAGATGTTGATGTAATAATTTGGTGGACAAGGCTGAGACCATTCTATTGTTTCTTTCATCCTATTATTCATGTTGTTACTTGTTCATCCATTCTGTTATTCATGTTGTTTATGTTTCACTCTATCCATTCTGTTCATGTTTCTACAATGCTGTTACACATTATTTGATTAAGTTTGTGTGTTGTCAAACATGATAGTACTAGGATGGTTTCATCTCCATTTGAGGGTGGGTTTGTTGCTGGTTCTTCAGTCATGGAGCAGCTCATGAGTGGTGGTTCTGCTCCTGTTGATGTTGTTGCTGGTGCTAGTGCTGCTGCTCCAGTTGCAGCTGGTGCTGATGCTGCTCCAGTTGCACCACCACCTACTGATGTTGCTGCTCCTGTGGCTAGGGCTGGGGCTGTGAGGGCAATGAGGTGGACCAACACCACCTCTGGTTTTGTTCTTAGGAGGATGGCTGCCCTTGTTAGTGATGGCAGCAAGCCTGACAAGGTCTTCAAGGACAAGGATGTGAATGTTGTGGCCAAAGCCCTTAAGGAGTTCTGTGGGGAGGTTGTTAGCAACACTCAAGTGTACAACCACTTGAGGAAATGGAGGCAGAAGTGGTCTAGGGTGAGCAAGCTCAAGGACCTTAGTGCTGCTCTTTGGGATGATTAGAATCATGCTATCATGCTTGATCAAGAGCACTACCTTGGCCACTGCAAGGTAGCTAATTGATCTCTTATCTTTGCCTTGACCTTCATATTCTTTCTTATCTTTGCCTTGATCTATTATCTTTGGCCAACCATGCAGGACCATCCTAAAGATGCAGAGTTTCTTAACTGCCCTATTAGGTTCTACTGTGAGATGGAGGCTATCTTTGGTAATGCCATGGCCACAGGCAAGTTTGCACTTGGGTCTGGTGAAGCCTTAGGGCAGAACCAGGCTGATGCCCCTCCTGTGACCCCTACAATAGTCCCTAGTGAACAGGGAGGGGATAGCAATGCTGCTCAAGTGCTTCCTACCTCCTCAGCTGCTGGTACAAAGAGGAAGAGAGGGAACTTCTCTGAGGATGAGATTCTGATGTTGACTAACATGAGTGATGCTGTGAACAATGTGGCCAATGCTCTTAGGGAGACTGGGCCTGCCCATGTTGATCCCAATATGTACCTTGCTGTGATGGAGATGCCTAGATTCTCTGAGGAGGCACTTATTGTTGCCTACACCTTCCTCCTAGACAACAAGGCCCAAGGCAGGGGCTTTGTGAACATGAGTGATGCCCATAGGGTCATTTGGCTTAGGAACTACCTAGCTAAAAACTACTACATCTAGTCGCACTACATGAAGGTAGTGTTGGCCAAGAGGGGGTTGACTGTAGAGATGTATAGTTCCTCCACCCCCCTCACCCACTCTCTCCTCTTTTGCCTGCTTTTGACATCTAGTAGCTTTTCTGGACAGTTCTCACTCTTTTGACACCTAACCTTGTTGGTGTACTTTGGCCGGGAGGGTGGTTAACAGCTGGTAAGAACTTTGGGTACCATTTGAACCCTTGGATAGTAGTCTCTGTCGACTGCTTTTATTGTAATAGCTTAATAGTAGTCTCTGTTCACTACTTTTATTTCATATTTGCATGCTTCTAGTTGCTTCAATTGTGGCTTCCTACTTCTCTATTCATTACTTTTATTTCATATTTGCCATTTTGCTGGTGGTGGTGGTAATAGTGGGAAATTTATGGCCTATGATGCAATAACATACATGGGGTGGATGCCATTTTGCTGTGTTCTGTACGTTGCTGTTGTTTTATCTGTTTTCCTATGCTTGCCTTGATCACTTTGCTCGCATGCCTTGCTTTGCAACAACATCCATGATGATTGATGGCAGTGAGTGCAACCCTGTGAGTACAAGTGTTGATTGGCAGGCTTGCAAGTTTTCTGGTTTTCCAATTATGCTGTTGTTTGCATTCTATTTTATTTTGGTTGGCATCCACCAGTGACTATGATTGAGTAACTAAATCCAATAGAATTACAAAGCTGAGGTCAAAATTATGTTCTTGAAGCCAATGATGTCAAATTTGCCGTCATTCAATGTAAACAATCGACTGAGGCGCAACCTTTTTTCATCTGTAGTGCCTCCAGTGTCAAGCACTTGTACTTGCCCTATGCTATCTCTTGTTCATGTGCAAGAAGTGAAACTATTTTGATGAGGGCGATGATGACAATATAGATGACAATATAGATGACAAAATAACCAGAATGACAGTGTTGGTGCCAATGTGGAGGGGCCTCCTTTGACCCCTCCCATGTGTGCTTAGGCTCCCACTGCACCTGCTGATGCTAGCATGTCCACTGAGTTGCGCTCCACTGAGTTGCAACTTCTCTAAGGATGAGATTCTAATTGTGGCTTCCTACTTGTCTGTTATTGGTGCATGTTTTGGTATGCAACTGGCCTGTGATGCAAAACAATTACATGAGGTGGCTACCTATTTGTTATTTGTTTTGGTTCTGTTGTGTTCTATGGCTCTTTATGGCTGTCATGATCCACTTGTGTTCTGTTGGGCTGTCCTTAGCAACAACATCATTTTTTGCGTCGCTCCCACTTGCGTTGCTCCTCCTGCTGGTGCCGGGACTCCATGGTGTTAGGCATCTGCTTCGTCTCCGTCCCCGTCTCCTTCCTCTACTTCCAGATTTGCTTCGTCTCCATTGCGACGACCCCGAGCCCAAGGTGAAATCGAACCCTAATCTTCTCTATGTCATGCTTGATTCATGAGTTAGGGTTTGGTACAACATGATGTTCAGGATCTGTTACGATTTGCTACAATCTGCTGTTCACGATATATTTTTGGTTGATTATCTTCGATATCATTGCTGGTATTAAGGTTTTCATGTTTTGTGTTTCGGTTACTATTAAGAATGGTCGATGATGTTGTCCTGTATGTGCACCGGGAGGCATCATCTTTATGATGCAGTCATGCTCTTTTCCATTTTGATTCACTGAACAAACATGTTGATGCCTAGTAGGGTATGCTAAGCTGAATTGCTGTTCCTTTTTTACATGCCTGTAGATGGATCCCTCTTTGAGCCGTGAGCACATCTGAGTTTTTACTATCAGTAGCCTCTGTTGGCTACTCTTATTTGCTATTCCAAATTGCTACTCTTATTTGCTATTCCTATTGGCTACTTTGTCTTCATCAGTAACGAGTTGTTTTCCAATAACGTACATGAGGTAGCCTATGATGGTGGTAATAGTGGGAAATTCATGGCCTATGATGCAATAACATACATGAGGTAGCTGCCTCTTTTTGTTGCCTTCTGGTTCTTCTGATTTGTTCTGCTGTTTTCCAATGTCTGACATGAACACTTTACTCAGAAGCACTACTTAGCAACAACATCCATGTTTGATGGTTGATGGCAGTGTGTGCAACTAAGAAAAGTGTTGTATCTCAGGATACATCTGTTGTTTCAATATTTGTGCTACTCTGGTTTCTCTCTATGTTTTCATGGAAGCTGACAGTGACTCGAATCAGTGCTGAAATGCACCACAATATTTAGCTGAGGCCTCCATTTTGTCTCTTTAGCCAATGATGTCAGAACAGGTGTTTGGAACTTGATGATTCTGTTCATTGGTGAGGGATTTGAGATCAATGATTTGTTATAAATCAATCCTGCTGCTGGTAACCATGGATCTTGGAAAAATATGCTCATCTTGGCCTTATTGATGCTTGTGGTTGTGCTTTGATGCAGGTTGTTTATTTGTCAAAACTGTGTGTGTTAGGCCAATGATGACAATGGCTGGATGCATTAGCTGGTTACATGTGCTTTTGACTTGTGTACTTTTATTTATGTTGGCCCAATCTTATTTTGTTCCCTGACTATTCTCAAAATAGACCTGTTCTTCTTTGCTTCCTTCTTTGCTTAAAACTGTGTGGCCAGCTATGATATGTTCATTGACAAACTTATTTCTGAGGCCTGGTCATTATCAGGAATAATTCAATGCTTAATTTCATAATATGTCTTGCCTTTTGTATCATCTTTAAAATTATTACTCCTTTGCTATATCTGAAATCATGTGTTGTGTCTATGGGCCTGGCCAAGGCTAGCCATGAGACAAACATGGCCACGGCCTGGCAGTTGAAGTTAGTTGGTGGTTTAGCCCGGCTGAAAAGTGTGTCACAAACACGTTCTCGTTATGGCCTGACTCGTTTCATACAAAGACACAAACAAGAAGCCTTGCAGCAATTGGGGCTGGTCTGGAAAGGCCTGGCCCTATCGGGCTGGCCAGGCTCGTCGTGGCCAGAGTCGCAAACACGCCCTGTATCTACCAGGCCCGGTCACGGAGGAAGCAAACAATAGCAAGACTAGACGAGACCATGAGCCCAGCTACGTAGCTAGCGCCCCCTCCAATCCTGACGAGAGCTGTTTGTGCGATCAGGCAAGTGACGGATGGCATCTCTCTGCTCCGCTCATGTATTAGATGCCGGATGGAGCTGTCCCGTCCGGTCCCGGTCCCGTCTCGATCACCAGCCTCCACCATGCCGGCCGTGTCCAACTTCCTACTGCTCCTCCGACTCGATCCGATCCCGGTTCTTGCTCTTACTGGACATTGGACAAAAGGAATCCCTTAATTCCCTCCAAAAATCTCTCCTAGACGTACCACGAGGTTTAAGCGCAAGAAGATTTTGAGACTTGTTACAGAAGTGATAATTCCAGATTACCATGCGTAGCGGCACAGCCACAGCAAAGAACATTGAGCGATCAAGCGAGCAGCCGTGACTCATCAGGTGGTGAGTGAAATCTCTCGCCTTTTTTTTACCTAGCATTTAGGCATTTAGCAACAAACTATTTCAATGCAAATTGGGAGCGTGGATGATCGAGTTCGCGGGGCTACACCTACACTGGTCACAAATGTACCTTTATGCAGCACGTATGTTTTGAGAATCGTGTGTGTTTTTTTAGTGTGTTGCATTGGCTGCTCCAGTATTCTCTGCCTCTAGTTTCATGAAGGAATGCCAATGGGCAACAATGGCCCATGCAAGTCAACTGGGCTGGGCCCAAATCAGCCAACTTTACATATCAATCGTCATCCTCTTCACAACTCTGGCAAAATTATTTCACCTCGAGAGCAATTTCAAGGGTTTGACAATTAAGCTTTACATCTTTATTTTTAAAAAAAGTTTTAAAAACACCTATGCAACGGTTTGACAAATAGGCTTTGTATTTTTATTAAATTGATAAATTCATGGCCAGGCTTGGCATATATACCAACTGTGTTTCACGCTTGGCGTAGGCCGTGCTTTTTCCCTCCCGCGCGTGGTTCCTCTGCTGCCGCCGGTTTCTTCCCGCGGGAAACACGCCGTTCTGTAGCGAGGAGTGCAGGTACCACGAGCTGGTCAGGGACGCTTTCGGTGCCGGAGAGAACTTCAAGACGGAGCGTCCGGCGACGAGGAAAGAGGAGCGACGCCAACGCCGCAGGCACGAGGCTCCTCCCGCCGCCGGCCCGTATCCCACTCGCGGCAAACGTGCCCGTTGCGATCTAGTGATCAGCTAGCTAGCACAGAGCGGCGTCCGATCGGCTTCTCTGAAGGAGGCAACGAACAGTTCGATCGAGATGAGTAGTAGCGGCAGAATATACTAAGCAACCACGCCCTCGAGTATCGGTGTTCTTTCAGTTTCTTTTGTTGTTGGTCACCTTCTACACGTGCCGACTAACAGTAGTGTGGTGAGAGAAATGGATACATGTACAGATTCTCTGCGTGAAGAAAAAAAGAGCGGCGAAAAAAACGTCTGGGTCCATTTTTGGGTTTTGACAAATTAATTTTACCAAACCATTGAAAACCATTACAGATAATCTTTTTTCTTACTCCCCATATTGATTTGAGAGTTAGCAAACTTTATGTTTTACCAAACTAAAAATGCAAAACCATTAGAGCTGCTCTGAGATTGTGCTTCTCTGGCCACTATGGCAAATTGGCAAAGGATTGGGAAATGGGAATCTTGGTCGTTTAGGGATGATGGAATTCGTAGGCTAGGAGTAGAACAACTAGGGAAAATATGTGGTGCAATCACAACTTAGATGCAAACATGCAACTATCTGAAATATTGTACGCCGGTCATTCAAAAAAAAAAAAAGCTTGGGTTCATAGTGCATCCATATATGTACTTTAACATATATAAAAGTCGAGATGCAAACTCTCACTTGAAAAATTCATAAAAAAATAACAAAGAGGAGCTATTGCTGGAAATTAATGATGATGAAGATCCAACAGCTGTTTAGAATTTGGGTGCCAGCAAGGGATAAATAAAATGTACAGGTGTGTATGCTAATAATAAATACACAAAAGAAAAAAAAGAAAAGGAAAAGAAAAGAAAAAGAAAAGAAAAGAAAAGAAAAGAAAATGATCGCTCAGGTAACAAAAATATGTTCTTTTTTTCTGTCAAACAAACAATACACACGCAATATGTTATTCCCTTATCCTGCAGATATGATGATGATAAACTCAATCAGGCAGAAAAAGATGCCCTGACCGTTGGACAAACACCTGGTCACCTGGATGTCCTATCAATGCAAGCATTTTCTCTGCTAATGACGTCATGTTCTCTTCGAGAATCCAAACACCACTCGATCAGTAATCATTTGGATTTTCTCTCAGTTTTTTAGACCCAACATGCATGTTATTTTCATAGCAAATAAGTGTTATTCTTATTTTTATGTAATGAGTGGTGACATTAGGACTTATTTATGTTTTCTTAGAGACGAGATTAGTTACGTTAAATGCCAAAGAGAGAAAGCTCTCTCAGCACGCAGATGAAGAAAGAGACCAGGAAGGAAACCTAATTAATCCATCAAGGAATACTGGCTTCTCGGAATTCAGAATTGCCTAGATATTTTTCTATGTTCAAAACAGGGGACAAGAGGAATCCTAGCTTACTGCTGGGTTGGAACAAAGTGGTTAAAATAGCCAAGCAGTGCTTTGAATCGAATAAAGCGCGATGCTTCTATGTATGCATGAGCTCGTGACAAAATAGCATCAATTTGGACCATAAAGCTTACCTGAACCAGACTGCTATTACCTCTTCTCTGTTCTTCTTCCACACAGTTAATCACAACGTTATGGAGGAGTTCTGTGCAGTGATTTGAAAATTGACTGTACTGGTTTTTACTGTTACTTTGTTGTTTCTCCACCATATATACCAAGACTTTGTACACCATGTATTCATGCTATTGCTATTATATTCTTGTACACGGGTATACAAGTTTTACAGTGGGTGAAACTATGTGAAGCTCTCTGCATTGCCTGACGAATCTAGACACATGCTTTCAAAAGAACTGGGTTCCAATAAAGTTAAAGTTTGCACTTGTGCCAAGTGTAAAGAACACACCTGACCTTGCATTATATTGTTTCTTACTTGTTACTAGACCCAATGGTTAGGTAAAAACTGCTTTCGACACAAAACAGATGTTCCTTGAAAATGAGGATAGCTATAACACACTGAACAACTATGATAAGAAGGACATACTTAAAAGGACAATAAATATATTCATTTCATAAATTAAACTGAGTGTATTGGATCCATCATATTAAAACTTGTGCGCAAAATAGGCATACTATAAAAATACGTTCCATGAATGTTTGGTAAGAGGACTCATCATTTTATAACACTCAACTATAATAACACTTATTTGGTATCATAGATATTAATATTTTTTATAAAATTAGTCAAGACACTTATCTTTTTTTTTCTCTGGACGGAGGATGTACTACGTACCTTTGATTTTGAATATATGACCAACAGGCTAATTATTTTAAAAGGAAACTAATTAGTTTATCCCACACGTCATATATTTAGAGATTGTATTTAGAAACTTTCAAATTCTTATAAATTTTATAAATTGTGAATGAATAGGCATTTCCGATGGCTCATATATGTAAGCGTGATGGTGCTAACATTGCGTCAAACCTATAAATGGAAAGATATGTACAAGGGACCCGGTCAAGCCACTATATGGCGGTCATCCACTGCCCACCTAACATCTTCTTATATTCGTCTTATGAAACCATAGTTACTTCTATAATTCCTTCTTTTGTAAAGCTGAGCAAAGTTGGCAACCACAATGGCCTAAATAGATGCCAATACGACATGAACCGTGCTTTCTCAGGGGGGAATTTTTCACTTAATAAGCAGTATATAAAGTTAGCCAATTAGTTTATTTGGAATCTCTTTCTTGACAGTATGAACTATGAAGTCACTATGCTTCGTTCTTTGCCATCAATCCTACAATTTAGTTGGTCCTATTCTACTTCATTAGCAGTTTTTTTTTTGGCAAAACCCAATATATACGTAGATGCTCATATACACGCAGGTACGCTCTAGCACACCTCCGAAACATTAAGTCGTATTGGCAAATTTCGAGATTGATGAGGTCACTATGCTTCATATTATTTTCCATCAAAGTTGGTTGGTTCTATTCTTACTTCATGAGCGATTTGCATTTGAAAGTCACCACAGACAGATCTCAAGATTTGTTATATAACCGCAGGCGCTTCGCTAGGAGGCACGTCGCCTACTGAAAGAATAACAACATGGGCTATATGAACAGGCCTCCAGATTGTCTTGGCATGATGTGAATCAAAGAAAAAGATATATAACGGTCTCGTTACAGTTACAAATAACAACACTTTTGATTGTCTTTCTGATTCATCTAGTTATGTTGTCTTTTGTTAAAATTACCCTGCTCGAAATACCAAAGAAAAACTATTTTTAGAAGAATTTTTACTTTCAAATCAATTTATAAGAAGGTTGTATTCTGATTTATTATGTGAAGATACATAGAATATAATGGACCCTAAATCGACATTGCTATGAAAACTCTAAATAAACAAATGTCTCTTGTCGGGAATTGGCGAGATATGTGCCACCCATAATAATAACATAAACGATATAGTGGGTTATGTGACATGATGATTAAGTCTAGTAGCGCATTGGTTTTTTTGTTTTTTGTTTTTTGATAACTTAGTAGCGCGTTATTTGCACAAGCCACCTTGCTAGCAACTTATCTTTTGTTGCATAGATTTAATCGCTTGCGTTGTAGGGCTAAATTAAATTAATTTCATATATAATCTAAACTAATTAGGTAATACGTAGTTTATTTAGTGGAGTGCTGGACAACAGGAGGATTCGGGAACAAGGGAGAAGTCTCTAAAGATCGAATCCGGCCGTTAATTGCTGTCTCCTGCGGGCACTATGAGATTCCCAAGTGTTTTTTAAGATAGCACAAGGCCAGTGCATGAGCAGATGCCACAATAAGGAATAAAGAGTAGTAGCGTCAGTTTCCATGCATGCTAACCTCACAATAGCCAAACTAAATCAAATCAAGGCAAGGCATGTTTTCTCTGTCCACATATGAGATGGTGGGGGGCCACGGATGTGATGAACCAATGGCTCAGATTTGCTCATGAGCTCTATATAAGGCCACCAACCCGGCAATCGTTGTACTCCTCATCACAAGTTCACAACTCCATAGCTAACTCATGTGCTCCTAGCTACAAAGCCTATATGTAACTGGATGAGAGTCTATCATGACATGGGATGAATGAAGATATGAAGACGAAGAAGAAGATGATGACGAAGAAAGGCGATCCATCGAAGAGCTCCCTTCGATCCAATCCAGGAGGGGAAGTGGTCGGTCGCAGCTGCCGGTTCATGGATGCCTCTCTGGTGCAGCAATGACTAATGCTCACTTGCACTTGCATGGGTGTGCATGACCCGGGAGATGAACCCACCATCATCTTTC
The DNA here is from genome assembly GCA_023333625.1 of Bothriochloa decipiens. Classification (NCBI taxonomy): domain Eukaryota; kingdom Viridiplantae; phylum Streptophyta; class Magnoliopsida; order Poales; family Poaceae; genus Bothriochloa; species Bothriochloa decipiens. The sequence continues at coordinate 1,793,807 of CM041634.1, read as the reverse complement.
CCTCGTGCTTGGATTGAAGGGAGCTCCTCTCTCTTTCTCTTTCTTCTTTAATTTTTTGTATGTCAGTTACTCATCCTTTTTATCTTTTCTTTGCAGGTGGAGATGCCAAGTGCCGGGAACTTTGACCATGGATAAAAGGACTCAAGCATGCATGTACTAGCATAACAACTATGTGTATCAGGATTATCCAAGACCCTCGTCTAATAAAAAACTGGCAAAGGTTTTGTTGCCTTTCAAAAAAAGGATTATCCAAGACAAGATTGTGCAATTTATGATGTATCATTTATTGTTTCAAAAACTTTTACATAGCTTGTTGGTTTCAAAACAATATTGTCTCTTTTCTTATTTACCTGCCTAATGGAGGAATGAATCATGGTTCATGGATCTATGTATAGGAATTTTGAGATATATAGCCTATTCTCCTTTTAGACAAGTGTTGGCAGTTTCTTTTTATTTGGATATTTTGCTAACTTTTGTTTTACAAGCAATTGAACAACGAAGGCAGGCATTATATTTCCTATTGAGCACTTCAGATTTGGGTGACGTAGTTGGGACGATCTTGATTACTTCACCATCAACGTACCCTAATTCAATATGAATTGAAGTAGTACTGTATATATATTCTCCTTAAAAGATACTAACGCGTATATGGAGTATTATATAGTGTATGTATTGTATATGAACTGTGGGTACTTGCTTTCTTGGACCATCTGTCGGCCCTTTCCAATGACTTAGGATATGCTTGCGCGTCTAGGTGTGATCACTATTTAAAAGTTCTTACCTGCGCCGTACGCACAACGTACAGTGTTGTTATTATTATCGTTTGCCAACATTCATGGTTTAAAATTCATGACACCAGGTCATGAGCGACGTCACACAACGTAACAAACGAAATTTCATCTTGTAGTTGTAGCCCTAACCTAACCTTGAGTCCTTGACGAACATTTTGTCAAGCGCCAGAGCATGTCGCCTACCCGACCGAACATGGTGTGAGCCATCGCGTCCACCGGTCAATCCAGCTAGCCTCACTCAGCCTTGTCTAGATTACCAAATTTTTTCACTCTCTCTATCACATTAATTTTTGGACTCATATATAGAACACTAAATATAGATAAAAAATAATTAATTATACAGTTTAGTTTGAAATTACGAGATGAATCTTTTAAACCTAGTTGGTCCACGATTAAACAATATTTATCAAATAAGATAAAATAATTACTATTTATCAAATTAAAATTTTTTCGTAATCTAAACACGGCCTCCGTGCCGGTCCATGTGTCCCTGGTTGGCTCACTCACTCATCCCTGTCCACTCCAGAAAACGACACGGACAGTACAGCCGCACTGAACCTGAACCGAGGGCTTATTTAGATTGCTAAATTTTTTCATTCTCTCTGTCACATTAATTTTTAGACTCATGCATGGAGCATTAAATATAGGTAAAAAATAACTAATTACACAATTTAATTTAAAATCATGAGATAAATCTTTTAAGCCTAGTTAGTCCATGATTAAACAATATTTGTTAAATAAGATAAAAGAATTACTATTTATCAGGTTGAAATTTTTTCTAATCTAAACAAGGCCTGAACTAAAGTTACTGAACTAACAACAGTAAGCTCAGTGCCATTCCATTTCCTGAACAGCGCCGCTGAAGAAACCAACACAAAGACAACAATGACTATTTTCATCGATCAAAAAAAAAAGAAGAAAAAAGACAACAATGGCGACCAACCCAACCGAACCAAACCATCCATCCAACAAGCTCAGTCTACGTGCTACTCGAGCAGCTGAAGTCCGTCTCAATCTCCTCGTCATCAAACAAGGTCTTGGACACCGAACCAAGCGCTGCAGCCCTCACGGCCGCCTTGCTGGAGTCGGACTCCGGCGGCGACTCTGACACGCTCTCGTGCCTCTTGGCAGTCGCTGGCGTCTCGAATACGACATCCGTGAACGCGGCCTGCCGCCGCTTCCTCCGCTTGGAGCACGACCTGGACCGCGGCACCGGCACGCACGGCTCTTTCCCGGGGTGTTTGAGGGCCCAGACGCGGTGCAGGTCAGGCACCCAGCTAGTGAACGAGGAGAGACGCCTCTGCCGGTCCCGCCGCTCCTGGGCTCTTGCCATCAGCTCGTCGTGCCGGTCGTCCTCACGTTGCCGGCTGCTCCTGGCGTCCCGCTGCAGCAGGTGGTGCGCGGAGGTGCTCGTGCTGGCGGAGCCCCGGTGGGTGTGGCGTCGGTTTGTGTCTTCCTGGTTGCTGCTGCTGGGTAGAGAATCTGAGTAGTCCACCTCGTCGTTTTCGTCAAATAAATCAAACTCCATCTCCGTGTAGATCTTCTTGATCACATCGCCCATGGAGTTGATGTACCTGAAAAGCATTGGAAAGTTTGGATAGATTACTGCAAACTCTAAAAATCGGAGCAATTTATCGAAGTGACATGAACAATTTGAACTGAAAAATGGCTCAGGCTCATCTTGTTTGACAAGATTCAGTTAGTAACTCTGTATCCATACACTTAACAGAAAGTAAATAAAAGTTTCTTTAAAATTTACAATATCCATGGTCATGAAGACCAGCAACTCACATTTATCAAATTTCCCAACAGCATATCTAGATTTTTCTAATATATTGGAGCATCACTCTCTGAATCAAGCAAACAAAGAGCACAATCTTTATTTCAGCACTACTATACTATGTAGCAGTGTTCCCTATAGGATCAAGAAACATTAGAACAATTATATGTGATGTGCTGATGCTGCTCACCCCAACACCTCCCCCCCCCCCCCCCCCCCCCCCCTGCCCCACCCCACCCCTGTTTTATTACATATAACTAGAGTTGAGGGATTGAGCAAAACGGGCTATAATTTGGGATAGAGGGTGGTAGTAGTCAACAAAAGCGAAATGAAACTAATGGACTGAAGCAGTCTTGACTATACATAACAGAGATACATATCAGGCTGGCCCTGTAAGCCTGCCGCATAGATATAACCAGATAATTGTTTTGTATTAAGAAAAGTATTCCAAGTTAGGGACTTCATCAATTTTTATCGGTATCTCTGGCCACCAACCTACTTGCAGTTGCAGAAGACAGAACTGCAGATACCCACCCTAAAGCATAAAACTTGCTTATGGCAAAGAAAGCAGTACAGAGAATGAATGTGTGCTATAGAAATGTGTAATGCTGCCCTGATACTAGACGTGTTTTTCTCAAACAAATGCCAGATTTGCATTGCAACAACAAGAACTTGCATCTCCTGGCATAGGTAGCTAATTCAACCTTACATGACTGCAATTACTATTTACATGAACTTCAACACTAACATTCACAAAATGTACACTAAACAACATTGAGATGAACTGAAAGCATAGAAAATAAGTCATACCTGGACTTTATGGTCTTTTCAGCATACTCAAGAATACCATCAGACTGAAAAGAATCCCCTTGGAGATTGATGTCAATAAATTGCAAAAGTGAGCAGATGTCTTTTATCATTTTCTGTCTTGAACCTTCCTCTATAGCACCTCCCAGTTCAGATTTGATCATTTCCATTCTAAGCAAAATCTGCAGCTCATGTCTGGTACATGCTTATTAAGGTTTACAAAACCACAAAGATTTAATATTATTGATAACATATAATTGCCTGCACAGGCAGAAGGAAAAGAATGAGAAATTAAAAAAAAGGATACTCTCGAATTTTATAACATGTACTGTATTTTGCAATTTGCTGTGATGCACCAGAGACTGAATCACTTTCTCTGTACTTCAACGTCAGTTCTTTGGGTTTCCTCAGCAAAATATTGGAAAGTTCACATGCAATTTTTGCACCAGAAACATCTTCTGCTTCATTGTGTTCAAAGTACCTCACTGCAATTTTTCCATGCTTAACCAACATTGCATGGACAGACAAACCAACCAAACGTTCAGCTAAACTCCCCAGATCACCATCTTCAGAACAAAGACCTTGTTCAACCTTATGAGGGACACTTCCTAGAAATGCTTCTAAATCTTCCATAGAAGAGAACATTGAACTCTCTTCACCCACTGATCTGTCCACTTTACTGCAATCTGCTTCATCCACTGGTATACCCACTTTACTGCAATCTGCTTCACCCACAGGTGTGTCCACCTTTTGGCGATCTGCTTCATCCACGGAAACATTGACAAGGCCAGCTGAAGCATCTTCTTCTGAAACCAGAACTCTTGCTTCTGAATCATCCTTTGAGGGAAGACACTTCTGTCCTTCTGTAGGTATGCTAGTTAGAGTACTAAGACATGACTGCTTCACCTGTTTCATCCAGCATTTCAGAAACCGCAACTTTTTGGATGTGGTGCCATACCTGCTGAAATATAGGTCTTCCAAGTCCACCACCGGCATGCTTCCATTCCCATGTTTGAGAAGCATGTCACAGAAGGTATTCCAGGTGGTTGCCTCAAGTAGCTTACCGACCAGCCTGCTTCTCTTCTTCCTCTCACTCTGCACCTTTGTCCCATCAAATGAACCACCACCAGGCGTCTCGGAGGCTTTGGCAGACACCAGGCCTAAACCAGTACCATTCTTCTCAAAATGAAGTAATGCACAGTTCATTGAGAAGGGCATGAGAACACCATCTACAGAGTTCCCATCTCCATCAGAAACTGAGACTATTGCACAATAGTTCCGTCTACCAAGGAACACCAGAATTAGCTGCCAAATTGGCTTGGCGACCCCTAATCGATCCTTCTCATCACCAAGGACCAATTCAAGAACCCTATGAGGAAAATACTCCTTATCTACAGCTTCTTCCCCGTCACCCCTGCTCCCCTCCCGTTGGAACCCTCGCACCACGGCGACATCACCATCCCCATCCATCAACTGCTCCCAATCCCCCGCCTCGCACACCGACCTGACATGTATCCTGCACACGGAACTGCCGCTGGCCTGCTGCAACCGTGAGGAGCCAACCACCTCGACCTCACAGCCCTTGCAGACGAGTGGCTTGCCCTCCACATCCGCGATCTCCAACACCACCTCCCCTCGCCGTCCACCTTCCCCGCCGCCAGGTCCAACACCTCCCCACACGAGCGTCGGCGGTGCAACGGCCGACCCCAACGCGACCGCATCGGCGGTAGTGAACCACCAGCCCAGCTCGGTGACGGCCCTCCTGATCCCCTCACTGGCGGCGGCGGATGCGGAGGCGGAGGGGACGGCGACCCAGCACACCTGCAGGCCAATCCCGGAGAGGCGGTCCCTGACAGGACCGAATACCTTGCGAAATTTATCGACGAAGCCGGCGCCGTCCCCGAACAGGTCGAATTCCGCGGCGGGCGTGAAGAGAGCCACCAAATTGGGCGGCGGATCGAGGCCGCCGCCGCGGAATCGGCGGCGGGGGCGGCCCTGGGGCTCGTGGTCCCAGGAGTAGTCGTGCTCGAGCTGGAGGAGCGACTTGGCAACGGACGAGGAGGCGGGGACGCGCGGGTGCGCGGGGGCCGCCCGGAGCGCCAGGCGGCGGAGCGGGGCGAGGGACGCGAGCGTGGCCGGGTGGAGGTCGAAGGACAGCGGGGTGGGCGCGGCCGGGAGCGGCCTCGGGAGGAGGGAGGAGGAGAGGATCAGCGAGAGGGAGGAGAAGAAGAGGCGCCCCGCGGAGAGGGACGCCGAGGACCAGGAGGCGGCGGCGAGCAGGGAGGTGGCGGCGGGCAGGACAGCGGCGAGGTAGGAGGCGGCGGCGGCGGCGGAGGCGGGGGTGTTTGAGCTGGGCGTGGGGAGGAGGGGGTCGAGGTCGAGGAGGAGGACTACGCGGCGGGGCTCGCTGGCGCCGGCCGTCATGGCGGTGGCGGAGGGGTAGCCGGAGCCCGGAGGGAGAGTGGTTCGGTGGCAGATCTGTGTGCGATTTGGATTTGTTTTTGGCTCCTCTATTTTTTTTTTTCTGGGAAAAGGGAGGAGGGGGTTCCAAACTTTTGGCGGGAAGGTTGAACGAGCTGGCGGAGAAGCGCGCGGCACAGGGACTGGTTCACTGTTGGTGGGGCCAACTCAGGACCCTGTCAGGCCTTTTACTGACCGATTGGGCCCATAGGCAGCCGCGCAAGGCGTCGGTTCCCACGTCCACGTAGGCCTGTCGGCCCCCGGTCGGCCGACAGGTCTCAATTTACATATATTTGCAATTAATCATTAAAAATATTATTTAAAAAAATTTACAAGAAAGATAAGATCTCACTGATGTTATTGCTTATAATGAGTTAATGTGTGCTCCTATAGGGTGGGTTATATAACTTATTTAAAGCATAATTTTGTATGATAGAATTAGCTTCTACAGAAGGGCTTAATGATGTAACGATACTTGTTTTTCTAAGAAAAATAAAAAAATAAACTTGCACTTATGCTTGATACCTCTAAGCTCTAACTCCAGATTTTTTTTTCCCCACTGATGTTCCCCCCGTTCAACACAGGTTGAGTTTGTTGTAAAAAAAAAAACACAGGTTCAGTTTCATCTGGATTCCTGGCTCCCACTATATAGGGTCCACTTTAGGCATATCATGAAAAGAATCCTACGAACTCAGCCAGCACATTGCAACAATTTTTTTTTCTTGATCTAGGCAACGCTATTTGCAAAACCATTCACATACTCGGAGTCCAGAGAACGACTAAATTGTTATGAAGTTCTCAGAAATTTTACTGCTGACAGCAGCCAATTAGGGTTTTTATCACAACACAGCAAAATGACAGCCAGCGAGATCATCTCCAAGAAAAACATGATGTGCTATTAACAGAAGTGGCATCGCAACACATATTGATGCCTTATTTTACAAAAGATCGTCCCACATATGAACATAGTTTATTTGCGCTTATTTGCTTCAGTGCAGGATTCAGAGGTCTGGAGTCTAATGACAAAGTATCCATCCTAACCAGAAAAAAAGTATACACAAAAATAATAATCAAGATCCAAAACAGTGTGATAAATCAGTGTTGAGCTATCAAAGCTTCTCCTGGACATCATCAGGGTACTCCTTGGAGTACTGAGCCACGTTGTGGTTTCAAGAATTGGTTACGCAGCTACCTGCCCAAAAAGGCTTTGACGTATCTGTAAACATACGAATGCCAAAGAAGGTTGTCATCAGACCAGAGATGTGAGGGAAGATGCACGATAAATTGAACAGAATCATTTCTGAAATCATATTGTCAAAGGAAACAGAAAAACATGTGTCTTACCTCTGGCAGCTTCTTTCTGAATACCACTTGTAATCTAGCATCCAGTGTGTTCTCGCAGACAATCTTTCCATCTCGGGAAGCTAGCACAACTCCACCCGAGCTACATTGACAGATATAACAGTGAGCACTGTGATACACAATCTTATAATCATGCATTAAACATGATTAGATTCTTCTGATAACCGACAGAAACAGATCCCGTATGCTTATTCAAGACTCCAAAGTGTTTCACTAAAATATGATCATAAAGCTATACAATAAGACATTTACTCCTATGCAAATTGCAGTGATGCCATAAGAAATTTTTTTTTTGAGGCAAAACTGGGAGAATAACACACAATCACACCAAACAAAAGGTTCTATCAACAATGCCCTTCCTTTAGACATTTAAGACAAACAAAAGATAGTACCAAAATAAGGAATCTAGTAAACATGACATGTAGAGTTTGAACAAATGGCAGTAGACAGTCTAAAAGGAAATCTTGGTTCATATAATCCATGACAAGACTGCAAGCCTTACCAGGAGGGGCCAGGTGCCTGATAATGACTGGGAGCAGATGGCAGATAGATATGTCTGTCTACCACTATCTCAGGAGGATATACATTTGCTTTATCTGCATACTCATTCCTTGCAGACTCCAAAACTGAATCAACAAGTTCAAGATCCTCCTTCCTGCAGCGGAGAAGGACAGCTGGTTCTTTCAGGCGCAGCAAACTCTGTTTAGAGAAAAAAAAAATGTGTTATGTGAGGCTCAAATTACTGCGAAGGCATATCTAAGCCACTCTACTCACGTACATTGGATAGATACACCAAATATGTGGCAACCACTGCAATTACTTTACACCAAGAGCATGGTTAAAAAACATGACTTGCCATTTTACCCAAAATCAAGCGTGCTGTTCTTCAGGGTGAGGAACGCAACCATGGATTTTTCATAGAAAATTGAATTGTCTTATATCATCTGACAATATCTAGCCAAAACAGCCAATTTTCAGCTATAATCAGCTAGGCACTTGGATTGGTGGGGTATCTCCAGCAATGAGAACCCTAACGGACTAGCAGCTCATAGCAACTAGGAAATGACCTGAAAAGTGAATACACAGCACAGCAGAAATAGCCTGTTTTCTGTGGTTCTTTTTTTTACATTATTTGTTCTCTGTGTTTAGTTAAATGGTGTATCGCTTGCAGTAGCTGCACCAAGTTCATGCTTCATATTCTCACACAGAAGAATGCAAATTATATTCTTCTTACCTGAACAATAAGTATCTTGAGAAGTTTCTTGTAAGTTTGGTGATCTCTACTTATGCACAGTAGTTCTTTCCTTGCTGACTCCAACATATCTGTAACCAAATCATCCTGAGCCTGAAGAACTTTAATTCTGGAAGCATTGAGCTGCATTGAGTAGTCACTGCATAGAATAACACACAATAAGATCAGTGGATTGCTCTTGGTTTTTTTTTTTCCAATATGGTCATGGGCATGCAAAAAGGGGGAAAAATATTCAGCATGGTCTGTAGCGAATAGCTATGTCCTTTACAAATTGCGAAAAAGGTAAAACAGAAATAAGTTACAAAATGATAAAATAATAAGAATGTAGGGAGGATCAATTTACATTTTCTTCTTGATGCCAACTTGCTTCTCTTTCCGATCATAGTCCTGCCTGATCTTCTTCTTTTCAGCTTCCATCAGTTGCAATTTTTCAATTTGGAACTCCTGACAAGTAGTTAACATGCACATCAGTTCATAGAAAAAGTGGCAGACCTTTCAGATTTAAAAGCACATTACGCCAAATCGTGACATCACACAGCTCACACTCTCGAGTGGTACAAGTGTCACCATTATCCAGTAGCAGTGTGTGTGGATGAAACTAACAGAAGCGGTTAGAGTAGTCCATTTATTTTATTAACTGATTAACTGACTGAATTTGCATTACACAGTTGCACTAAAAGGCTTGTAAAAGGAGTTGTACTAAATACAAGCCAAACGGGTGTCTAGTTCAGCAGCAGTGCAGCACCACTTATTTAGCAAATTTGGACTCCATACTAGAGAACTGGCAACGAACACAACGCCGCAGTTGAACAGACAACTCCTATTCTTAAGCCCCGCATGCCAACTTGACCACCACAGACCCCAGCATTGCCCGATCCCGCCGCCCAAATCCCTCGACCCACCCTAACCCAACGGCGCATTGCGCGATCCTACCACGCCTCACGAGATCCAAACCTGCAGGACCCGGATCTCGCCGACCGCTCACGAGATCCAGACATGGAAACCATATAGAAGAGAATGCGCCAGGGGGAAGGGCGGGGACACGGATACCTCGGCGGCGGCGGCGTCGATCTCGACGGCCTTCTCGACGGCCTCCTGGCGGATGAATTCCGTCATCTGCTTCAGCTGCCGCGACACGTCCGCGTCCTCCATCTTCGCTGGTAACCCCCTGCGCCCCTTTTCCCTGCCTGTTCTCCGGTGATCGCCGGGTCGGCGGGAGGCGGAGTAGCCGCGGCGGTGGGCTCTCGTTGATCTCAAGAGGAGACGAGCGTCGTGCCGATTCGTTTTTCTCTGACGCGGAAGTTGCGGACTCTGGCGGAGAGAGGAGGTTTTGTTTGGAGCCCTGAGATATTTTATTTTTTATTTCTGTTTTCTCGGTAATATCCGACGCGTACTCGGGCTTGGACTAGTGGACCTGAACTCGGCCCAGAAAAAGGAGCCCAGCATTAATGGGCTGTGCCCTCAAACAGTTTCGGCCCAAAGAAACAGACATTATCCTCGCCCATGAGAGGACACAGAAAGGGAGCGGCGGCCGAGTCCAGAAAGTGGTCTGATGAGAGCGGGCGGCCGCCCCCTGCTTGAGTGGAAGCTCGACGCCCTCTGCCCGTCGCCGACCATGAGGGCGCGCTTCTCCTACTTCTGAAGCTTCCCATTCCCACAGTAAGAATCAAGAGTTAAAGAAATGTAGAGACAGGGAGATACATGAGGGTGAGGGTAAGAAAGAATGTATATCGCTCTATTTTCGTTCTTGAGAAACTAAGACAGTACAAAGCTAAAATATATGATTTGTATATCATTCTATTTACATTCTTGTGAAACTAATAGAAAACCGAAAATATATATGATGCAGAATCAGTAGGACACATAATGCATATTGAAAATCTTGTGTTCTAATATAGTGATGATTTCTAATTCTAGCAGACCAGGCTTCTAGACATAGTAAGTTAATATGCATAGGTTTCAGATCCGAATTAACATAATGCGGCATGAAGTTAATACGAATCCGAATTAACACGGGAGCACACATAACACAATGTGGCATAATATAATATATTGGTTCCAGAACTGAGCTTAAACATAGTAGTAAGATACTAACAACACACCGGCAGCTTAAGCATACATGAACTGCTGATTATCATTATCAGAAATGAGAAATCTGTCTTGCTACTATCGTTGGAAGGACTTCACTTGTCTTCAGTGAAGTCGGCACCATCTTGTCCCTTCCTGCACTTAGCCGCCGCCTCAACAACCTCCTGTTCAGCCATCTCTGTGTGGCTCCTCTTTGCCCTCTCTTGGCCTTTGCTTCATAAGACACGACTTCCTGAAGAACAATACCATGAGATTTAGAGAGACACCTGTAGTCATCAAGGTTGGCCTTTATCATAGCAGCCACCTTATGATCACCCTTAACGTTTTCCCGTGCATCATCTGCTGCAGCATCTTTAGCCAGTATCTTCTGCATCTGATCAGGAGTGAACCACGGCTCACCAGCAGTGGACCACTGTATCCCAAAGAAAAATTATTTTATCAAAACCATAATTGCTAACTAAGAATAATCCATACAGATCAAGCAGACATCAAGTAAACTACCTTGGATGAATCACATTCTTCACCAACCAACCAAGGGGTCAGAATCTTTGCCATAACTTCAACATAGCGAAAGTTATCCCTGATCATTCCACTAATACCGGGAACCAGCTTGGAACATACCTTACGCATCTTAGCGCAACGACACAAAATCAGTTCTTCAATCCGTTGCAATGTACCAGCACAGGTTAGAAAGTCTTCATTAACCTAGATAAACATCATCAAAAGAAACATTATATGAACATGATGAAGCTGCAAGTGACAATTCTAAGCAAAGCCAACCAATATAAAATGCAAGAAAAACAAGCATTACAAAATGAAATAAATGAAATCCTGAATGATATCATTGTGAGATACAAAGGTAGAGATGCAATGTCTATGGGGTCATTGGCAACTAAAATTTTTATTTCATTGAGAACTAGTTTGGACTGTAAAGCAAGGAGTGGGATAACTAGCTCAAGTGACCTACTACTACCCAATTGGGGTCACAGAACGCATAACAGGGCACAGCAGGGTCATATCAAATCAAATACACACACACACACAAAGCATAACAGGGCACAACAGCAAGTGTGAAAGCATAAAAAACGAGGGTACAACTCCCAGAAAGTCCAGTCCTTACAGCTTCTGTAGGAATATCGACTTGATATTTCTTCATCAAAACTTCAAATCCTTGGCATAATGGGAGATGGCGCTGAGGACTGATAGTGATGTTATATTTAAATTGAGAAATAATAAAAGGCAGCCCATTCCACTTCACGAACAACATCCGCCTCCTCTTTGATGGAATCAATGCCCTAGCAGTAGATAAACAAACAGTAATCATGCATGCAAAGACACAAAAATATTACTAGAAGACATCTACTAACCAGATCGGACTTGATGCGCTCACGATGCTCTTCATCCTCTACAATGAACCGTCTTGCTCTGGAGGAGTATTCCTGAACCAAATCAACAAAACTCTCACCACCACCACAGCTACTGCTAGAGCACAGAGCAGACTTGCCATCACACTTTATGAGGTCAAGAAAGTACACAGCCTGGTGAGAGAGAAGTACCAGCATGATATTAGATACATAAGTTGAGGTGACAAGAAAACACACAATATTTTACTTAGCAATCCTGCACCTTTTCAACAGATTAATTCACTATCAATATTTCACAGAGGAAGATGGTTACTTCATTAATTGCTATTTTATATGTGTATATATAAGATAAGCCTTCATATACTTTTAGTTGCAGTCTTCAATGAAGATGGCAAATTGACAAGTGAAGCTGACACATGGATCATGATCAACTAATAAGAAGAGGCAACCAAAGCAGGCACTAATGAAAGCATGGTAAAAATCAGAAATACAAACCCTGTGAGTAGCTTGTGGGTTGGTAAAATGCGCCCAGATCATGTTCTGCAGTACGCAACGCATATACAATCATAAGAGGCAAGAATACTGATCTGCCAGCTAAGGGCGACATGGACAAAGTGTGAATACATACCACTGGCATGCTAAATATGTTAGTAGCCACGTCGAAGAAAGCAAAGCCCCTCGGCACCTCCATCAGCACCACAGTTCGCCATGGAAGTTCAGATGGTTCGTCTCTCCCTTTTCTCATTTTTCTAGTGCACCTCCAAATAGCAACCAAAACAATATTGAGTGGATAGCAACGGAATAAAAGAAATCTTAGAAAGAAACGGAAGATGAGATAGCTAGGAGAGTCAAAATACACAAAAGAAATGAAACACAAGTCTGAGTAGGGCTGATTCAGGCCTGTGGTCTTATTTTCCTGCTTGAGCAGGACAACCAAGTTAGTTGACTCAAAGCCTACTAGGAACATTTAATTAATCGAAAACACATCCATCCTATTCATTTGAGCGCACAATGAAACAGGGCTAACTAGCTATCACGGTGAAATTACCATTCAGATAAAGCAAACTAAAATCTGTAGGGAAACAAATTAAACCAAATGTCTCGCAACAAAGAAACATTTAACCATGGGATGTTATTGACTAAACCAACAAATCAAAGATGAAGCTAGCAAGTCCAGTATAAACTACAAAGCTACTGGCACGGATCCTTGACATCAGTGCTCAAATTTATCTACAGTCTTAATGTGTCAATTCGGATCCAGATCGGCGCCAACAAGACTGGACAGCAAAATAAGAGCCAATGGTAGTCAAGGATGCAGCATGCATGTGTGTAGGGGAAAGAAGGCAGGTGCATGCGTGGTTCGATGGCAGCGGAGGGAAGATGTCAGCCTGGGCAATCGGTTGAAACCGATTGTTCGGTTCGGTCGACTTCGGTTTGGAAGTGATTAGAAACCGATCGGTTCCGATGAAACAGAGGAACCGACGTGTTTTGTTCGGTGGCGGTGCCAGCCGGTGTATCCCGCGCCGCTCTCCGCCCTGACGCCGCTTGCCGCCGCCGCAGTTGTTTCATACCTCACGCACGGCCTCGCAGATCGATCGGGTGCAGGCGCACTCAACGCGAATGAGGGCAACGGGCTCAGATCACGGGGGACAGGCGGGCGGTGACGCGGCGCCGGTCGCCCTCGCCCCTCGACGGCCTGTGTGCCAGTCAGTCTCCTTGTGGAGGGAAGTTTTTTAGGGTTTGCGATGCGGTGGAGTAGAACAACGGGCACTCGATCACTCCAACCAAATAGAAAAGACAAACAATTGTGTCTCCTTCCACCAAACGCACTGGTTTTGCGAAACATTTGTTTAACCTTTGTTCATAAAATCAACAAGCCTGACTCCAGGTTCTGAATTTTCCTAGAATATTGTGAATGAATGGAAACGCTTCGTTCCTACTTGTAGAATCTCGGTATTATGCGTGCTATGCCGATGGCTGTATTAGTATGCAATTTCGTGATAGATACAGTGTGCTCAAATCATGTCAGATACAACCATACAAGCAATTAACTGATGGTTCATCATTTGTGTTGTGCAATCTGACCATATACACAAAGCTCGAATATCTTGATAGGCATTGATAGCAACGGAGATACACAGAGTTTGATAGGGATCACATATAGAGCAGCTAATAAGAAAGAAAGATTCATTGACAGACAAACTCGTCTGCAAACTCATACAGTCGTACTGCATAATTATATTATATTTATTTATATACATACATGTACATGCACGAAAAGAAAAATCCTGAGCAAGCAAACACCCAAGAACGCCATCAGTCAGACGTCCAAAGCACAAGATGTTGCCGCTCCAAACGAAACTCATGCAGGACTGCAACGGGAAAGGTTCAGAAGTAGGGGAAGCGCGCCCTCATGGTCGGCGACGGGCAGGACTCCTGGCAGAGGGCGTCCAGCTTCCACCCCGGCAGGGACATGGCGTCCACCGCGCGCCTCTCTTTGCCGCGGCGTCCGGCGTCCACCGAGGACGGAGTGCCCGGGCTGATGGGCTCCTTGCCTGCCTCCGTCTTCGCCGTGTCGACGGTGCCATCGCCAGCCAACGGCCTTGCCGCCGGGACGATGGTCACCTCCGGCAGCCTGCTCTTCCCCTCCATCTGCGGATCTCTCTTGGAGTATGAAGAGGTCTTGTCCTAGGGCCTAGCTGATATCTCTTCACAGTAACCAGATATGGCTTGCACTTTATATTTACTTTGCAAAGGAGGCGATGGGTTTGTCTCCTTTTATACCACATAGAAACGGATAAGATCAAAGTGGGTGGACATTTTCTTCCCGGAGCTAGTGCTGACAGTGATGACTGGTAAGTGCATGATTATCTTTCTCATGTTGTTTTTTTAATAATTGTGGCTGGCCTACGTTATCCTCTTTCAGAGGCAATCCTCTGTAGAATGCCCCCATGTGTCAGCTATGTACACGAAGTCAGTCACCAAATGACCAAAGCACCAGGTAAACAAATTCAAGAAGATAGCAACGCTGCAAAATATCCTGTGATCACTCACACTAAGGTGTCAGCAGTGGAGACAGGAAATGGTTACCATATTTTAAGATGTTGATAACATTCTTAAAAGGATGTTCCACGTACATGATCACCCAGAATCTGCAGAAGAAATGGATGCCAACAAATTTTCACATTCATGACTCTCGTGTTAATCACGGCAAAATGTGAACAGACACATGCCCCTTGAAGGCCAAATATGAACAAACAAGCAGTTCTTCCCCTCTCACCAATCTAGATTCTAGGATCTACACTTAGCAGAGCCACAGATTGAACTACCAAAGACCTACAGTACATGGCTACATGCATGAGCAATTATACAACAAAAACAACAGGCGTGGTGTCAGACCTGGAACCGGAAGCTATCACAGGCCGAACAGATTGTCGTTGGTGCCAAAGATGGATCCACCGAACTGCCTCGTGTTCAAGTCTCCGCCATCCAAGGCGGACGGGAACCTGTCGAGCCACTGGGTGAGGATGGGGCCGTCAGAGTCCTCCACCCATGCCGACGTCATGTCAATTGTATCCAGCATGATTGGATCCGCATCCAACTTCTTCTTCGTCTTTGGTTCAGAGTGCAGCGTGAGATTGTAGTGCACGTAGGCTTGGTCGGCCAAAGCCTCCTTGTCAAGCTTGTTGCGCTTTTCATAGTGGTTCTGTAGGATTATACTCCAGTCTCTTTGGAAAGTCAGGGTGCTGCAAACCTGGCTGGTTATTCTCACAGCAGCACGTTGCAGTGATGGTGCTGAATCGCCATATTGTTCCCACCACATGCCTGAGCACAAGAGCCATAAAAATACACTGAGAACAACAGAAATACGAAAGTGCCTAAACGATGATAAGTTGTATCTGAAATCTTCAACCGGGATTAGTGCATCAAAGTTCAAAGGTAACAATCACAGGCTACAAAAAAGAAAATGCGACAATGAGATGGACAACGACCTCAAAGTACCGTGCAGCTTAGCCACTTTGAGTGTAGGATTAAGCTCCAGTGAGTTACCAAGACAAAAGTTCACATATAACAGCAAGTATCTTGACTGCAAATTAACAGTATATGACATATTAACAATGTAAATAGCTAGTAATACTGTAGATAACCCAAGTTTCATTAAAAATAATGCTGGATACCATAAAACAACTTTACTGATGTTCTGTTAAAAGTAGCAACATTAATACAGAAAAGCAATTCAATAATATTAGAACAATGTTGTGGGCTTGGGTATTCAAGAATATTATAAGCTGACACAATACATGATACATGATGCATCCTCTTAATGAAATTATGTTCAAGGCCATGTTAGCGAAAAAAAAGACATGATGCATACCTGGTGAGGTATTGTTGCGGGCCTCTTTAGCAATGTTAGAACCAAACATCCCTTGTGCCTTGCGGAAAGCATGCAATTGCGCCGTGATATCATGCCTAAGGTCAGGGGTTGTAAGAACCTTATCTAGAACCAGGTAGAACTCCTCCTTGATAGCACTGAAAAATTTTATTTCTGGGTTATACTGGATGCTTGGGCTCAGAAAAGCAGCTGCTGAATGAAGAGGTGAATGCAATTCTGTCTGCCATTTCTGCTCCACTATGTCTAGAAATGTCTTACATTTCCCTTCATCCATTATGTAGTATGTTCTAATAGAGTCCGTCACTTTTGTCATAGACTCATATATATAACCAATGGTTGGTTTGCCTCCTGAAACATCCCTCATGACCCTCAGTAAAGGTTCAGAAACAGCAGCTATCTCTTCGACTGCTCTCCAAAGCTCATCATCGTTGAGTATCTCAACACAAGGAATTGACCTACTTGCATATGACGAAGAGGAATATTCAGTGCTATGAAACATTTGCTTCAGCTTTGACCTGTGTTTCAACAAGGATTTCAGTGTGAGAAAATCTGATACGGACTTTGTGATCCCTGAACAAACAAGCTCTTGCCCTGCCATGTACTTCCTCATGAAATCAAGAACCCACTTATTGTTGTAGATAAATCGTGTTATGGTCTGTGCTTGGCAGATGCACTGGTTCACCCAATCAATCTTGGAAAAGTCATCCAACATTGAGTTAATGCAAAAAGATGCACACGGGGACCAAAAGATGGTGTTGTAGTTCTGCATGATCAGCTTATCTATACTGCCGTAGTTTATGTTTCTGTCAGCAATGATCTGAACAACATTCTCTGGGCCAACTTCCTGAATCACCTCGTCAAAGAGATCATACAAGCCTCTGTGAGTTTTGAAGTGTGAAGAGGCATCCACTGTTTTGAGGAAGAATGTCCCCATAGGAGACGCCACGGAGAAGTTGATTAGGGCTTTCAATTTGTTATCAGTCCACGAATCAGCCAGTATAGTACAACCAGTTGTCACCCAATCCTTTTCAATCTCTTTTGTTTTTTCCAAAATCTCGGACTTGAGCCTCTGCAGCCACTTGTCTCTCAGACCATCTGCTGGCGGCCCTCGGAATCCCGGACCACCAAGTGCCTCAAGCATTTGCTGGTATGAGACTGAGTCAGCTATATTATAGTCCAACTTATTCTCGAAAAAGAACTCGGCTATACACCGTTCTGCATCCAATTCTGAAGCGGCGGCGCGTGACTTGCTTGCAGCACCAGAGAGTTTCGGTGCCAGAGCAGACACTTCCGGGGCAACAAGCCGACTCTGCTCAGCAGCAAGAGTAACAGGAGGAGAGCTCACTCGCCCTGGAGAGGTAGACAGGGACGGAGCCTCCATTGCCCTTTTCGGGGCCACCGACAATTCAGCTACCCGCTGCCTCTTGAGAAGCTGGAACTCCTTGTACTCCTCCTTGGCCGAGATGATGGCCTTCACCTTGTCAATGACGTCTTCCTTCACCTTGGTGCAAGGGTTCACCCCTTTGCTGGGGATCTGGGACAGGTGGAACTTGAGCCTGCTGATGCCGCCGTTGAGAACCTTGTGACAGAACCTGCACCTGACCTTGTTCCCATCCAGCTTGTCGCAGTACTCCCAGCAGGCGTCTCTCTCCCGCACTGGAGCAGGTGCAGAGTGAGCGAGCAGGAAACAGGAACGTAGCACATTAGCATTGGTGCATACATGAAAGTTGTGGGTTATATATGGTGCATTCAGAGCAGGGAAATTACTTTATGGTGCGGCAGCAGGGCCTCAGACTGTGTGGTAGTATCTCCCTATCTGCAAATGAATAAATGTATGGTCCACAAATGTGTTACTTTCCACATAAAAAGAAAACTGTTCCTGATGATATAGGGCATATTTGGATCAGGTAGAGGTTAGTTACTAGCTGGAGCTAAAAACTTAGCCCAAATTAGCTAGAGCTAGCTAACAACTTGTTGAAGGTTTAGCTAAAAAAAATTAGTCCATTAATTAGCCCCTTCATGCTTGGATGCACCAGGGTTAATTTTGGCTAATTTTAGATAGGCAGCGAAAGATTTAAGTGACCAACTGCCTTGGAAGCGATGTACTTCGTATCGGTGACTATTGAGTTTCTAGGGTCCTGCGGCATTTGGCAGTTGTATTGATTGCGTTAATCAAGTCAGTCAGAGAAATGGCTCCGCTTGAACTTCCCCAAACAAATCCAAAGTCAGAAGCAGCCACGAGTTGGTCCTGGTGGATTGGAGCTAGAGCTACTACTTCTTTTGGGCAGAGCAGCGAAACGGAGCGCCGATTGATTCGTCTCCGTTTGCCTTCAAACCAACCACACCTTCCCCTCCAAAGCCCCCGATCTGAGCCCCAGCCGCCCAATCATGAGGAGCAGAAAATGTTTAGTCCAGGCAGCTCAGCATTCGAACCCCATGGAGGAGGATGGATGGATCCACTCGGATCGCTAGCTACTACCCGGCCCCTACTAATAGTTCGCGAGAAGTGACCCGCAGGCGAGAGATCTGGAAGGTCTCGAGCTCTGGAAACCGGGAGGAGACGAGGAGAGCAGGAGGTGGTGCTGACCTGAGCCGCCGCCGAGTTGAGGCGAGCGGAGCCCCGGGTGTTTATTTCGGGGAGGGAGGAGGATTTTTTTTCCCCCTTCTTCTCTTCTCCCCGATTTATCGCCGAGCTCTTGTGGATGCGGTGGTGCGGTGGTCGGCTGGCCGTCCCCGCGAGAGCAGAGCGAAGGTGGGGGGAGACGGAGACGAGACGGGTGCACGAGATGCCACGAGATGTTGGAGAGACGGCGCTCTCTCTTGCACTCTTGTCTAGCTTGTCCCGTCCCCCATTCGGCAACTGCGAGACAGAGAGAGAGCGTGAGGCGTCTTTCTCTCTCTCGTACGAAATACGAAAAAAAAAATTGGGAAGGGGGATTTCGTGAGGCAGGCCCTACCGCTAACATACTGGGCCTTGGTGGGCCGGCCCAAGAGCGAGGACGACCGGCCCAGCGCGCAAGCAAAATAGAGAGGTCGTCGGTCGGTTGGTTGCTCGCTTTGCTTCCACCCCGGTCGTGGATGAAAACAGCCAAGAATGAGGAAGGAAGGTGAAGACGAGGCGAGCGAGATGCTGCGGCCAAGCTTCAGCAATGGTTGAAGCGGGTGGAGCTGGTGGCGTGGGCGAGGACCCGACGTGGTTGTGTGCGACGTCACTGACGCATCAGGCGCGCTGGGCACGCTGGACGAGCCCAAGGTGTTCGGCGAAATGCCTCGCCCCGAGAGTGCGTTGAGTGTTGGCTTCGTGACAAGCCTGTCGGCGTCGACGAGGACGCAACTGGTAGCATGGGGCTACGCCAGAGGATGGGGAGGACCGGCTGCCCCGCACAGATGCTGGTGACGCGTCGTGCAAAGCTGGTCAACGACCGCAGGATATTCGACGAAATGCAGCAAGCGCGTTCTGGAAGCGGTGTCAGCGTCAGCAAATTGACAGGTAACGCCAGTCTCTTCATGCTGGGTAGGCAGCACTCCAACAAAACCTAACTGTGAATTATATACTCCATACGGCATAGGCATGATGTTGACTGCAAATCAAGATTTACATAGTATGAAAAACATGTGCAATTATATTGTTAGAGATTGACAGGTAACGCCAGTCTCTTCATGCTGGGTAGGCAGCACTCCAATAGAACCTAACTGTGAATTATATACGGCATAGGCATGATGTTGACTGCAAATCTATGAAAAACATGTGCAATTATATTGTTAGAAATATGTGTCCCAGTTGGGGTCTGGGAGAGGTAGGTGAAGGCCAAGCCAGCAAGATAAAAGAGACTGGATGGCAAAGCAAAAGGGGATCGATCGATCAATTAGTTGCAAAGAATTTTCTCCTGAAATGGCGAGAGCAAGCAACTGTAGGTCTCTGTTCTCATCTTCCTTGCTTTTGATATTTGCATCCTTGATCTGCCTCTTATATCCTGGCTGCAAATTCACATATGCATCTGACACCCTTCTTCCAGGACAATCTCTTAACTGTACCCAGTCCTTATTCTCAAAAAATGGTGCCTTTAGATTAGGCTTCATCGACTTCAAATTTGGTATCTGGTTTGTCAACTCATGTTATTATGATTATTTCCCTGTTTGTGAACCCATAGTAGGTTTCAGTTACTATGTTGACACTTCATCGTTTAGCTTGTCAGAAGATGGTATCCTACGTGTCAATGATGGTCCAACTACTCTGCCTTGGTACTCAGATAACCCAGTGAGCACTTCTTTGTCTGTTGCTGCAGTGCTTCTTGACAATGGAAATATTGTCATTAGAGATCAATCAAACAGTTCCAGGGTGCTTTGGCAAAGTTTCGATAGCCCAACTGATACTCTGCTCTCTGGGGGATGCCTGGGGTACAATGGAACCCACAATAGGTATCTTACTTATAATAATGGTAATGGTCGTCTCATAGGTGCGCTACAACTGGATTCAACAAGAAGGCAAGGATTTATTATCACCTATTTTGGCAATGATTCAAATTATTTTGCTGGTACTTTTCCTACGTGGGTGGATATTCGTGAAGAAGAAGGATACGGTGTGCTAACATTCAATGATGCACATACTTACATGCATTTTGATGCAGAGTATGGGAATATTCAAATCGCCAAACTAGGGAAATGTGATTCCATTTTGTGGTCCATGCCAGAAAGTGCCTGTGGTGTCGATTCATATTGTGGACCATATGGTCTCTGCAGGTTAGGCTCTTGCATTTGTCTTGATGGTTTTGAGAAAGGTTCGCGGGACTATGAAGGTTGTTTAAGAATGGAACCTTTGAATTGTGAAAGCAGTTCTACAGAACAAGAAGTGACGTTTAATCTAAGAAGGAACAACAGATTTCCACATCACTCTTTCCCTAGAAATAAAAACATTGAAAGAGTGTCAATCATATTGCTCGAGAAACTGTACGTGTACTGCCTTTGCTTACAAGGCAACATCAACTTGCCTGCTTGGTATCAAGAGTTGAGGAACATGGTTGTCGGTTATGACAATGATATATGTGTACGTATTGCAACCAAACAACAAAATCCAGGTTCTACAGCCATCAAAGAAGTGATTGTTCCATTGATGCTGGGCATGTTAGCCCTTATTGCTATTGGATCTATTTTGTTGTGTAGATGCGTAAGAAAGCGGCGCAAGGGAAGAGTGGTGGCTGAGAATGGAAGTCTCACAGTTTTCTCATTTGCACAAATAAAAAACTCGACGAAAAAATTCTCTGAAAAGCTGGGAGAAGGAGGCTTTGGTTGTGTTTTCAAAGGAATGCTGCCATGCTGCACTTTTGTGGCTGTCAAGAAGCTGAAAGACCTCAAACAGGATGACAAGCAATTTCGAGCAGAGGTGCAGACCATAGGTATGATTCAGCACATCAATATTGTCCGTCTACTTGTGTTTTGCACTGAAGGTTATGGAAGGTTCCTAGTGTATGAATATATGGTGAATGGTTCCTAGTGTATGAATATATGGTGTATGGAATGATTCTCCTAGAAATCATATCAGGGCGAAGGAATTCGGAGAAGATTAAGGAGGGGAGGTTTACTTACTTTCCATCCTATGTTGCAGTTAAGTTGAATAAGTTAAGTTGAATGAAGGAGATGATGTCATGTGCCTGCTAGATAGTAGTCTGGAGGTGTTATGATCGGAAAGTGGCTGAACCTGAACCACGCCAGACGGTTGAGTCGGGCGAACAGATGGATCGGGCGAGTACGTACTCCAGATGAGTCGGGCAAGTTGTCCAGTTCAGCTACGATACGATGAGTCCCGTCCTTGAGTCTGTTAGTGTCCGTCGTTTGGAGTCAAGTCTGTTGGTCAGGATTCTAGGAGATTGAGTGGACTTACCGTCACTATCAGTGACCTGAACCTGTTGCTCTCTCTCCCTTCCTCTCTCTCTCTCTCTGCCCAAGCACTTAGAAAACGCATGATATATATGTGTGTCAGCGTGCGTGTGTAAAAATTGACGAATGGCATCTAAACACTGCTGAAAATTATGGAGTATATGTCCGTTCTTACCAACCTTCCATGCCTGACAAGGTGGATCCTGATAAGCCACCGACGACTGACGCATGCAATTGAAGTCCAGCCTGATCGATCGAGTTGTTGCATTGGACTGATACTTTCCTGCAGGCAAACGGCCGGCAGAAATTGAAGTCAAGCCTGATAAGGTGGTTGGATCGTGCGTGCAGAGAACCTTTTGCATGGCCGGCATCGATTAGTCATCAGTAGCAATGACTTAGACTCCTGAAGAAGAAAGATCAGTCGCGATCTGAGGCTCTGAGATTGGTAGAGCCATGGCGTCCAGCCGTCTAAGATTTCGCGAGGCAGGCGGCAGGCCCTGGCCTTAACGCTAACACTGGCCTTGATGGGTGTTAGTAGTGGTAGCAGGAGGAGGCAGCAAGGGGATCGTGCACGATCGAGAAGGACGCCGCCGCAGCGAGCAAGCAATCGAGTTCAGAGGAGGAAGACGAGTTCGGTAGCGTGTTTGATTTGATTACAGAACTCTTCTCTCCTCTCTCTCTTAACATATAATCAGTTAGACCAGCTATTGAGGTTAGGTTGATTAGGTTAGGAAAAGTGCAAAATATAAGTACTCCACCTGGCAAGAGACATCAAAATAATAAGTCGACAAAGCCAAATCGGTGATAAAAAGTGGTTAAATGTGAAATTCTAAAACATACCACAATACAGTGACACCCAGCACAAACTCATCAAACAAAAGAATTCCCCCACATCATTGCATTGCATTAGGCATCATCACCTACTCACAATCATCAATTTGCTTGTAAGGGGGCTTGTACGGCGGCGAGCGTGGAGCAAGAACGCCTGTGCGAGATTGGCGAGTTGGAGCTGTGGCTTAGATCCAGAGCGACAATATCACGACGGGAAACAGTAAGCAGAGGCGACAGGCGCCCAAGGGTGACAAATAAGTCACAATCCAACCAATTCCAACAGACGTGTTGTAATCTGACTCTACTAACTCAATATGCTAACAAACTCGATAGCAGACTAAGACTCCTGAATACGACTGCCTCAATCATAGACCTGAAACACGCTACATCTGCGCCCGGGTGTAGTGAAAAATAAGCAAGAGTCTTCGCACTTCCCTCGACGGGTGCGAAGGGTAAGGAAGCTAGCCGAGCCAACTAGGATTCGTCTAGGTAGCTGGAATGTAGGGTCCCTAACGGGTAAGTTAAGAGAGCTAGTCGTACAGCAATTAGGAGATGTGTAAATATTCTATGCGTTGAGGAGACTAAATGGAAGGGCCAGAAGGCGAAGGAGGTGGAGGATACTGGCTATAAACTTTGGTACACGGGGACAACATCTGGTAGGAATGGTGTAGGCATCTTGATCGATATGAGCATTAAGGATGGCGTAGTTGAGGTGCGGAGGCAAGGCGACCGGATTATCCTAGTCCGGTTGGTAGTTGGAGATTTGGCTCTGAATGTGATCAGTGCCTATGTCCCACAGGTAGGTCTTTGCGAGAGCACCAAGAGGCAGTTTTGGGAATATCTCGATAGCGTGGTTAGTACTGTGCCTATCAGCGAGAAACTCTTCATGGGAGGAGACCTCAACGGCCATGTGGGTGCGACTAATGTAGGTTTCGAGCGGGTGCATGGGGGTTTCGGGTATGGTAGTAGAAATCAAGAGGGGGAGGATGTTTTGAACTTTGCGTTGGCCTACGATTTGTTGATAGCGAACACCATCTTTAAGAAGAGAGAATCCCATCTAGTGACCTTTCGTAGCGGACAACACCTGAGTCAGATCGGCTTTATCCTTGCAAGGAGGGGGAATAGACGTGCTTGCTTAGATTGTAAGGTGTTACCTGGGGAGTGTGTTGTCCCTCAACACAAGCTTGTGGTGGCGGATTTTCTCTTTCTGGTACGTGTCCATCGGGACAATCGGGCCAAGATTGCGAGAACAAAATAGTGGAAGCTTAGGGGGAAAGCAGCGTAAACATTTAAGGAGAGGATGCTAGATGAGGGGCCGTGGGAAGAAGGAGAAGATGCAAATGACATGTGGCTAAAGATGGCAACATGTGTTTGGAAGGTGGCTTCGGATGTGTTTGAAGTGAGTAGGGGAGGCAAACGGGAAGCGAAAGGCACCTGGTGGTGGAATGATGAGGTGCAAAGGGCTATTAGGGAGAAGAAGGAGTGGTTCAAGCGCCTCCATCATGACAAGAGTGCAGCCAACATTGAGGGCTATAAAATAGCGAAGAGGGCTGCGAAACGAGCGGTGAGTATAGCAAAAGGTCAGGCATATGATGACCTTTATCAGCGACTAGGCACGAAGGAAGGGGAGAAGGATATTTATAGGATGGCTAGGATCCGCGAGAGGAAGACGAGGGACATCAACCAAATCAAATGCATCAAGGATGGGACGGATCAACTTTTGGTGAGGGATGAGGAGATCAAGGACAGGTGGAGAGAGTACTTTAAAAAGTTGTTTAATGGGGAGAATGAGGGTCCTACCTTGGAGTTGGATGACTCATTTGATGATACCAACAGACGTTTCGTGAGGAGATTTCAGGAGGCAGAGATCGGGGAGGCTTTGAAGAGGATGAAGGGAGGTAAAGCGATGGGCCCTGACGGTATCCCCATTGAGATGTGGAGATGCCTAGGTGCCAGAGCGATAGTATGGTTAACTAAGCTTTTTAACCTTATTTTCTGGTCAAACAAGATGCCTGAAGAATGGAGGAGAAGTATATTAGTACTGATCTTCAAGAACAAGGGAGATGTTCAAAGTTGTACTAATTACCGTGGGATTAAGTTGTTGAGCCATACGATGAAGCTCTAGGAGAGGGTTATCGAGCATTGTCTAAGAAGAGTGACAAGTGTGACCCAAAACCAATTTGGGTTTATGCCTGGTAGGTCGACGATGGAGGCAATTTTCTTATTACGACAGTTGATGGAGAGGTATAGGGAGCAGAAGAAGGACTTGCACATGGTCTTTATTGACCTCGAGAAGGCATATGACAAAGTACCGAGAAATATTATGTGGTGGGCCTTAGAAAAGCACAAAGTCCCAACTAAGTACATCACCCTCATCAAGGATATGTACAGGGATGTGGTGACGTGTGTCCGAACATGTGATGGCGACACCAGTGACTTTTCAATTAAAATAGGACTACATCAAGGTTTGGTATTGAGCCCTTATTTATTTGCTTTGGTGATGGATGAGGTCACAAGGGACATACAAGGTGATATCCCTTGGTGTATGCTCTTTGCTGATGATGTGGGGCTAGTGGATGAGACTAGGGCAGGGGTTAATAGGAAGTTAGAACTATGAAGACACACGTTAGAGTCGAAAGAGTTTAGACTTAGTAGGACCAAGACCGAGTACATGAGGTGCGATTTCAGCGCGACTAGGAATGAGGAGGGAGACGTTAGCCTCGATGGGCAAGTGGTGGCCAAGAAGGATACTTTTCGGTATTTAGGATCGATGCTACAAAAGGATGGTGATATTGATGAAGATGTTAGGTATAGAATTTCAGCCGGTTGGTTGAAATGACGTCAAGCTTCAGGCGTCCTCTGTGACAGAAGGGTGCCTCAGAAGTTAAAAGGTAAGTTTTATAGGACAGCGATTCGTCCGGCGATGTTATACGGTGCTGAATGTTGGCCTACAAAAAGGCGACATATCCAGCAATTGAGTGTAGCAGAGATGCGTATGTTACGATAGTGTTCTGGGCACACAAGGAGGGATAGAGTCCGGAACGACGATATTCGGGATAGGGTCGGGGTGGCACCAATTGAGGAAAATTTGATTTAACCGGATGGTTTGGCCATGTCCAATGGAGGCCTCCTGAGGCACCGGTGCGTAGTGGGGTTCTAAAACAGGTCGATAATGTAAAGAGAGGTAGAGGTCGACCTAAACTGACTTGGGACGAGTCGGTTAAGAGAGACCTTAAGGAGTGAAATATCTCTAAGGATTTAGCTATGGATAGGAGCGCTTGGAGACTAGCAATTAACGTGTCTGAACCGTAATTTTTTTCTTATACCATTTATGTGTTCTTTGTTTTCATGCCTCTTTTAGGTTTCATCTCTAGTCTACCCCAACTTGCTTGGGATAAAAGGCTATGTTGTTGTTGTTGTTGTGTAATGTTAGCATATGGTCTTCATCTTCATGAATGTCCACCCATCCTGGGAAGGTACCAGCAAACATCTGGCCACCAGGATCCTGCTGGATAATAAAACCTCGTCTTCTAGTTGCATCCAATGACAGACTAAAATGATTATAATTAACAAGGGTGATATTGTTGCCGTTAATTTTATTGAATCCCAGATGTTGTCCAGAGAGCAGTACATTAATCCGGGTTATCAAAACTCTGCCAAATCACCATGGAACTGTTTACTCGGTCTCTTATTACAAGATTTCCGTTGTCAAGAAGCACTGCAATAGCAGAGACAGTTTGGTCCTAGTTTTGGGTGCGAACGAAATATTATGCCTGGTAGGATAAATGATGCTCGATCATAAGATGCCAGAGAAGGTTGCCAAAGAGGAAAATACTCACGATTACAAGATGATGGTTTAGCAAACCAGATACCCAAACCACAATAATAACCTCAAGGAATCGAGCAGTCGTAACCCAACTTGAAGGCACCATTTTTTGAGGTGAGGCTCTGATTTGGATTCAGGAATTGACCAGGAAGGAGGGTGTCTAATGCATATGTTAATTTGCAGCAAGGAGATACAAGGCTGATCAGGGAGGGAAGTAGTAATGCAAAGAAAGATGAGCATAAGAACCTCAGACTGCTTGTGTCCACCATTTTAGGGGATGCTTCTTGTCAACCCAATGCAGTTTATGCTTGGTCCCTCCTAGCCGAATGTATATATGCAAAACAAGGGAGAGAATGAGAGATCTGAATCTGATCGGCAATCAAGAAGAATGGCCTATATATTTTCCTGGTCCAACATGGCTGGCCGGGCATATGGATCAATGGACCTATCATGATTCATGTCAATATCACAATAGCAAGTTCCATAACTGGCGGGTGCATTGGAGTTGACATTTATATTTTACTGTATGTAGATGTACCACCTGCATTACCGATACAACTACTGTACAGTGTAGTGTATAATACTCTAGACAGAAGAACTTTTAAAATCTGGTTTCAAGTCAACATGATGCTCCGATTGGCTCTCCATCTCTGACACTACACACCACTTGCGTGAAGAAATTGGCAGTACCTGTTGTCCTTTTGACAAGCTTGTCCCGAAGTAGAACCGCCCTCTCGCGGTGAGGCATTTCGACGAATACCTTCGGCTCGTCCAGCTTGACGGGTGCGTCTGGCACCAGTGGCTGACGCCGTACACACCACGCCACCAGCTCCAGCGCTCTTCTACCATTGCTCAACGCTGAACGGAGCATCTCGCCTCGTCCTCCCCTTCCAGCCTTCCTTCCGGGTTCCATCCACGGTCGAGTGGCCGGCCCCGGCAAGTAGAAACTGCGGAGGAAGGAACTGACTGACCAACGGGCGAAAGCAGCGGCGGCGCCTGAGCTACCCTCCTCTCCTTGCTTGCGGGCCGAGAGTTCTCACTCTCGGGCCGGCCCACCAAGACCAGTGTTAGCGGTAGGGCCTGGGCCTGGGCCTGGGCCTGGGCCTGGGCCTGCCCCTGCCTCGCGAAATCTCCCTCCAGCTCAGTCTTGGACGGCTGGACGCCATGGCTGTACCAATCTTCAGACCTCAGATCGCGACTGCTCTTTCTTCTTCAGGAGCCAAAAGGCCGCTGCTACTGATCGATGCCGCCAGCATGCAAAAGTTTCTCTGCACGATCCAACCACTTTATCAGTCTTGACTTCAATTGCATGCGTTAGTCCTCGGTGGCTTATCAGGATCCACCTTGTCATCAGGCATGAAAGATTGGTAAGAACGGACATACTCCACAATTTTCAGCAGTGTTTAGATGTCATTAGTCAATTTTTACACATGCACGCTGACACACATATATATCATGCGTTTTCTAAGTGATTGGGCAGAGATTCACTGAGAAGGTTGGGGGATTGCGTAGCCGCTGCTTTACCGTCGTCGAGCAAGGACTCCCCTCTACGGTTTGGCTCCCAAGGCAGCTCGTCGTCGTTGAGACGGAGCTCGCCGGAGGAGCATCAGGCCGTGGGTAGAGACACCTCGCCGCCGGTGAGGGCTAACCGGGAATTGATTAATTAATTTGAATTCAAAATTTTTTGAATCCCCAATATCTGAGGACAGAGATCCGCAATTCCCTCCTCTTATTGCCGCTGGAGTTGAGGGCGAAAAGATAGAGGGGCCGAATCAAAAAATGATTCAATTAATTTTGAAAACTAAATGACAAAGTTGACGATGTGAACGCTCCATCGCATACCGCTGAAAACAGCCCGTCCGTCTTGGGAGGGAGTCACGGTGCGAGGAGTAAGGAGATACGACATTGTGGCAATCCGGATGGAGTCAAAATCTGGCCAGACAGATTTTACCGCCGGCCCACGAAGGGACTTCACACCGTCGTACTTTCGCGGATCTGTGAGTGCCGAAATGGTATGCCATATTTTTTTTAGCGCAAAATTAATTATTTTTTTAAAAAAGAAAATGCTACAGTGACCACCGAAATTCCCAAAATTCGCTTTTATTGGTGACCACCAAAAAAAAATTTACCGTTAAAAAATACCTTGGAGGGTAGACCCATGGCGGCGCAGGGGAGAGGTGAAGGTGGTTTCGGCAAAGGGTTCCACCCTGGCTTCCATCCCGGCTTCAACCCAGGCTATGGAGGTAGGGGCCGCGGGCAATACTTCCAGCCGCGTGGGCATGGACGTGGCCCTAATCTCGGTGGGGGTCGTAACTATGGAGGCTGCGGGGGAAATGGCGGTCACAACTATGGCTACCATGGTTCCCATGGTGCTGGGCGTGGCCATCGTCCCTATGGAGGAGGATACGGAGGAGGGAGGGGTCATGGTGGGGGTCGGTACAACGGGCAGCACTTCCAGCCGGAGATGCTGCCACAAAAACCCTCACCCTACGGCCCCTCTCAACCCAGGGACCGGCCACCCGGGTGGATTGGCCATGGGAGGAACCGCTGCCCAGCCAGTCGCCTGTGGCCGGCCATGGCCAACCCCAGCAGGCCGCGGCCAGCCAGGGCCATGCTCCACAGGCCACGACTGGCCAGCAGACGATAGCGGGCCAACAACAACCTAGTCACGTGCGCTGCAGCAGTCCAACGAGGGCCACTATCCTCAACAAGGGGCCCAGGAACTCAGCAAACAACCACTTCCACAGCAACTCGAGGGCAACAAGGTGAATGCTGGAACTCTAAAAAAACAAGGTGAATGCTGAGGTATCAAAGAACGCTGTCCCACCAAATAATGATACATCTGCCATGAATATTGATATTCCTGAGTCTTCTAATAAGAGAGTTAAAAAAAACCAAAGGCAAACCATTTTGTTACCGATGTCTAAAAAGGCCATACCATTCAGGAATTACTAAGGTCTGTCCAGGTGTTAAGAAGACAAATATTTTTGCTCTGCCTTATGTTTATGTTGTTGATGGACTTGGATTTTACTATATTCCTGTCTTTGCTGAAAATTCAAAAGAGAAAGTTGATGAAATTCAAAAGAGAAAGTTGATGTTTTATCTGCAGGAAAGTTCAAATGGGAGATTGAGGAAAAGGGTGAAGACGCCTTCACCACTAATTTTCCATATGTTGAGTGGCTCCAGACTGTGGTTAACTGGCCCATGTATACTGAAAGGATCAAGACGCCCAAGAGGGGGGTGAATTGGGCTATTCTAAAATTTCTTGCAATAATTAAAACCTAAACTAGCCCATTTCACCCCTTGTGTCTAAATGTGTTTCTATTTCTACCGCACAAAATTTTTGCACCCTAAGTTCCAATCCTACTCTAGCATGGTAATTCTAAGAATGTAAAGACATGAATTGAATTGCTTAAAAGTAAATGCTCAAAGTAATGAGAGGAAGAAGAACGCTGCGATATTTTTCCGAGGTATCGGAGAGTCACCACTCCTCACTAGTCCTCGTTGGAGCACCCATGCAAGGGTGTAGCTCCCCCTCAATCCACGCAAGGATTGAGTGCTCTCTATGGGCTGATTCTTTGTCTCTCCGACGCGGTGAATCGCCCATAACCGCTCACAATATGAGTTGGGTCATCCACAAGCTCCACCGGATGATCACCAAGCTCTCAATCGTCACCGAGCCGTCTAGGTGATAACGACACCAAGAGTAACAAGCACAAGACTCTCACTTGACCATGACAAGCCTAATGAGATGGGTGGATGCACACTTGCTACTCCTAAGCACTAATGAGGTCCTAAGCCTTGGATTCTTAAATCTCAACAACCTCACTAGGCTCTTGCTCTCTCTTGCTCTCTAATATGTTTCTTCAGCTGAACAAATGGGCAAGAGAACCTCTATGGACGAGTTGGGCAAGTATTTATACTCCCCACACAAGAAACTAGCCATTGGAGGCAAGAGCACAAGTCTGCGGGTGCACTGGACGCTGTACGGTGTGTCAACGGACGCGTGCAGTGCATTGAAATAGGCTGTAGAAACCAGCTTGCTGAAGCACTGGACTCGGACCCGCGTTCATTGCCAACCATAGGACGTGTCCATTGCAATATTTTGCTTTCTGAACCTTTCTGTTGTCTCATAGGACGCGGCTACAGGAGCGTCCAGTGCTCAAGAGTGGCGTCCAGTGCTCTTTCATGCCAGCGTCCATTGCATCAATGAAGCATCAAACAACTTCAAATTGAAAACTATCAAATACGAAGATTGTTCCACTTGATCTTCGGGCCTTCCATGAGCTACCTAGTGCTAAGTTTGACAAGTGTGCCTCACACCTAAACCATTAGGCTTACCTAGGTCAAGCTACCCATCCATGCCCCCTTTATAGTACGACCAAAGGTAAAACAAAGTCCTAAACTACTCTAAGTGTCTCTCCAACACCAATCGACACTTAGAACTAGCCGTCCTTAACCTTGTCGTTCATCCTTTGAAAACCAAAATTATTTCCATCGTAGGGGCATGAAAACCATTGATTGCCCGAATAATTATCATTATCATGACCTAACTTAAATTGCCTCTGCAAAACATATGTTAGTCACAATAATCTTATGTTGTCATTAATCATCAAAACCACCTTGGGGCCTAGATGCTTTCAATCTCCCCCTTTTCGGTGACTGATGACAACAACCTCGAGTATGTGAAAGAGATGGTGAGGTTTTCAACATGCTTGGTCCATATAAGCTTTTGACAATAATATCACAAGAGGGTTAGGAATGCTTACATGAACCAAGCCAACATAATGTACTTATATAGAATAAGAATGAAAGCATGA
>CM041634.1:1544170-1729901 GCA_023333625.1 Bothriochloa decipiens | reverse complement strand
CCTCGAGACCGTATCCTCGAGAGCATATCCCTCAAGACCGTAACCCCGAGACCGTAACCCCTCGAGAGCATACCCCCTCGAGACCTAATCCTCGAGACCGTAACCCCTCGAGACGCTATCCCTCGAGACCGTACCCCTCGAGCCCTTTTTCTTTTCAGAAAATGGTTAAATCTTTGAAAATTCATAACTAATTCATACGAGCTCAGAAAATTATGATCCACATATCCAAATTTTCTATAAATCGAGCCCTATCTATCTAGACTATGTTTGAGTGTACTTGGATCTTCTATTTTGCATTCGTTCTTTATGCTAATCTATAGGGGTCGCTTCCGTGACCGTTAAATCTCGTTACAGGCTCGAGCGAGGACAAGCTTGACGACAGTGACTACCAGGAGAAGTCCGACAGCTACGTCAGTGAAGGTGCCACACACCATCCAACCTCGTAGATCCCATTACGTATGGCAATTATAGTATGGCTAGTGCTTTAAATTCATGTTGCTATAATGCTATGCCTGTGCTAGGACTGCATGATAGAGTATTTATTTGAAGAGCCCTACCTTGTTGTAAACTATCACCTGCTTACCCGCTGTTATGATAGCCACCTGCTTATCTGCTATACTTATAATTTCTATACTTCACTCGCTTACATTTTGATACGACGTGATGAACCCGGGGATGGCCTGGAGGGTGCCAGGCTGGATGTGTGAGTTGATGTTTCAGATGAGCATGTGAGCTGATGATGTTATATCTGGGTTTGGGGTGGAGCTTACGGCAGGGAGTAGGGTGAGGGTTGAGTCGATCGAGCCGGGATCTACGACGAGCTTTTGGAGCAAGTCTTGCCAGGGAATGGTTCTGGACATTCCCAAGAGAGGAGCCTGTGGCGGGCTAACTGAGATGTGATGGTGGTCCTTGGGTGTGATCCTCGGAAAGGTGGAGCCCGGGATGAAGGTGCCGTGGTAGCACGTTAAAGATAAACCCTGATGAAGATATCCCGGTTTGGTCAAATCTAGGAACTGTTGCACTGGTATCCGAACCTAGGAATCTCTTGCTTTCCACTCGCTCTCCATGGGGGGGAGACGGCCGAACCGCTGGATAGGTCGATGCCACTACTGCTAGGCGAGAAGTGATAGGAAGGTATATGCATGGGATGGAGCTAACACCCTACCGAGACGATCATGGCACCCCCTTCGGGAGTGGGTACATGGCATGGCATCCTCTTCGGGAGCGGATACATGCTCTCTTCACAATTCCAGTGATCCAGTGCTGGATGGTAGAGTGGCATCGCTTATGGCAGTAGGCGCCCAGAATCTGCCTAGGTGCGCGCGTGCATCGATGATGGTTATCTGGTGGATTAGTGAAACCTCTGCAGAGTGTATGGTTGATCGATCGATACATATGCCGAATCTTTGGCTATGGACCTTTTCTATGTTTCGCATGCACCGGACTAGTGAGTGGAGTGTTCTACCTTCCTCTGAGTGTGTTTTCCGGCCGTGAGCCAGTTTGAGGGCTGCGGGCCGCTGAGGCAAGCCAAGAGGGAGTTGGCTTGTCGACCAGAGTCTGAGAGGGTGTTGGAGACGAGATGAGATGATGCTACAGATATGGATGGAGATAGATGAAGGGAATGGGTTTGTGTTTAAAACTTGTTTATTATACTTTTGTTTTATATACTTGAACATTGCATAGGAAAACCCAGCCTTTATAGGTTCCTTTTGAGATACCCTTATTTTTGCACCCACTTCCACAAAGCAATGCATAGGGTGGGAGTGTGGCCAGTACAAATCATATTGAAAATTTGGTTTCAGGTTCAAGGAGTGAGTACTCATCTGGGGAGTACAGCGATTGAGGGTTTCGTGCCTACGCTCAAGTTGGAGAGAAGAAGATAGCTTCCGCACCTCAAGCTTTTATTGTTATGCTACATGAACTCTGATTCCGCCCTGTGGCGATGTAATAAGTTATTGTAACTCCCTCTATTTGCACTCTTTTGTTCGATGTATGGATTATGGATTCAACTGTTATCGGGTAATGTGATTTAAATGGTCATATTACACTCCGACACTGTGGATTTCCCTTCGCGGAAATCAAGGTCGTTTCAACTTCTCCCCCAATGCCATCTCCAACGCGGCGATCTTTGCCATCGTCTGCGAGGGGTATTTAGGGATGGAGCCGCACTGAGAGCTGTGGCTCCATCTCTTCAAGGGTGAGCACTTCACCAAGTTCCTATCGACGGGAAGGATAAGGAGGCTCATCCGTGCCGGCAGTTGCAACCTGGCGCTGAAGAGGTCGGAGCTGTATATCTCGACGGGCCTCTCCTCCAACCAAGGCCGGTGGCAGTCGGGGTGGTTCTACATCCGCAACGACGACGGGCTGCTACCACCGTACACCGGGCGCGTGATCGTGGATCACCCGGATCATTAGTTGTACGGCATGGCCAGGCCGCTCCAGCCGAGGCTGGACCCCCTTCTCGGCGCGCTGCATACCCTGTACGACCAGGGGTTGCACGCCGGGTACGTTGTCACGGGGTTCCACGCTCGGAGGGTCCTTCCCCTGATGTTGAACCCGCTGAGATTAGACCAGATGGGCCCCGAGGCGCAGCCGGAGCAGCTCGAGAGGAGCTGGATGTCGCCCGAGGGGTTATCTCTTGACAAGGTCGCGAGGCGGGTCAGGGGAACGGTCGCTGGCGCCTTCGAGCCGGAGGACATGAACCGCATCCCGATGCTGCCCGACCCTGGCAGTATCATCTTGATAAGTGCTTTTTCCTGTCGCCCTCAAGCTTTTTATTTTTCCTGCTTCGTTAACATAGATTCGATGTGAAATTTGGACACAGGGGAGAATGGATTATAGGCCGTCGCCGCCCTCGGTCCCAGAAGACGTCCCCGATCAACAGGTGAGGCGCTTCACAGCTCAACAAGGGAAAAAGGGGAAAGATTCAGAGAAGAAGAAGATGAAGAAGAAGAACCTCGGACATCAGGCGCTCGAGTAACGCCGGGCGAGACAGGAGCGTGAGGGGCTTCCTATCGAGTAGTCCCCCTCAGAAGATGATGTGGAGGAGGAGGAGGAGGAAGAGGATGATGACGATGAGGGGATGAAGGTGCGCCTCGAGCCTCACTTGCATGCCCCGCCTCGAGCTGACGTGTATCCTGTGCAGGAGGACATCTTGGAACGATCTCAGGAGAAGTGGCAGAGCGGGGCCTCGACCCAGGGGGGTCCTCGTCTCGGCACTCACGCGGGAGGGCTCCGCCATCCTTGACTCGGGGCCAATCTGGCGCTTCATCGCGTCAGACCAGGTCCTCGAGCCTCGGCAAATAGAAGCCCGACCGTGATGCCTCGACAGGGCTCGGGGGGCCAGGAGCATCGTTGGTTGCTCCGGGTGGCTCTGGTCCTAGCGCAGGCCTAGTGCAGAGGGGCCCCTTGAGGTCCCAAAGTGCCTCACGGAGGCCCAGAGGAACGCCCATCATTCCGGTGGGGTAAGTCTCGTGCTTCTAGCTTTACCATTTGCTTTTGTGCTTGCGTGGGATAGTCATATGTCTCCTTGTGTTGTTTTAGGCTCAAGCGCCCGGTGGAGGAAGCGTCACTTTCTCCTGCTAAGCGGTTGAAGACTGACGCTGTCGCGCGGATGGCGGTGTCTGCGTTAGGTGAGGCCTCGATCCCCCAGCAGGCGAAAGTGGAGGCTTGGCTTGTAGCAGCTTGGGCTGCCTTGGCTCGAGGCAAACTGACGCCTGGTTCCTCAGCTTCAGGGTCAAGCCCTCTAGGACCGACTGGGGGCGGTAGAGCCGCTGGAGGCCAGGAGATGGTCGAGGTTCCCCCACGTGTCGGTGGACTCGAGGCCCCTCCAGGTGGTCCGGACCTTGGGTCGACGGAGGAGGCCCCAATCACCATCGGGGACGAGGGGGGAGAGCCCTCGCCCAAGGCGCGGAGAGGGCGACTGGTTGCCCCCGCGAAGAAGAGACGACATCCTCCCAGCATCAGCCAGGGGCACCGTGGTCCCTGGGGCTGCGTGCGTGGGAGGAGCGACAGAGGCGGGAGCAGCTGCTAGCACTTCTAATTTTCTTCGGCACTTAAAAAGTTTGATCAAATCGTGTCAAAGATATGCGTGCACATATGAATCGAACAATTTATAAATCTAAAAGGATGTGTGGAAGAATAAAGAGTAAGAATAGAGTTATTAATACAAATGCATAAGAGGAAAAGAAAATGTAAAAGTGGTTGAGTAATTTAGAAATACTCTAAGGCCACGTTTGAATCCTTAGAATTGAATCCATGGTAATAAACTATAGTCTAGTTATTTATTTGAGGTAAGCTGTATAATTTTTAGAATTTTAATTAAGTTGGAGAGTATAAGCATACCATGGTGATCTATAAAATCTATTTCCATCTTCCCACGCTATGAATTTAAAATAGACTTAAAAAAGAACTTTGAAAAGTGGTGGAATGTTAAATTCCAAGCCAAATAACCAATTTATCATGTAGATTTCAAGAATTAAGGGATCTAATCAAGCCCTAAGATTTCTGGTAAAAAAATTGCCTTATTGTAGTGTAGGAGCAAGATTTTAGAAATGGTTAGGTCAAACCAATAAATACGCTCCTAACTTTTTCAGCCACTTGAAAAATCATTAATTTACAATTTTTTTGTAAACATTGGTAATAAATAGGCTTTTCGAGTCACTAAAAGATAGTATAGATCATATTTGTAGGTTTTCTCCATCTATCTCCAATAGTTCCTAAAATGACAATTGGTGAATTAGTAAGTTTTGTCAATTCACTAAAAGAAGTTGAGAGTTTATTTGTTTTCTTACGGTTCCAATAGTATCTTGCTCCTAAAAGCTATAAGGTGATTTTGCATAATGAATTTAGGAGTATTTTTAAATCACCCGAGTTATTCTTTCTCACTTTTCCTTACCTTCTGTCGTAAGAAATTAGCCTCCTCTCTCTTGTAACGGCTGGTCTGTTTGATGCGCTTTATGATCTGTGCTAAAACATGTTAAAATCTGTTTTTTATGATTTATGCCAACGCACATATTTTATTTGTCCTTATCCTTTTATAGAAAAAAAATGTCTCTTGTGGTTTATGATAAAACATACTGAAATTTATTATCAAAGCAATAATAGATTTGACCTTTAGACGATGATTCAAGGGCTCTAGACGTCGCAAGAATATTTCTTGTAAATAAAATATAGCAACTCTCTTTCTTTATGACGTACGTTTGTATTGGAAATCTTATCAATTCTTCTTGTTCTTCCCACATCCTTTTCACCTCTAGTTTGGCCCATTGGATAAGCACGCGTATATTTCTGGACGATTGGGTTCATTTTCCAAGCACGGAAAGAACAAGAGTTGACAGACAATCACGGATTCGTTGGTAAATAGTTCTTTTTTCAATCTTGCCAAGAAAAATAAGAGTGGAAGTCGGTAATGAAGACTTTTGAAGATGCTCTTAGCCGGACCGAGGGTTCTCGAATCAACATTGAAAAATCCATGCATCCTCTTACCTTGACGTGTGCTAGAGTAGTGCTAGCTTCTTGGCTTTATTTACTATTCCCTCTAGTTCCAAATGATAAGATATTTTCTCAAAAATATATGAGTAGCGTTTTGCAATGCATTTAGATATAAATCATGTCTAAATACACCAGAACCCCCTCCCCCTTGCGTCGTCCTCCCTGTGTGACTTGGGGGCGATTCGCCGCCGCCACCCAGAAGGCCCCCCACCCACTGGCCATCTCCGGTCGTTGCCACCGCCGCTCCAGCCAGCGGTGGCGGCGGCCCGCTGCCATGCCCAAAAAGGCCACTGGCGGCTGTCCCAGCTCCTACCCTGCCTCTCTCTCTCCCGACCCCTTCCCGTCCGCTCTCTCTACCGAATAAGGTCGTGTGGCCGGCTTGGGGATGGCCAGATCCATGCTCGTTGAGCCCAGATCCGGCGTCCCTGGTCCTCGATCCGGCGTTGGGTGGCAAGTAGGGGCCTTGGTGGTGGCCGGCGGCGGCCCCGGATCCATGCCTTCTTGGCCCGGATCCGGTGCCAGTGCGCCCGGCCGAGGCTACCTTGGCGACGGCGGCCGGCTTGCCCACTCCCTTGGCGTCGGGGGCCGGCGTGCCCATGGCGGGCTCCCATGGCGGCTGTGAGCCCCACTCCCTCCCCGTCTAGCTATTGTTCTAGGCCTGGATCCGGTGCATGCGCGTTCATCCATGGCCGTCATGGCGACGGCGGCCGGCATGACTGCTCCCTGGCGGACGGTGTGCACTCGGCACGGCAGCCTCCTTCCTCGCCGTCTGGCTGTTAGGGTCGGGCTCCACAAATCTCCTTCTGGGGCCTGATCCGGTGCCTGCACGCCCCGCCGAGCCCCTCCTTGGCGCCGGCGGCCGGCGTGCCCGCCCATGGCGACGGCGGCTGGTGTGACTATGGCGGAAGCCCACGGCTAAGGTGGTTGTGGCATCGGGACGACCTGCCTACTGCTTTGGTGCTTGGCAGGCAAGTGAAGTCGGGTGAAAACCCTACCCTGGTCGTTGCACAACGAATGGGCCAGCGACGGTGGCGCACTTCGCGTCATAACCCTCCTAGGGGCGCCGCTGTAGAATTTCGTCCTGCTAGGCGCCAAAGTGGTGCTTGGAGCCTTGTTGTGGGAGCCGATCCGGATGGACGTTCAACGGGGTGAAAACCTTGCCCGGCTCGCCCGGGCCAGCGGCAGTGGCACGGTCAGCATCATGCCCTTCTTGAAGGTGCCATCGAAGCTTTGTCCATCTCGCCCACCTCTTGTCACTCTCGTCAGTGTTGTGCCTGTGTGTGCCTCATATCTACCTTCGCGTTGGATTGTCCGGTGACTGGTGTTGCTGTCGTCGTTCTTCCTCGCGGCAGCGGCTACCTGGTTGCTGGCGAACATGGTCGTTGTCGTTTTTACCTCGCAGTGGCTACCTGATCACTGGAGATGTTTGGCCACCCACTTGGCGATCCTTGCGCGGAGGTCTTCTCTTCGGCAGGCATAGTTGTTCGGTGTTTTGAGGCAGGGTTCCCCTTTGTATTCTTGTTGTTGTTTGTATTTTGTTTTTTTTATGTCTTGACAATGGCTGCTCGCCATTGTCAACTTTTATTTATGTTGTAGGTCTATTAACCATTCATATCCTCTTAATAAAATACAGACATATATGTTTGCTCGTGAAAAAAAATACACCGAAAAGCATTAATCTATCTAGTAAACCAAAATGTCTTGTAATTTGGTTGGAACGGAGAGAATATATGTCTTTGAACTCGTTCTTGGAACCTTGTACTCATATGTGTGTTCTACACGCCAACACACGGCAACATTTTGTGAACCCTCATCATCATCGTCGTCCCATCATCTTTGTTGGTAAAATGAGACCATGTGTATCGATCGAGGCAGGTGGGCGAGGCGGATGAAGTTTGGTAGGGACGTCCACTTGCCACTGCACTGAATCAGTGATCGATTCTGTCTCGATCCGTCGTAGTAGCCAGAAACGGACACAGACGGCTGCACCAGCGGCGCTCCAAAACCACCCAAAAAACGGATGGCTGCTGGAACAGGACAGCCTCGCCAGCCACACATGATAGCTGTTGAGCGCTCATTTTCGCTGCCATGCCACGCCCCAGTGCCGCACAGCCGTCCACTACTATATCTGATGATCTGATGCATTGCGCGTCGCCATCGCCAGTTCGCCTCCCACCTGTCTTCAGTCTTCACTGAGCAGTGTGACGCGCACGACGATTGGAAGGGGCAGCGGGAGCAAGATGATGAAGTGCAAGCAGCTCGTGCCTCCGTGCCCGTGCGCCGTCTGTTGGCTGCTCGTCGTCGTCCTAGTCTTGTCGTCGTCGGCGCCAGTGCCCGCCTCATCCACCACTCTCCACGCGCGGCGGCGCTACGGCTCCATCTTCAGCCTGGGCGACTCGTACGCGGACACCGGCAACGGCCCCGTCGTGTTCGGCTGGCACGCCATCGCCAGCCCCGTGATGCGCCCGCCCTACGGCTCCACCTTCTTCGGCCGCCCCACCGGACGCAACTGCGATGGCCGCCTCGTCATCGACTTCATCGGTGCGTGCTCGTCTTGCCGACGTCGTCAGTGCAATGCAAAATAGCTCATCGATCGCTCGATCTCTCACTCTGATCATCGCAGCTGAGAGCCTAGGCCTGCCGCTCGTCCCGCCTTTCCTGCAGGCGCGTCACGGGGCGAGGAGCTTCCGCCGCGGCGCCAACTTTGCCGTCGGGGGCGCCACCGCCCTCGACGCAAGCTTCTTCCATCGCTGGGATCCCCCCCGGCGGCAGCGTGTTCCCCCTCAACGTCAGCCTCGGCGTGCAGCTGGAGTGGTTCGAGTCGCTCAAGCCCTCGCTCTGTGCCACGCCCAAAGGCATGTCCATAATTCCACATGATTGATGCCCCGATCGAATTCTTCTTGACGACGATTAGAGGAGAGACTCATGAATGTATCTGCTCTGAACGCACGCAGACTGCAACAGGTTTTTCGGCAGGTCGCTCTTCTTCGTGGGCGCGTTCGGGGCTAACGACTACCTCCTCGCCATGGCCGCGATGAGCCACGAACAAGTCAGGTCGCTCGTGCCAGCCGTCGTCAGGTCCATCTCCATGGCCGTCGAGGTAAAAAGAATTCCATGTGTCCAATTATTGACGAGACCTTCAAGAACAGCATTAATTGGTAATGGTGACGGGTGAGCTGTTTACGTACAGAGGCTGATCGTGGAGCACGGGGCGACAACCGTGTTGGTCCCCGGCGTGATTCCGGTGGGGTGCACGCCACCGGTGCTCGCCACGTTCGCCGACACCGACCCGGCAGGCTACGACCCCCGGACGGGGTGCCTGAAATCGATCAACGAGGTGGCCGCCCACCACAACGCGCTGCTCCAGAACGCCCTGCGCGAGCTCCGAGCCCAGCACCGCCACCGCGTCTCCGCCGTCGTCTACGCCGACTTCTTCGGCCCCGTCATGGAGATGGTGACGTCGCCTGCCAAGTTCGGTGAGCACACAGTTCTTGCGTGCCATGACCATGAGCCCATCATCCCATGGCCGTGAAACGTGACGCGATAGCTGCGGCTGCTGAAACTGAAGCTGCATCTGCATGCGTGCGTGTGCTGGTTTTGCAGGGTTTGACGAAGACGTGCTGACGCTTTGCTGCGGAGGACCCGGGAGATTCAACTACAACAGGCACGTTTTCTGCGGCGACCCTGGCGCCACCGAGTGCAAGGACCCGTCGGCTCGGCTGTTCTGGGACGGCGTCCACCTCACGGAGGCGGCCTACCGGTACATCGCCGCCGGCTGGCTGGGCGCCATAACGTCGCCGCAGCTGTCGGGACGAGGTGGCGGCGTTGGTGCCACCACCAGCGGGAACCGGACGGCGGCTGCAACTGCCACCGAGGAGTCCCCGTGCTACGGAGCGGTGAAAGCCACCGAAAGCGAGCATAAATAATTTGTTGATGTTCCAACGCTATTTGCTGTTGGTTTGGTTGGTGTTGTTGGTAGTACTTCTTGCCTGCCTACTAGGCTACTATACTCGTCGGTACAGGTAGTACGCAGCAACTAATCAGACCTAAATTTCTGACCACGACATACCACATATATAGGAACTGTATATAGGGCAATGTTTGCTTGTTTTTACGGGGAAAACGAATTTCTTGAGCACACTCTTGTGCTAGCCAACCGGCCAGCATGCTTTTGAAGATGTGAAATTAACAAGAAATTAAAAGTTCACGGTGCAGGGATCAATATCCCTTCTCTACATCTAAAAAGACCGTAATGCCTACCAAATTCAAATATTTGGTTAGTTTGGTTACCCGAGGCATATAACCGAACTAATTGTGAAAAGGCATAGTATGAACTCGGGACATTTCTTTGTTTCACTACAATATATATGTGTGTGTGTGTGTGTGTGTTCAATTGCTTCTTAAAAATATTTTCCTACTGCTCGGACATCCATATGTTGCACCAAAAGAATATAAAAAAATTGCTCAACTAGGAAAGCAGCAAATGACAAATAAAAATATAGAGGTCGCACAAGATAAGATGACTTCTGGTAGCATGTAAGATGTGTATATATATACACTAAGTGTATTATATTCGTTTTAAAACTGTGTGTAGTGTCACATATTGGAAATAATTGTAAAAATCTTATAAATCTGGAAAAAGGAACTTTATTTATGGTAAAAAAATATGAATCAGAAAGCCATGTAAAACCAAGTACTTTTTGCGCTGGAGGTAGTATGGACTTGTCAATGTAGCTGAAGCATTCATTCATTATAACTTTCTTTTGACATGAGAAAAATCTTCGAAGTTTCAAATAGGGACTTCTAATTCAATAGGCCCAATTAGACCAATAGGCCCAACCACACGACATCCTCAAAGAGGTCCTGCACGCATTTGAAGCACGCGGCCCAACCCATCTCCCGTCCATGCCTTTAGCGAATGCAGA
Source organism: Bothriochloa decipiens (assembly GCA_023333625.1). Lineage (NCBI taxonomy): Eukaryota > Viridiplantae > Streptophyta > Magnoliopsida > Poales > Poaceae > Bothriochloa > Bothriochloa decipiens. The sequence goes on along the minus strand of CM041634.1, from coordinate 1,719,483 downwards.
GACAATTCTTCTTCTCCTTTTGTGAGACTGCAGAGACAATTTTGATGTGACGAAAACGACAGAGTCGATCTCGAGGAATAGAAAGAGGAAACATCCATTGGTTCGCGTGATCTTTCTTCTGGCTGCCATTACAACACGTGTCTTTGTATGGGGATCAGCCATGCATTCAGCCTCGAGCTTGTCCTGCTTGTACTACATGCGATGTGTCTTAGGTCGGATGCAGTTAATCTTTGTTGCACACTGGCTGCGGTTAGCAACCGTGGTGAGGGAAATCACAATCGAATTGAATTGAACTGAACTGAACTCCCATGAATTCTAGTATTTGAGTTCCCTTATTATTATTATTATTATCATCTGCAGGGGCATGGATTGGATTGAACTGACTTTCATTCATCTTGGTGTTGTTGGTGTGATGGTCTCGTCTTGTGCAATGAATGGTCGATCGATCCTACTACAAACGGATGATTTCTTTCTTCCATGCCGCGCCGCGTTGCGCTGCGTTGGTGCCGGTTCCCCTGCAACGATGCCCAGCACGGCAAGTGTTGCTTCGGGGATAGGCGCGGTCGCGGGTGCACGGTACTGCATCTTCCTTTTCTTCTTCATTTTCCTCCACAACTACCCAACCTTTTTTTTGTTCCATTCCACACAAGGTGCCCCCATCAAACACAGGACTCCGATCAATTGGCAAACCAGCCAAACTACCGCATTAATAAGGACGTGAAACGAGAGACAGGAATTGAAAGCCAAACAATACTACTGTACTAGGTATATATGTGGCAGCAGTCATGACAAAGTTGAAATTTGCCTGCGTCAACACAAGATAATTTGACACACACAGCTTCATAGCTGCTAAAAAAACACATGTGCCCTCTGAATCAAGAGGCACCATACCAAACCTGTTGTCCTTGCTATCATCAGTACCAGGGGACAAATGCACAACGCGCGATGATGGAACTCGCTGAGCTAGTGCATCATCACATTTGCATACTCTTCATGTGCAGTGATAAGCATTGGACAAGTCAAGCAACGCTACATTAACGTCCTTAGTTTTATCAACCACGCACGCCAAGTCTAGACCTGCTCAGAGATGACAGTAGAGATTCCAAAACACACTAGACAGTTTTCTTCGCCGAATGCATAGGGCTTCAAATTGCTCCCTCCAAAGCCAATGTGTATTTGGCATAACTATGTGCTGCAACACATGTTATCGCACGGTCCATATTCGTCCAGCATATATGATGTGATGAACGGCTGTGATGAGATTGCTTTGAAAGTGATGGGATGGGATGAACACGTGTCACACCATAGGCATAGGGGACGCATGTGATGAGCGGCTGCAGATAACAAGTGTTGTAGCACATAGTTGTGATATTGATTTTCTGCTCCAAAGCAACAAGTGCCACCCAGTACCTATCTTGCCAGATGACTGCTTCGTCACCCTCTGCTCTGCATTTCGACAAAAAGAGAAAAGCATGTAATTAACGAATCTCCTCAGCTCTTCTTATGAGCAACAGCAAGGAGTGCTAACTTCGCCATCACCTCGAAAAACGTCTGATCTGATGGGATGGTGGAGATCGGGTTAATCATGGACCGTAGGTTCGCATGATCTTTCTTCTGGCTGTCATTACAACACTTGTCTTTAGCCATACATTCAGCCTCGCACTTGTCTTGCTTGAACTACAAGTGATGTGTCTAAGGTTGCAGTAAGCTTTCTCTTGCAGCTGTTTAACACTGGCTGCTAGCAACTGCAGTCATAGGATGGTGAATCACACAATCGAATTGAACTGATGAACTCCCATGGATTCTATTTGGGTTGTTATGATTACCTGCAGGGCCATGGATTGGATTGAACCGACTTTGATTCACCTTGGTGTTGGTGTCGCCTTGCGCGGTCACGCTAGCTTGTACCAGCGAATAAAATGGATGACTTCGTTTTTCCATGCCGTGTTGCGTTCGTGCTGGTACCCTGCTACTGATACTCGCGCCAACCGACAAGTGTTGCTTCAGGATCAGAGCCTCACGATCGCGGGGGCACGCCGCTCACGTACCTCTCCAGCTCTTCCACCTGCTGGCAGCCATCGCTGCTTTGGCGACACCGACACATCACATCCTCCTCCCCCGGCACTGGCATCCACCGCTCTTCCAGGGCTTCCTGGCTTCGCTTGCGGAGTGCGGAAAAGGCCTCGAATCTCACTCGAATCTCAAACATCCCTCGAAAACACCCCCATATCTCCATTTTTTCCCTCTGCTGTTGTTGTGGCTGCCAACGAGGGAAGTAAATAGGAAAGTCAAAACTCTGACCAAGTTACTGCACAAGTACCCGACCAAGTTTGTTTTTTTGGAAATTTTACAATGGTCAGCAAAAACATGGGCCATCTATCGGACAAAATCAGACGGTGAAAAAGTAGAAGGTACCCAAGACGCAGGTGGTACCAAATAAATAGGGACAATACCAAATTAGATGAGATCAAGTACCAAAATAGGTGGAGCGGTATCCGTTCATTTTATTTTCGAGTAAGGGTAAAATCAGTCATTTTAGTGAGGGTGGTGTAGGGACAAAAAAGAGATTTTCATGGCTTTTTTAACATATAGGGGATGTAGGTGATACCAAATAGACGAGGACAGTACCAAATTAGATGGGACCAAGTACCAAAATAGGTGAAGCTGTATCTGTTCATTTTATTTTTGAGTAAGGGTAAATCAGTCATTTTAGTGTGGGTGATGTGGGGACAAAAATGAGATTTCCATGGCTATTTTAACATATAGGGGATGTAAGGCCTGTTGGGCTGGGTGTCGATAGGAGTCCCCAGTCGGTGACAGCAGGAACGGAGGCCGTGGCAGGATGGAGCTCCGGTGGGGCACGACTACAGTGGTGGCACGGTGGGAGCTCTATGGTACTAGGTGTGACCTGATGCTATGGGCAACTCCTTCTGGTAACCCCATATCGAGGCAACGGTGTAGTCACGAAGGAGTGTGGCGCGACCGTAGAGGCCGCTTGCACGGCCAAGCAGGCGGTCGTCGTGGCCTTGGGAGCGGATGTCGCGTCGTCGAAGCTGGCCAATACGGCCACGGTGGAGGTCGGCGCTACCACGGAGGCGGTGTCTCAGGAGTATAACGCGACCATGGAGGCCTGTGAGCTCCGGCACCGATCGCGCCGCTACGGGAGAGGACGCCATGGCTACGCGCCTGCGAGCTCCAGTGAGGCTCAACAACCTTACCTCAAAATTTATGCCAAGAATATGGTAAGCAATTAATTCAAAATTTAAACATATGTGAATATTGTTTTAATACAAATAATCCATTTAAACATGAACATAATTAGCTAATAATAATACATCTAAACATAAAAATAATCAGTGTCTAGATTCTGACCTCATTTAAAATACGAGGAATTTCTACTTTGCTCAGATGTTCAATGCCCAATGAGAAGAATGCTTCAAGTGATGCCTTTTTCTTTTTTTCTCTTCATTGTTTCAATCACTTGCACAAATTCTGTTTTAAAATGAAGCTTACCTTTATCCGCTAGTACATTATCCAGCTATTTCTCTTTCAATTATTCAAGAGAAGTAAGCATTCCCATTCCATCAATCTCGATTTCACCAAATCTCTTGTTACCATCTTGAGTCCATGTGGATGCTAGGTACAGTCATTCCCATTCTATCATATGATACGTTTTTTCAACTAAATTTATAAACTAATAACATCTTGAGTCCATGTGGATCCGGATTAACAATAGCATAGATTTAAAATTTCTCTGCATAAACATAAATCTGCTTAATTAATAATCTTATTGCTATATCAAGATATCCGCTTCCGGATATCAATATACACTTATATTTTCCATGAAAGTTGGTTTGAACTAAGTTATGTAATATACTCTTCTTTTTCACAATCAACATAAATTAACCTTCAATCTAATATTTTGCATTTCTGTTAAGTCTGGAATCCTCTAAATCCTCTGCTTATTAGATTTAGATTTTTATCTTCAGTGTTAGTAGGTTTGTCATTGTCTCTCTTCATAACAAATTGAATACAACCAGCTATAACAACATTAGATTCTGCAACAATCATTAATGATGACTTTGTTCATCTTAACATGCAACAAGTACTTGGTATCAAATAATCTGAGACCATATGATTTCCAAAAGCATCCATAAAAAAATAGTGTATGTGCCTATTTATCACAATAATTCTTTTTTCTTAATTGTTTCAGCAATTATTGTCAACACACAAATAAGTCCTACTGTCTTTTTACTCATCTTTTCACTCAAATCATATGTGATGAATTTTTAGACCGATGAACCCATCTATAATATTCTTCATATATGTTCTTCACACTGAGCAAAGTTACTTTAAATGAACATTCTTTTCCATATTTACAGCTTCCATTAGCTAATGCCAACAGGTTTTCTATTTCTTTTGGAACTATTTTTAGATTTTTTCCTTTATAATAACAAAATTTTTGAGCCTGGAATATGTGTATCCTATTCATGTTTCACCTTTATCATCTATGATAAATTCATAGTACCGCATGTATTTTCATGCCTATTTTCATTGCATGTATTTCAGATAGCTGATGAAGTTTTTAAGAACTATGAATTTATCATGGGTGGTATAGGTGAAACACGACTAGGATACACATATTCTAGGCTCAAAAATTTTATTATTCGAAAGGAAAAAAATCTAAAAACAGTTCTAAAAGAAATATAAAACTTGTTGGCATCAACGTATGGGAGCTATAAATATAGAGAAGAATGTTAATTCAAAGTACACCTGCTCAGTGGGAAGACTATGAAGAGTATTAAGGATGCGTTCATTGGTTTAAAAATTCATCATATATAATTTGAGTGAAAAGATAAGTAGAAAGATATTAGGTTTTATTGTGTGGTGACATTAATTATAGAGACAATTAAGAAAAGAATTACTACAACAAATAAGCACATATACTACTGTTTTATGGATGTTTTTGGAAGTCAAAAGGTCTCGAATCATTTGATAACAAGTATTTGTTGCATGTTCAGATGCACAAAGTCATCATTAACGATTGTTGCAGAACCTTAGGGTGTTATAGCTGGTTGTATTCAATTTATTACGAAGAGAGACAATAATAAAGCTATTAACATTAAAGATAAAGACCTAAATCTAAATAAGCATAGGATTTAGAGGATTTCAGAGTTATTAGAAATGCAAAAGATTAGATTGAAGGCTAATTTATGTTAATTGTAGAAAAGAAGAGCATATTAGATAACTTAGTTCAAACCAAATTTCATGGAAGATGTAAGTGTATATTGATACCCAGAAGTGGATATGCGGATATGGCAACAAGATTATTAATTAAGCATATTTCTATTCATGCAGAGAAATTTTAAATCTATTGCTCTTGTTAATCCTGATCCACATGGACTCGAGATGTTATTAGTTTATAAATTTGGTTCTTAAAAAACATACCACATGATAGAAGGAAGAATTGGGTGCGGGACATCCCGAAGGCGCAAATTGGTTGATGCACACATTTACTTTCGATATTTGCCACAAGACACTGCGGTTTCGTGTAATTGGGCCAATGGACATCAATCCTAATCAAATATTATTACAAAGTAGATATAAAATCATATAAGTGCTAGAAAATTACAGTATAAAAAATCTTATACACTCTACATGATGAGAACTACATAGTAAAAATATTGTTTTGCACTGAAATGACTATTTTGCCCCTCTTTATAAATAGACAAAGATAACAATAATTAATTACTCAATATATTTGTAAGATACTAAAAATACTGGAAAAAAAAAGAATGCATACATCACCAAATCATGTCTCTGATAAAAATATCATATCAAAATAACAAAGTGTATGTGCATGGAGGCCAGCCGCCAGCCTCGCTCGACGCTATTGCCGCACCGAAGCCGGTAGGCGCGTAGCCATAGCGGCCTCTCCCGTAGCGGCTTGCCCGGGGCCGGAGCTCGCAGGACTCCATTGCCGCATCGGACGACTGTTACGCCGCCTCTGTGGTAACGCCAACCACCACCGTGACTGTACTAGACGACTTCGACAACGCGGCTTCCGCCACCAAGGCCGCGACGACCACCTGCTTGGTCGTGCAAGGCGCCTCCGTGGCCGCGCTGCCCTTCTCCCTGCGCCGCCGCCTTGATATAGGGTTGCTAGGAGGAGCCGCCCAGAGCAGCGGGGTGCGCCCGGCACCACAGAGCTCCCACCCTGACATCGCCGCCGTCGTGCCCCACCGGAGCTCCATCTTGCTGCCACCTCCACTCCCATAATCACCGACTTGGGAATCCCGTTGACCATGACCAGGGGCAACGCCCAGCCCAACAGGCCTTACAACCCCTATATGTTAGAAAAAAGACATAGAAAACTAATTTTGTTCCTACATCATCCCCGCTAAAGTGACTGATTTACCCTTATTAGAAAATATAATAAAAATGAGAAATAGATCCATCCTGTGACATGGGCCCCTAGCTGCCTAGCGAGGGAGGACCTTTGTTCAACGACCCTTTCCCTCCTAGGAATTCCCGTCCCCGTTGACATCTTGATCCACATGTCAACGGATGGATCTAGGGCGATGACCACCTTTTTTCAAGATGTTAACGGGGAATTCCGCATCGGGTACAGCTCTCCCATCCCCGACCCCGTGGGGACAAAATTCCCCCCATCCCCGTCCCCGTTAATGTTATCGGGGGTAAATTTCTACTCATCCCCGTCCCCGTGCGGGGATTTTATCCCGCGGGGTCCCCGTGCCCGTGAAAGAATATACAGTGATTCAGTGAATGTCGAACGGACGATGAAGAACGGATCGCGTCTGTCTCCGTGAGCAAAAGCAAATCAAAAATCCATAAGAAATAAGTGCTAGTTTTCACAAGCTGACTGAGTAAGAATTCCACATGCGGATTGGACAACGCTACTTTAGATCTCCAAAAACTAAAACGAACTAATAAAATGAATAAAGAAACAAGATCCATCAGCCACTAAAACATATCGCTTCTTGTCTTCATCTTTGGCAATGGGATTGGCGCTGGAATCATGTGCACGTGGGTGCTGCTCCCACCTCTCTTCGTGTGGATGTCTGGTTGGCTGTGCGGTGGTGCCCGGCTGCCCGCCTCTCGTGTGGCGATGTACCAGGGAATGAGTGAAGCACAGCCTGCCTCTCGTGTGGATCTATCTGCCGATGCTTGGGAGTGCTGAGGAGGGGAACGAGTGGAGCAGTGGAGGCTACGGGGGCAGGGGGAGTTGGGACGGGAGTGGCTGGCGGCGGCGAGAGGAGGAGAGCGAATTCTGGAGGCTGAGCCACTGAGCAACGAGGATTAGGTCAAAGTTGCTTGTATATTTTGTAAAAAAAGTTGCTTGTATATATATCTCCACTATAATTGAAAACTTCTTGGGCCGTTAGACTGGACAATCATACAACCCACCTAACATCCATCCCTAACGGCCCACTAAATCATCAACGTAGCCCACTAACGCTAAGTCAATCACGTCATCAGGTCAATCCAATCAATCATCACACCAATCACGGCAAAGTAAGTAAATTTGAATCATCTTCGCGACCATCGTGGCGGCGTGCGGCGTGATGGGTCGCCGGCCCCTGGCTGCAACGACCAGCGGCGCACCGGGAGGAGGCCGTGGAGACACCAGCGGCGCACCGGGAGGAGGCCGCCTGCAACGACGTGCGGCGCCGCTGCAACAACACCAGATCGGGACTGCCAGCCACCACGCAGGTTCGTCGATCTATAGTTCTGTTCGTGGATCCTGTCCTGGACGCCGCCCGGCGAAGGTGCGTGTACATGTATTCGTGGATCATGTCCTGGACGCCGGCGAAGGTGCATATACATGTATTAAACAATCAAAACGTATTCATTCAATCATGTCCTGGACGCGTTCGTAGGTGCATACATGTATTATGTATTAAAAAAACAAAACGTATCCATTCAAATGTTATGTATTGGTAAGTGCGTTTTACTCGTTGATGGAACTGGATCGATTACTGAAAGTGAATGCTATTTCTTCTAGAAATTACAATCAACGCGCAGTTTTCAGATCATGGAAGGGCCGCCCATAGTCCTCGCAAGCCCTGGCTGCTGCCGCAATGACACTGAGCCCTCACCGAAGCTAGACGCGACCGCTTCCAACTCGAGTCAGCGCCTGGTCGTAGAGATCGACGACAACCTCAAGTCCGTGCCACTCACCACGCTGATGTCACAGCAAAATTTTGAATCTGGTATGTGCCTGTAATCTCCTTGGTAAAAAGTTTAGAAAAATCAATAACTTTCACCTGGTGCTTTTAAATCTTTAATTTATTTTATGATGCGTTTATTTAGAAGAAAACATGATGACGACTGATCGTGCCGTAGTTGATACACCATCCACAGAAGAAAATTTAAACCTGGCAGACAAATCAGGTAGCATTTTGTATCAATTCAATGCCTGATTATGACTTCCGGTAGCCCTGTCGAGGGACCAACGCCTGATTCTTGTCAATGCAGAAGAAATAAAAAAGGACGTAGAGAGCGCGTCAGCAATGGGACCTATCGGCAAAGACGATGCCGAGATGATGGTGATTCTAGAATCAGAAGTTGACAAGAAGCGGAAGCGTGCCGACGATGATGTGGTATGCAACGATCTCTTAAACAACTCACATATCCACTCGTGTATATCTTAAATTGATATTATAATTATAATATTGCATATGCAGTCAGGTATTAGGGACAAGTCAGAAATGCATATCAAAGATAAAGTGCATATCACAGATAGTGTTGTACAAATAGTTGATGTCGAAAAAGAAGAAGCCAGTGTGCATGATGATGAGGATGTGATGGTGATACCCCGATATAATAAACCTAAGAGGGCGAGTAATGCAAAAATCCTGCCTCAAGGTGAGTCATTTAAATATTTCTTTATTTTTTTAATATTTTTGAATTAATTAGTAAATTTATTTTGGTTGTAGACTACATATGTACACAAGAAGATTACAATGTAATTGATTACATGATGGGAACACAGTATGACACTCAACTTGTCCTAATCGACGATGCTTGGGTAAAAAGAGATGACCTAGACTGCCTTTTTAGTGCTGAAGCGAAAGAAATGGATCTGAATGGCGTTGTAAGCATTTTGAAACTGATTTTGTATTAGCACGTTAGGGCATTCAACACATGTCCATGCAAATTATGTGCTGTTTTTAATCAACAAAATACAAACTTTCAGGTCATAAGTGCATACATCCAAATGATGCGGCATGAGGAACATAATCTGCATAGAGAAGGTGGAGACGTTTACTTGGAAAATACCTTTATTACTCAATTGCTACACCGTGATGGAGAGGCCGCTGAGATATACCCCAACTATGGTAAAACTGACTTGATTCAAACACAGGTCCGAAATTATATAAACGCTCATATGGTAAGCTTCACTGTGAACTCTTATAGATTCAGATTCAAAGATATATAAAAAATTGAAAAAAAACTTTATTATTACAGGTGTTCCTTCCAATTAATATTGTGAAGTATCACTGGTACTTAGGCATTGTTAATGCTTCAGTTGGTGAGATACATGTTTTGGATTCATTCGGATCAAAAACGAAAAAATTTCCATATCTCAATTTTGTGGTACGCCTTCATTGTAAATATTTCTAAATTCTTTAATACTCTCTTCTTAATCATAGTGTTTTGGTCGTAACAGTTAATAGAAATGAAAAGGCTAATAAAGCACGTGGCAAAGCTCATACAACTGGATCTAACAAAATGGAAACATGGTATCGAGATAGCATCTTGGCCAAAAAAACATATGATCACCAACAAAATGCAAACAGATGGTAAAACATCATCTATACTTTTGTGTATATGGCATAGTATCTGAGTCACTCATATCTCATACTTTTTTAAATTTTGCACAGTGTAAGCTGTGGTTTATGGATGCTTACTTATATGAAATATTGGACCGGAACTACTTTGTCTGACCCTGTTACCCAGGTAAAATTTCGTATCAATATCTCTCCGTAATTCTTTAGTTTGATTGGTTAAAAATCATCAATTAGTTAATTGCAGGATGATATAAATAACTTTAGGCTAAAGCTATCCGCGATCCTGTATAATTCCACGCTAAACATGGCGAGGGGGTTACAGGAAGATGTAGAAGAAAATGAAGCCAACAATAATCCTGATGATGTCAGAATGCTCGATGAATCAAAGTTAATTGAAATGATGTTGTCAGGCACAATAACATTGAAAAATAGGAACGACCTATTGTCTGCATTTTGTACATGGTTCATGCTGAACAGAGACCCTGAATCTTTAGAGTAAGTCATTCTAAAGTAAAATATTTTGTTCTAATTTCTTGATTTTTCATTGCCGCTTCTTGAAGTACCACAATAATTAACTTGTTCGGTATCGTGTGTTTTTAGCGAAGAATGGGTCCGAAGCGAAAGACCGTATCCGATCTCTTTAACTCGCAGAAAAATTGATGAAATTTTAAATGAAAATTTAGAGATGGATCATGATTGCTTCAACCTTGCTGTTTGTATGGCTGCATCCAACAAAATGTATTTGTCAGAGAAAGACCAACACCACCACATGGACCTCCAGTTTGCTGTAAGATGAAATATTTGTTCATATCTAAATCATATTTTAGCTGTATAACTAATTAAAGATATATAATGTGTATTTTTTGGCAAAATGAATAGTACATAATACAATTTGGACGAGATCCAAGGTGTCTTGACTGGATAGACTATAAAGAACTAGCAAAATTGCTTCAATGCGGGCCAGACAGGGACTACAAAATCCAAGATTGTAGCACTGTAAGATCTATGCTCATTGAACTCATTCAAAAATTTATATTTTTGTTTTGCACTTATAGTCTTTGTGTTTGTTTTATAGGTACTATTGCCTTATTTTCGAGACAGATTCTATATTTTATTCATACTAGACTTTGCTGACAAAATTGTGCAAATTATGGATCCGCATGGTCCAAATCTGCCGTACATGGGTGTAGATCCAACCACGCCATATACACAAATATTGATGAGAGTTTTTAATCATTTCAGTCTCGCCATGCAATTTACCAATCCTGCATGGAACGAGAATCTTTTTCTTTGGCATCGTGAATTCAAACAAAACCATCCAAAAGGAACCAACTGATAACAATTAATCTTGTAATTTAGCGTACCTTATTGTCAAAATATGTATAGTCATTTGATTTAACTACAACAAGAAAATACTTGCTCTCTCCTTTTATACAGGAAAACAGCAGGCTTCCTTGTCTACAACTACATAAAGTTATGGGATGACAAAAGATTAACGTCGCTCATCAACAATGTAAGCATGCAAAATTTCTATGAAAATTTGATATGTTACATAGTAGCAAATTAATGAGTTAACTTTTTTAAAACCTACAGAGCTCGGAATCACTGAGGACGGAATTTTTAGTAGACATTTTGAAGAGCGGCACAAAGGAATATATGTATAATATCCCTGGAGACCTGCTAGATCTACTTAATCAATAGATATGTTAGGCATGATTTAATTATGCATTTTGTTATGGATGAGTGTATTCCAGATAATGTACATGCTTCTATGTGGTTGCGTGTGACTTAAACTATTCAAAGATTTGGTCGTTTGATTATTTCATGTCATTTCCAGATTAAAGCCATGGCGTTAGCACGGGCATTGTACTAGTGTATATAGGTATTGGGGCTTCGTGGGCCTTCAGCGTGCAATCGGGTCCTAGCGGGGATGGGGCCTGCATACCATCCCCGCCCCCGTGATCCCCGACAGGGATGACTTCCTCCTTCCCTTTCTTCTTCTTCCTCGCGCCGACGGTGTCCGTGCTGACGTCGGCCGTGTGGCAGCCGTACGCCGGGCGTTCGCCGGTGTCTGTTGTTCGCCCCGCGCACCCGTGCGCCGCACGCCGATCCGGCTCCGCGCCCGACCGGACCCCACTGCCGCTCCACGCGCCCTCGGCCGGCCCTGCACGCACGCCACGCGCCCGACGATGCCCGACGCCATGGCCCGGCTGTCCGAGCTCAGCGGCTCACTTCAATGCGTCCGACGTGCCTCGCCCTAACTCACTCACCCACCACTCCATCGAGCGCTCGACCGCACTCAGCTCCTCACTCCACTCCACCATTTCCTCTGCATCTCTTCTCTCGGAGCCGCAATGCGCCATTGCCGCCGCCGTGAGCTCGAACCACTGTAGCGCATCGCCGCCACCACATTTTCTTCCCAGATCAAGCGCACAGATTCGCCATGGCGTGAGACACGCCCTGCGCTCGTCCCTGCCCTCGAGACCCAAGGTAGAGGTCGAATCGACCGTTTCCCCCTTCGTCGGCCACGGCCGTCCCGACCACCGCGTGGTCCACCGTGGCCAGCCTTTCCTTTCTCCCTCCTTTATCTTGCGCATCGTGGTCGCCTGCATGAGTAGAACAGGTTGGTGTAGTTAATGGGATCGATTAGGGTTTGTGTTCGTCGGATTTTGGCTGACCGTCGTCGCGGGTTGCGCCGCCGCTCGTCGGCCGCTCGCATGGAGGTCACTCCGGTCGACCACTCCTTTCATTTTCTATCGTAATCCGAGTCGCCTTGGCCTGCTGTACCCGGTAGGCTAGCTCTTGCACCTCGCCGTGGCCGACTCGGGTGAGTTCGCCGACATGCAGCGCCGTTGCTCAGCGCCGTTCATCGCTGCCGCCATTTTCCTCCGCGATAGCTTGCATCTTGTACACCAACGGGTTCGCGTCGATGAGTTGAGTCTAGTGGTGGCCGTAGTTGCCCGGTGATCTCGCCGCCGGCGAGATTGCCGACCGTCGGCGACCTCCCCCTGCGGTGTGGATCACGTGCAGAATATGCTATTCTTTTTCAGACTTAAGTGCAAAACAGCCAGACACAGAGAGTTTCTTTATAGGGCTCGGTTAATTACTGAAAAGTCCAGGGTTCTTGGTGCAAAACCGTTTTCTTTTCAATTTAAAGAAATGGTTTTCCTAGATTTGAATAAAAGCTTTGAAAAATCATAACTCACTCATTTTTAGTCCAAATGAGTTGGTTCAAATTGTAGTATTTTTCTTATGAGTAGATCTATGCATGAAAAATATGAAATGTGATTTTTGTGATACTTTTCTATATAGATTTATTTATCCCTATTAAATGCCTTTATCTTTGAAAATGCATAAGTAATTCTCTGTTGCTCAGAAAAATATGAATCCAAGTTAGTTAGTCTTATTATGTCATGCTCTATCTGTGAAAAATGTTCAAAGGCTATGTCATGTATATATATTGTCTTGTTTAATTATGGTGCCTATTTTAAGAAGATGATAAATAATTCATAATAAATAATATATGTGATTTATGCATGAAACTTTTTGGAGGATATTTTTATGCTAATCTAGAGCTAAAAATATTTTGAGATCTATTGTTTGACATTTTTCTATGTACAAAGTATTTTATGCCTTTTTATTTGTGCTGCCTTGTCATTTTTGTGCGGGATAAAGTACTTACTGTTTTAACCTAAAAATTTTATGGTAGTCTATATTAAGCATGCTTAAGCTTTTGTAATTTTTACAGGATTTTCTAAGTAATCTAAGGTCATGTTGCAGTTCTGGCTCTATTATTTAGGTTTATTAATAATGCTTTAAGTTAGTATTTCATGTGTATAATAATGCTTTTTCTGATGTTGTGATAGGTGTAATCTGTTATTGGTTTCGGTTCAGTAGAGGGTAGTGTGCAAAACATTTATCGTTTATAATTCCTTTTAATGTGTAAGTAAAATATATTGTGATGCTTGTATACGATTTATTGTAGAAGAGAATGCAGATGACATGTGCTTATCATACATGTTTTAAAATCATGTCTATTATCTTTAACTGAGCATTCATTCACCATCAGCATATACCTTTGTAATTACTATGTATTCGCGGTATTCATACGCATCATGCATCATACAGGATCGTCAGACCTCAAAACGGTAGTTCCCGGAGTACAAGAAGAGGAAGGCCAGCAGGAAGCCTTGGTGCAGGAGATAGCAGCAGAAGAGGATCCCGAGGTTGATCTTCCTGAGTGTCCCGACCATCAGCCAAGCTCTTTCCTGAAAGGCAAGCCCCGGAGCATTCTTCCTATGGTTTGCAAAAATATCTAACTTGAGTCTTTTACTTGTTTGATGCATTAAGTTGTAGACGTTGTTTTTATACCGTTGCTGCATTACTTTTATTCCTTGCCCACTGTATATACTTCAACCCTGTTAGGTTCTGGTGCAATTATCTGCTTAGCCTTGCTTTAACTAGATCGGTAGAAGTTAGGTGATTTCCTATCATCCGTGAGTTATAGGTGGTGACTCGGAATGGTTGAATAACATTGTTATCTTGGATAACCATGTGGAGGTAATAAATTGAGACCGAGCGGGATTGGTGTTGGGACTGAACTGGAGGTTCGGTGAGGTTATCCTGTCTGTGTCGAACTAGGACCCCGTCCGTTGTACGTCCTCAAGTCATATTGAATGCATGCCTCACATTTAGCTGAAAGGATAAGTCGTTCCGACCGCGAAGCCTGGATTTGATTTGGGCCAGGAGTCGACCTACTGTATGCATCGTATTGGAGAAGATGGGGGACCACGGGTTACACGGAGAGTAAGTCCGAGGTCAGGGTCGCCCTGAATAAGGCAGCCGGGTAGTTCCCGGAAACGATGGTACCTGTTGATCCTGCGATTTTCCGAATTGAATTTTCGGTGATTTGTAGCTCACTTTAGCGGGTGAGTGTGGTTTGTGTGAGGAATACCCGCCAGCTGGTTAGTAATCGATTATAATCGCCATCGTTCCTGGACAGTGAACACTTGACTTGAGCAGCGGCATCATAGTAATAACTTGAACAAAGAGATGAGATGGTTGAGCCGTGATGTTGAAAGGCACTCAACCGGAATTGGTTACTATTCTTGTTGAATAATTATCACCATGCTTATTTAGTACAGGTGCTAATCTAGCATGATAAGGTTAATCCAGCTAAAATACAATGTTAGAAGGTTACAATAAATAT
This sequence comes from Bothriochloa decipiens, assembly GCA_023333625.1. Taxonomy (NCBI): domain Eukaryota; kingdom Viridiplantae; phylum Streptophyta; class Magnoliopsida; order Poales; family Poaceae; genus Bothriochloa; species Bothriochloa decipiens. The sequence continues at coordinate 1,704,459 of CM041634.1, read as the reverse complement.
TTCTTTAATGCAAGCTTTTCCGCAAATAAATGAGTCAGATATTCCACTTATATAGCCTTGCATACTCCTTGGAGTCGATTTATTTTTAGTTTATGACAGATAAGTCTAGCTGAGTACATTCTCGTACTCAGGGTTTTATTTTTCCATGTTGTTGCAAATGGTGAGATGTTTAATGGCTACTGTTAGCACTGTTTCTATCCCACGTTAGGTGATGATTAGACCTTGGGCATGGTCACTCTACTCTACCTTATGTTTTTGCTGGATATTGACTGAGGACCTGGCACTGTATTTGAACTAAGTGTGTGTGTATTTGAACTAAGTGTGTGTGCTTTCTGCTGAATTTCACAGTTGCTGGCTGGCTCCCACCTGTCTAAATGTGCAAACGAAACCGATCCATGGCACGATATCCGGCCGGAGATGCCCGCCTATGCCTAGGGTTTCATTTTTTTTTCTGCCCCCCTCACGCTGGACACGGCCACAGGCACACAGACACAGCTGTGCTGGCCACACCTTAGCTCAGCTATGGTAAAGCTATGGCGGCAGCTCTGATGAGCTAGCTAGGACAAGAAGCGGGTGTTGATGGCAAGCAGGCCTAGCGTAGTAACTCCCGTAGACTACTCTGCGGGCGTTGCATCCATACCCATGCATGTGCGTTGGAGATGCAGTATGATGCTGCAGCCTAGCTTCTCTGTGAGCACCTCAGATATGCGCTATAGCCTATGGCCAAACTCGTGCACGCCAAGTTTTGCCTGACGAAGGCATCGAATCCAGTTCCAAGGAGTAGCTAGGGAAGGGACCGATCAAGCTCAGCTCGAACATGCACGCGCTCCAAACGTGCATGAACGCGCCCCGCCCAAAGACGGACCGAGCGAAATGGGTTAATGCAGTGCTAGCTCTAGCTGTGGAACATAACATTGGTTCAAACTCGGTTTCGGTTCTCGCTGTGGAACGTTGTGTCCTCCTTTGGTGCAAAGCAGCGGAGGCGAGCGGAGCTGGCCCTCGCAGTCATGGCGAACCAGCTAGCACCTACACCTAGCTAGTAGCACTCTAGCTAGCAGCGTGGGCGTGTTTGCCTCTGAAGACTGGCAATCGACAGGGCATGGCCGCATCGCATGGGTGGCGTGGCAAAGCCAGGAATCCAGCAGGATTCATGTTCATGGAGATGGACCGACGAGTTGATTCGTTGGATATGGACGCCAGGTTTTCGGCCGGGACCCTTGTTTCCTGCTGGACTTTGGGTACGGAACTCGAGGAGCAGAGCCTCGCCTTGTCATGGCGCTGTTAGCCTGTTCCCTTCCCTGCCCGTGCCGTCGGATATAGCTCATGGTTTGGTTTGTGTAGTTAGAGGGCTTGTCGTCACCATCACCATGGACATGGAACGATTGTACGTCGTTCGTTCCTTTGTCGGAAAAAAAACAGAAGGAGGCGCGCGGTGAACTCGCTCCGTGTGGGTGTCGACTCCTCGTAGCGTGGCGTGTGACGCGCGCTTGGCTGTGTGGCGTCACATTAAGTTATTGCCAAGGTTAGTGGTCGACTAGAGGAACTGTGTTTTTTTTAGAAAAAAAAGAATAACAGATTAGTAGTGAGATTGCAAAAGGGCATAGGACGTCAGACTCTTTTTTTTAAAAAAAAGTTTGAAACATAAAAAATATGGTAAATCTAGAAATCACCCGAGTGCATTGGCGGATCCAGGGGGTGTGCTGAGCCTTCAATCTCCATAGGGTTACTGTTGTATTAGCTCTTAATCACCTTAAATCTTCATTGTCAATCACAATCTCTACTACTTAGAGACCCCCCATCCGATCTTGGATCCGCCACTGCCCGAGTGTCACCCGATTTTTCCCGTACCTCTGACGTATAGGCCCACAGACAATAGGCCACGACTCCAACTCTTCCCCTCCTGCCTTTCCAAGCGCGCCGGCGAGCCTCCGGCAACCTCCTCCAGGTGAGCCCCACCCTCGCCCCGACGAGCCCCCAGCGACCACCTCTAGGCGAGCCCCACCGTCGCCCATGCGAGCTTCATTATTTGCGGCCCAGCGAGCTTCTCCCGCCGAGTCCCGTCCACGCCCGCACGTCCACCTATGCACGAGCTCGACGCCCATGGCGGTTCCGGCAACGGCCATGGCGGATCTGCCGAGGTAGGCTAGATGAGGACCAATGCCGTCATGCATGGCCGGAGCAATGCAAGCGCAGAGAGGCCCGACCGGGGCAGGTAATCGCAACCCCCTCTTCTCCTCCTCCCCTTTGCTTTGCGTCGCCGGCGGTGACCCCCGCACGGAGTATGGCGCATGCGGCCCAATCCTCATTGACTCCAACCATTTCCTCTTGCTCCTAGCTGTAAATTAAACCTTAGTGTAGCATATTTTACTATTCTAATTTGGGTGTAAATCCTATGTTAAATTGGTGTAAATTGGTCTTTCTAAATGAGAATGACCATTTGGATTACTTGAACACTTTCTATGTTTTTCTGCTTTGGTTTCTCTTCTAATGTTCCTGATCTGTTAATGTCTTTTTCTCTGTGGTTTTATCCTTTTCTCTTCTAATGTGCCTGATCAGTATTTTTCTTTATTTTTTATTTAATTTTCTACTAATTTGCCTTCCATAGAATAGATGTGACTAAATTTGTTTTTTTCTATGGTTTTGACATCTTTTATTTTGGTTCATTGGATTTTAATCACGTGGATATGAAAATCGAGTGACGGAGCTGCTCCATTTGTGTTGTACGCTAAAATCGAGTGATTTTAGGTCTTCTGTCACCCGAGTGGCCACGAGGTGGAAATCACCCGAGCGACGAGTAAGCAGACCGACACATTGTTCTGAGTAAACGGTTCAGTAAGGCATTATTTATATGTTGTGATATTTTTTCCTAGTCAGCCCAACTCGTCTCAGCTCAGCCCAGAAGCCCATCGAAACCCAATCCCACCCCTTTGGGCCATTCGCTGTAGTAGCAGCGGGTGCTGCAGCCTAATCCGGCTGTTTCTTCACTAATCCACGCACAGTGCGCTCAGCATTTCACAGCACGCGCCCTCGCACCAAGCTGGTGTTGGGAGTAATGCGAATCACCGGACGGATGCTACGAATATGAGTTCATCTGGAACATTATTTGCCCTAGGTTTGTTTTTTTTTTTTTGTCTTGTTGTGTCCGGTGGCGGTGATGCCCTCGATCTGATGTTCGATATGCGCTGGTCATTCATGATAGGTACGTATGGCATCATTGGGGTACGTCAACAGTGATCCTCGGAATAATCAGAAAAGATATTTTATCATCCGATCCGACGGTAAGGAGTCAAATGGGAGGAACCTAAGTTATGAGCCGGAACAAAAAAAAAAAAAAATCATGTGGACCTGGAACCGAATTTAAAGGGTATAATGGTATTTAAATATTTAGGAGCTGCTTCTCTTAATAGCTGCTTCTGAGGTGCTTATGCGGCATCTCTGTTGTTCGTCCCCGAACCGCAGAAACAGGCACCATGGCCGGTCAGTGGGAGGTGGCCGGCGGCGACCATGCGCGGGTCGAGGGCCGGGCTTCCTGCAGTCGAGGTTGCCAGGAAGACACGCAAAGTGCCACGGCTAGCCGGGTGGCGGCAGCTACGGCAGACGATCGCCCGTTGATCTCGCACGCATTGGCCGGAGGGCTGTCGTCCTGTCGATCATGCTCCACCCAACTGTTTGTGTTTGTGACTGATGATCGAAGGAAGAGCTTGTACGTCTAGCAGCATGCACGGGGACTAAATACAGAAGGGGACGGGAGGACCGGAATCCGGCTTCGCTGCGGCTGGCCGCACGTCCGTCTCCTCGCTCCGCCTTGGACTTCGCCATGTTTCGGGGTCTGCTTGCTTACTGCTGTAGCGACGACGGGATAACTGACCAGCATCGGACAATGTACGCCAGAAAAGGACTAAACTACCCTTAATTATTATTATTAAGGGAAGGAACCGGCTGGAAAAACTCTCTAATTAGACATACAAAATCTGCTATGGTGTTAGGTCTAGAAGTTGGGAGACCATGGCATTGCTCTGGTGGGAATTTGGCGACCCACAAGAATCGTTCTTGGTATGCAGAGGGGTCTCACCGTATTATTTTTTCCCGAATGCATTTGTAATTAACGAGGAGTGTTTAACCAGACACGCTTCTAAATGACCGCCACAGTTCTAACTGTTCAAACTTCGATATTATACAATGGGTACAACCAAATTAGGAGCAGCGCATAAACCTGCAGAGCTGGGCATCTCTGCTGCTGGTGCGTGACCCTGCTCTGTCAATGGAGAAGAGTCTTCTAACAATCCTAACATTATATTGATAGCCGGGAATAGATTGTCCAAAGCTCCCACTTCGCTCGACAAATGAGATAGTTAGTTTATGTATTAATTAAGCTCTATACAGAAACACTTGTACAGAAACGGGAATAGGAGTATATATAAATATATAAACCACCGGTGTAAATATTTCATTCATGCCTTTTTATAAGATGTACATACATATCAGAATTCAATCTTTAAATCTTTGACCAATAACGTGATTAATAACTTTTAGTTACTATAATCCACACTCGATATTTGGATTTGTAATTAAATATACTATATCGGATTGTCATAAGTTTATAAATGCCCAACATAAAATATAAGGGCGTTGCTATATTCAAGGTGACTGAAATTTCGGTTTCTTTTCAGGCGATGGTGTCAGCTGTTGGATTAGAAATAGACGATCTACATTAGCACCCCATTCATCTCTCCTTCCTCCAGCAGCTCCTGTTCTGGACACTCTGAAGACTGCCCTCGAGATGTCAGCCTCCAGCAGCACCTGCCCGGTCGGCTGACATCGCGCAGGCTGGCTAGCTGGCGTCGTGACTGCTGGTTGCCGTCGCCTGAAATCTTCAGCACGTTTCAGTCGACTGAAACGTAGGATAAGTGATAAATAAGAAGTTAAAGTTTAGATGACGTGTCATGTCTAAGTGTTTCTTATTATGTATGTATAATACACGGATTGAAGAAATTTTGCAACCATATTAATTCCGTTTGTATCTATCAATTAGTGTCAATCATGGAATAACTATGTTCAAAAAATTCGTCTTGGTTACAACTAAACTGTCTAATTATATTTCTTACTCCATAAATTTGTCAAAGATTCGGTGTGATAAAAAAAAAGCGTAAAAATTTAGAACTTTAAAGCAATCTAAACGAGGCGCTCAATTTGGGAGTTTGGAGCATCCAGCCGTTTTCATCGGACACGGTCGCAATCGCAACTAGTAGCTGCTAGCACTCGCCGGCGAGATTAGACTGCTGAGCCACTCGTCGGCTATGTACCGGTTCGCCGCCTCCGTCAGGTGGGTGCCATCCCAGAACAGACGAGCAGACGGATCCTCGCACGTGCCAGCGCGCGGATCGCCGCAAAAGATTTCCGCGTTGAAGTGGTACCTCCCCGGCCCTCCACAGCAGCCGGCAAGAACATCCTCTTGGAACCCTGCAACACATGCACACACAAAATGGGTCACCAAGCAAGCTCGATCGAATTACACTACTCCTGCACGTACTGCAGCCGTGGCGAAATGAATATACTGACCGTAGTTGCCCGGCGACTCCACCATCGCCATAACGGAGCTGAAGAGGTCGGCGTAGGCAACGTCAACGTCCGGGTGGCTGGCCCGGATCTTGTCTAGGCATTCCTGCAACAGCGTGTTGTGGTGGACGGACAGCTCTTTCATCTCCTTGAGGCTGTCCGGGGGTCGTAGCTTGCCGGGTCGTCGCCGGCGAACAGGGCGAGGAGCGACGGCACGCATCCCGCCGGAACCATCCCCGAAACCAACAGATATTTCGCCCCATGCTCGATTAACCTCTGGTAACCAGCTCATTGCACGTTAGCAGTCTGTCTACTAGTAGTTGGCCACGCTAGTGAAGGGAGTGGCCATTTACTACCTCGATGGCCATGGAGATGGCCGCGACGACGTCCGGAACCAGTGATCTGGCCTGCTGAACGCTCTTCGATTTGGCCAATGAAAACGAGTAGTCGTTGTAGCCGAGCTCGCCCACCAAGAAAAGCGAGCTGCCCAACAGCTCCTGGCACTCTGCTCTTAAGATCGTCCATCAGTTCCTCTCATCCTCTGTCCGTCATCAGAGGTTCAGTTCAGGGAGAGGAGAGTGGCGATTCACCTTTGGGCGTGTCGCAGAGCGAGGGCTTGAGAGATTCGAACCACTGCAACTGCACGCTCAGGCTGACGTTAATAGGGAACTGGAGGTCGGGGGGGCTCCCCGTCGTGGTGGAAGAAGCTCGCGTTGATGGCGGTGGCGCTCCCGACCGCGAAGTTGGCGCCGCGGCAGAGGCTGCCGTCGCCGTGCGCGAGGAAAGGCGGCACCAGCGGCAGGCCCAGGCGTTCGGCTGCAAGAGAAGTACGTAAAAAGAACAGAGCATTCATCACTCATCAACAATTCCACATCGCCATCGTACAAATTAGTGAAAGCACAGGATGGGCATAGCAGACATGATCACGGAGATGAAGTCGATGCCGAAGAAGGTGGAGCCGTAGGGAGGGCGCATCACGGGGTTGGGGATTCCGTACCACGCGAAGGCCACGGGGTTGTTTCCGGTGTCGGTGTAGGAGTCGCCGAAGCTGATGATGGGGTTGTAGCGCTGCCGGACGGCGGCGCCGAGGAGGGAGGGTCGCGTGGCGGTGACAGGCTTTGGCGACGACAGTGACGAGAGGAGTAGCTGGAGCACGAGGAACGCGAGGGCAACGCGCGGCAACAAGTGGCCCATGTCTGTCGTGTCTGGTGGCCCAGCGGCCCGCCGGATAATGACGAGATAAAGGAGATGGAGGTGGCGCAGTGACGTGGACCGCGTGGTGTGATGCTGCTGTAATGCTGTCAGTCTGTCACCGTGGTCAACAGGCTTCACTGTAGTTTACGTCTTGATGTTGTATCTATTTTTTTCCGAAAGCGTGCCATAGCATTAGCATCTATTTATTAAGTGAAAGTTGAAGATTACATAGAACTCACAAGTAATTCATAAATTATCAGCGAGTCTTATAACACAAACAAACAACAAAAAAAATAAGAGAGGAGATGTTATATGTATCGTGTCTGCATCATAGCTAGAGAAGGAGACAGAAACTATAAAGATTTGATAACCATAAGATTTGATATGGGTATTTGTTTTAACATGAATTTTCATGGTATTTAACACGAATATCTTAGGTTTAATCAAAATTATAGATAGAAATAAGATATTTGTAACATGAAATGAGTATACTATGAAAAATATAATTAGTTGGCAATAAAAAAGTTTGGTGGTCTTTTTGTTCTCCAGCAATATCCAAGAGCAAGGTGACAAATCTGAACTAATTATTTCTACATAGAAGGTTATCTAAAATACCAATCGTGGATAGAAAGATATCCTGAGGATAAAATGCCAAGGTGAGCTCAGAAATTTTATATAAACGTGAGGATGAAAAATGACTTGCAACCGACCATATCACACACACACACAGGCTTCCACAAAAATTGCCTAGCCACTCTTCCAAATAACAAATTCAAAAAGTTCCTTTAGCATCAACTTTTATCAAGTGCAGAGTATTGTGTCGAAGTGTTGTTTATTTGTGAAATGAAGTGGTCCATGATCATCTCAATGTAGTTTTTTTCTTTAATTTGTGGAATAGAACGAGTTGGTGCATCGCCACTCTAGTAACTAGTTCCAACATTAGAAATTAGGTTAGTTTTACTAAATTTGAGGAATACATAGAGGCTTGTCTCCTGCATTTGCAATTTTACAATAATTGGCAAGAAGACCGTCGAAATAAATACAATAATTGGCAAGAAGACCGTGCAAATTAGGAAATAAATTGGATGGACCCCGGGTGTAGAAGCTCAAAGTACAGTTCTAGTGATGCTGCAGACATCACACTTTGGTCCCAGATGACTCCACAGGAGGAGACTAAACAAATGTTGGTTGGCAGATCTCCCTATCAAAAATAATTCAGGCGTCCAGTCGTTTTCACCGAATACAGTCGCAAGACGTGCGGCGGCGAGATTATACTGCTGAGCCACTCGTCGGCGATGTACCGGTTCCCCGCCTCCGTCAGGTGGCCGGAGCCGCCCCAGAAGAGTCGAGGAGACGGATCGTCGCACGTGACCGCGCCCGGTTCGCCGCAAGGGATCACCTGGCTGGAGTCGTCGGAGCTACCCTGCGCTCCACAACAGGCGGCAAGAACATCCTCGTCGAACCCTGAAACAAATTCCTGCAGTGAGAACGGCCGGCCATGAATATCGGCAAGCACCGAGTTGCGGCGAGGACTGAGTACTGACCATACTTGCCCGGCGACTCCACCATCGCCATGACGGGGCTGAAGAAATCGGCGTAGGCGAGCTCGACGTCCGGGTGGCTGGCTCTGATCTTGTCTAGGGACTCCTGCAACAGCGTGTTGTGGTGGACGGACAGCTCGTTCAGCTCCTTGTGGCACCCTGTCCGGGGGTCGTAGCTTGCCGGGTCCTCGCCGGCGAACCGGGCGAGGATCGGCGGCACGCATCCCGCCGGAAGCGCCCCGGAAACCACCAAACTCGTCGCCCCGTGCTCGATCAACCTCTCAATGGCCATGGCGATGATGCTGATGACGTCTGGAACCATTGCTCTGACCTGCTGAATGCTCTTCCCGGTGTCCAACAAGAAGGTGTAGTCGTTGATCCCGAGCTCGCCCACGAAGATGAGCGAGCTGCCCATCAACTCCCGGCACTCTGCGTGAAGAATTGCAGATGTTATATCGTCGTCGATTTATCAGTTCCTCTGTTTCATCATCAATCAGGAACAGGGAAAGACGCTGATCGAGAGAGAGTCGATGATTCACCTGTGGGCATGGCGCAGAACGAGGGCTCGAGCGACTCGAACCACTGCAGCTGCACGCTCAGGCTGACATTAAGAGGGAACACGGAGACGTGGGGCTCCCCGTCGTGGTGGAAGATGCACGCGTTCGCGTCGATGGCGGTGGCGCTCGCGACCGCGAAGTTGGCGCCGCGGCGGAAAACAGAGCTCTCCCGGTCTCCGTCGCGCGCGAGGAAAGGAGGGACAAGTGGCAGGCCCAGGCCTTCAGTTGCGGGCGGATCGGATCGGCGATCGGTCAGCTGTTGTCTGTAATATCCGACCCACGCCGACGACGACAATGGATGAAGGCGGGGCACGCGGGTACGCATGTACCGACGAAGTCGATGATGAGGCGGCCGTCGCAGTCGCGGCCCGTGGGGTGGCCGAAGAAGGTGAAGCCGTAGGGCGGGCGCGTGTCGAGGTCGGGGATGCCCTACCACGCGAAGGCCACGGGGTTGTTGCCTGTGTCGATGTACGAGTCGCCGAAGGTGAAGATGGAGTCGTAGCGCCGCCCGACGCCGACGAGGGAGCGGCGCGCGGCGGCAACAGCTGGAGACGACGAGAGGAGCAGGAGCAAGAGCAAGAGCGGGACGGCAGCGCGGGCCAAGAATAAGTCGCCGACCATGTCGCCTGTTCTGCCTCGTGGTACCAACCTGCCGGAGCAAATTGGGGGCGGTGGTGTTGATGAAAAAGGGTGTTGACGTGGGTGCAAAACATCCTTATCCTTACATATGCAGACTTGTTGGAGAAAGTGGGTGTCACCAATGTGGCAAGGTATGTGCTTTCGTGCCACAGACTACTAGTAGTTTTGGTGTTACACTGTCACAAATGGAGAATTAGCGATAACACAGGGGTACAAGCCACGGTACAATCATGTCCTCAGTCCTCACCTTAGCCATTGGCCACGAGCACAGCGCGTGCCAACTCTGTATCACGGTTGTGTACTCTGTTTAACAACCATTATTCTTATTGTTTGATCATGAATCTTCTTAGTGTTCTTACTTTCTTACAATCTTACCTGAAATTCATCACCACTATGAGCAAGCATTGCTCTTGTTGTTGGACGCATGCGTACTTAGGGAAACCCTGAAAATGAAATTACGATTAGCCGATTAGGGTATGTGGATAGAGTTCGAGGGGAAGGGTATGGCAGGTTGGTCGGCGTTGGTCACTGTAGCAGCATGGCCATGGTCATCATCTCACCTCTCTAGAGGACAGTGAATTACGTCCTGGTACGAGCCACATAGGCATGGAGGTGAGAGATAAAAGCAAAGACTATTTATATATATTCTTAATCTATTAGACTCACGTACTCCTTTTATATATTTACTTTTCGTTTCTTACTTTTTCGTCATATTTAGCTAGTTAAATAGATAGTTGTCGAGGACCATATCTCATCGGATCGGCGAATGTCCGGACTTCTTTGCGAAGGACACTTAGCATCTCATCAGTTCGGTGGCGGCGACTGGCGCCGTCGTTGGCTGCCCCAGGCTGCTAGACGATGACTAAAGTGAGGCGCTACGTTTTTTTTTTCTTTTTGAGGGGAGAAAGAGGCGCTAGTGGACGCGGCCAGTGAGGCAAGTCGTGGGCTCTCCCTGGTAGGCCTTCTCTCCTACCTACCACCGCTCACCGTCGAGAGCGAAGCATATGGTGGCGCGGGAGATGAGAGGATAGAAAAGGTGAGGGGTTAAAGACAAAATACTTACCACGCCAGCATGTCACGTGAAGGCAAAATGTTCACGTAGCTGGCTCCAGTGCACCACTTATAACAAGTTTATGTGTCAAAAAAATATTTTTTTAATTTATAGACCTATTCTCTGCGTTCTAAAATAAGTGGCGTTTTAGGTTTTTATACCACAAATTTGATCCGATTTGTAAAAGATATGTGTAATATTTATATCTCTAAATAATTTTATTAAAAACTATATTTAAAGATCTTTTCAATGATACTAATACTTAGCGTAAACATTGATATATTTTAATATATAATTACTGACACTTATTTGAGATGGAAGAAGCACGTGACATATGCTTATAAGTTCGAGGACCGCTGATGTATTAAACTCTTTTTATTTCGTTTGGCAATGAACACACAAAAGAGTGTCCCGTTTTTTGAGAAACTCAAAAGAGTGTCTCGTTGAGACCCTTATTAATATTCTGATGATGGGCCTAACGTTTGGGAACATAAATAAGGCCGGGCCTGCATCACATTAAGCAGATTGAGCCCAACATAGACAAGACACAGTAACGACTGCTTTCCTGTCCGGAACGAACGCGGAACACCTTTCGACCTTGACGACCTGCAGCATTTTTCAATCGAATATGCTCGAATTATTTTCGGTTGACTTTTGTGGCCTCTGGGAATTACCGATTTCCGCCTCCACTCCATGCATCCGATCCGAGCGCTTGATGCTGGCCAGCCAGCCGCCGGCGATGTATCGGTTCGCCGCCTCCGTGAAGTGGACTCCGTCCCAGTAGACGGAAGACGACGGGTCGGAGCACGTGGATGCGCCTGGGTCGCCGCAGAAGACGGTGCCGTTGCCGCAGCACACTGTCAGAACGTCTTCTCTGAACCCTGCATTGCAGTCAGGCATTTCATTTCTTCATTCACAAACCAAATTAAGCAGCTCGATCGGTCATCTTCAAGCACGCGATCGATCGATGGATCAGACAGGTGAATCAGATCAATGCAAGATCTGGTACTACACTGACCGAACTGGTGGGGGGTCTCCACCATCGCCATGACGGGGCGGAAGAAATCGGCGTAGACGATGCGGGCGTGCCGGTGCTTGGCCCGGAGCCTCCGCAGGGACGCCCGCAGCAGCGCGTTGTGGCGGCGCGCCAGCTCGTTGGGCGCCCGCAGACACCCCGCCCGAGGGTCGCGCTCTCCCGGCCCGGCGTCGCGGAACTTGGCCAGCACCGGCGGCGAGCAGCCCGACGGGATCATCCCCGGAACCACCAGCGTCGTCGCGCCGTGCCGGATCAACCTCTGTCAGCCAGACGTACGATTCGTGAACCATAATCAGAACCAGATGATTTCGTGAACAGTGAATAGAGAATAGAGTAAGAGTAGAGACGTACTTCGACGGCCATTGAGATGGCAATGACGACTCGAGGAACGTATGACCTGACTTGGCGGACGCTCTTTTTCTCGAAGGAGAAGTGGTAGTCGTTCACTCCGAACTCACCGACCAAGAACAGGGATCTGCCAAACAGCTCCTTGCACTCTGCACGACGATCGATCATACAAAAAAAAAAGTATTAGATCTGTCATCTGTGCATCATGTTCATGGCGACCCGATCGAGTCCGACGATTTGGACAGGGTTACGGTGCGGTACCTTGGGTTGTGCGGCACAGGGATGTCTTCATGGTCTCGAACCACTCCAGCTGCACGCCCAGGCTGACGTTCAGAGGGAACTTGCTGCCCCCTCCAGGAATGTCCCTCCCACGGAAGAACACCACGTCAAGAGCGGTGGCGGACCCGACGGCGAAGCTCGCGCCATGACGGAACCGACTGACGACGTCGTCGCCCGCCGGCGACGGGGAGGCAACGAACGGCGCGCCTAAGTAAGGCGCGACGTATGGCAGCTTCAGCTTCTCAGCTGCACGCATGGATGCACTGGATTACTCGAAATAGAACATGCAATCGATGATGAATCGAGCACTGCCCATGCATAAGCTCAGAACGCCGCGGCGCGGTGAGGCGTGCAGTGCGTACTACCACTTACCGAGGAAGTCGAGGACGAGCCTGCCGTCGCAGTTGCGGCCGGTGGGACGGCCAAAGGAGGTGGACCCGTAGGGCGGCCGCGTCGCGGGGTCGTACAAGGAGTACCATGCGAAGACCGCCGGGTTGTTGCCCGTGTCGGCGAACGAGTCGCCGAAGCTGAAGATGGAGTCGTAGCGCCAGCGGTGGCGGACGGAGGGGTGAGAGGCGGTAGCCGCCTCTGCCGACCCGAGGACGAGGAGGAGGAGCAGAACGGCACAGGCTGAGACTGGTGACGTGATCTGCGGCATCTCTCTTGCTGCTGCGCGCGTGCAACGTACGACAGCAAGAGCGCCCTCGCGACGACTAGGCGAGCAGTGATGTTGCAGCGCAGCGGCGGCGTAGTACACTTATGGCGAGCAACAAAGCCGAAATAGAGGATATCATCAGTTTTGGAGATTGGATTAAAGCTTTTGTTGGATATAAGATCTTGGGTACAAAATCTCAATTCCTATCAGTAAGTAAGTAAGTAAGGGTATAAAATCACGTACACTGTTTGTTTTTGCTGATAGCTAGGATCGCTCGACGATTTGTTTGTTTAACATTTTTGCATTGCGGCAGATCGAAGTAGGCCACGAATCACGATGACTGCTTCATTGTTTATAGGCATGAAAATAAGCTCACGGAATATTTTCCGTAGTTGACCATGCTCTTTATATTGATGACTGATCCGGATGGATTGGGAATTTGGAATGCAACGCCGATTGTCGGAGATTCCCATGGCAGATTGCGGCATTTTGACTTAGGTTGCAGAGATCCCATATAAGAAATCTCGATGAGCGATACTCATTTTGAGTACTACTCTAGCAAAGTACTCCGAAGAACTACAGATAGGTCCGTATATATGAATCGTGATTCATCCGACTATATGTTGTTACTCTTTGCATCAATGGCGCTCACAGCTAATTACCGTTGAAAATAAAAGCAATTTAGCGATGCATAAATTAACTTTGATAAATAGAATAAGACCAACAACATGTATCACAGATATATGATTTGATACTAGCATTACTATCTGAGACATGTTCTCTACTGCTAGCAACAGAGAGAAAACGAGGACGAACAGCAGAGAAAGAATCGACATTCTTACAGTGAGATTGCCGACGAAGGAAAACGTAGCAGACCGTCGACGGAGATCGGATCAGCGGCGTAGAGGGAAGGAGACGTCCAGCGAGCAGTCGCGACGGCGCTTCCTAAAAACCTGATACGCCCCCTACCCCGTGCAGGGACGCGAGGAGACGTAGGCTTCGGAGCCTGCTCTCCCGGCACTGATGGCACGTCGGCGACGGGATGGGGAAGACGGCGGCAACACTGTGGCGAGGAAAAGATGAATCTCTCGGTACTGAGGACGACGTCTCGTCCCATATTTATACACGCGTCGCAGCTAAGGAAAGTAATTAGCCGCCTCAATCACAACATTGTGGTAATTGACCTGTCGTTTGAACACTTACCATAATACGAGAATAATTGCTTACCAATAGGCCAGCGCAATTTTCTCTATGCATGCAAAAATTCGGAGTGGCAAAAGGAAGCCGCACCCGCAAGGGTCGAAGCGGGAAATTGCTGGACCATTCACACGCATGTCGTGCGTGCGCGCCCATTAGCCCCGCCCCGCCTGGGGAGGCGAGCGAGCACGCGCGCACGTGGTTCTTCCTTTTCCTCTCCCCAATAGCTTCAACAAGATAGAGATAGCTCAACTATTTAAGTTGACCTCATTCTTCTTGAAGTAGCAATGTGGGACTAAAGTCCTCCACCATTTCATATATATATGCATGTGTGAGTGGGCCTTTGGAATTTATTTGAAATTATTTGGCCCATGGCCCAAAATATCTAACAATCCCCCACCATATCCCAAGGGCACGCGAGTCGTACTCCCTGTACCACAGTACTGTTAATATACCAGCTATTCAGTGGAGACCGGTTAAGGTTGAACATCCACCTAAAACAACAAGATAGGTCCATCTGTAACTGCACAATGGACTAGGCCTTGAATTGGTAGTTTGGTGCGAATAGGCTTCACTTGAAGTCTTGACTGATATTAGGCTGCTATAGCCAACCCCGCAAGTGGAGCGTATAAGTCATACTCTTAACTCACTTCATGAGCTTATTAAAGAATACCTAATTCTTATAAACTGCGACTAACAGTTGCTCTCACATAGGTGTGTTTTTACAGGGATACTCTGTAGGATAGTATCTCACTATAAAGCCTCAGAACACATTAAGACAAAGTCAACCTGCCTTACAGAAATGAGAGTATTGCATCTCCAACGGAGTGGGTTAAAGGAAAAGGTTGTACTCTCCCGTTAATCAACGGCTTGTTCTTCCCAGATCTTAATTCACGGGATCTCCGATCACATAGGTTGGGTTACTACTAAGATTAACTCACATGGGTCTCAATCCCATCTCCTTCGATGCATTATTAATCACGGTGCGTGATAGTCCCTTTGTAAAGGGATCTACCATGTTCTTAGCTGTCTGGATGTATTCCACAGCTATTACTCTGGAGCTCCTTAATTTTTTGACAGACTTCAATTTACGCTTTATATGTTTGCTGGATTTCTTCCCATTGTCCTGGCTATTCTTCACCTTCGTGATCACCGTTTGACTATCACAGTTTAAGAGAATAGCAGGAATTGGTTTCTCAACCATAGGTAAGTCCATCAAAATTTCTCTTAACCACTCAGCCTCAGTAGAGGCTGTATCTAGAGCCGTAAGCTCTGCCTCCATTATTGACTTTGTAAGTATTGTCTGCTTACAAGACCTCCAAGAGACAGTGCCACCACCCAAAGTGAATATATATCCACTAGTGGCCTTAAGCTCATCAGTTTCTGTAATCTAATTTGAATCACTATATCCTTCAAGTACTCTTAGGTACCCTAAATAGTGAATTACATAACTCATTGTGCCTTTTAGATATCGCATTACTCGATCAATACCACGCCAATGATCAGTTCCTGGATTAGAGGAAAATCTACTCAACTTGCTTACAACAAATGAGATATCAGGGCGGGTTGCGCTAGCTAGGTACATCAGTGAGCCAATAATCTGGGAATATCTCAAATGATCCTTCCCTAGTCTTTTATTCTTTCAAAGTATTAGGCTAGGATCATAGGGTGTTAGAGAAGATTTGCAATCCATATAACCAAAGCGGTTTAAAACCTTTTCCACATAATGTGAAAGTGCATCTAGCCCTTTAGTGGGTTTTGGTGAATTGATTGATAACATAACATAATTAAAGGTCTAATGATTTTGCTAAGTGTTGGACAGGAAATTAATTATCTCACAAGTACTTGATTGAGTTGAATAAAGCCAAAATAATATATTGTTGTATGAACAATCTAGTTTAAGCATAAAACAACAAAGCAAATAGAATTCATATAAAGGCTTATCTATTGTGAGATTTCTATGATTCATGTGGAAGCAAGCACGTTGAGTAAGATAATGAGACATAAGGGATTACATATGGAATGGTCTCATATTCGAAGCTTGCTACATTGAAATAAAAAGTGACTTGGTACATTTGGATTTATCTATATTCGATGAATAGAATCAAGTCACATACTCAAGATAACTTTGTTCAAGAAGAAAAATCAAAGTTGAAATATTATCTCCCCTCAAAGTGCATTGAAAGATTTAAACGATGATACTTGGTGATCCTAGCACCCCAAAGTTTCATTGGATGAAAAGCGTTTTGGCTCAAGTGCTTCAATAGTTTTTATTATTATTTGCTTGAGTAATAGGAAACGCCGTACTATCAAGAGGGATGCAAATTAGACTAGCTAGATGAGGATACAAGTGCTCATGTTGATTTATTTTACACGCTTGAGAGACACCGTGCACACACACACTTAGAACATTTTCTCTACCAGCTGCACCGGAAATTCTGGTGTTTCAACCAGAAGTACCGGTAGTTCTGTGCCCGCGCGCGACCGCGTATAAGAATTCGGTTCTGGTCTCCTATCGATGGTTCCAACGCAGACCGAAAGTTCCGGTCCTTGGACCGGAAGTTCCGGTGGTATAGAGTTGCACGCGCGCAGTTGGCACATATTTTGAATGACCGAAAGTTGGACCGGAAGTTGGATCGAAAGTTCCGTCCTAGACCGGAAGTTCTGGCAGTTCAAGTTGCGTGCGCACCCGCGTGCGAGAAAGTGGTTCTGGCCTTAAACCGAAAGTTCTGACTCGAACCAAAAGTTTAGGTATCCAGAGTGGAAGTTCCAGTAGGACCGATACTTTTGACCCTGACCGGAAGTTCCAGTCAGCAGAACAAAAGTTCCGGTGCTTGCTAGATCATGCGCATCCACGCATCAGTTTTCGGTTCCGGTCTCAGAGCGGTACTTCCGCTGTCACCGGAAGTTCCGGTTGACTTCGTGCTAGATCTCTCAGCCCAACAGTAATATTTTTTGAAGCCGGAAGTTCTGATGGTTCTCACCGAAAGTTCCAGTAGCTCTTCAGAGCTGAGAGTATAAATACTTCCCCACCTCCATTTCTGGCTGGAGTCTACAACATTCACCACGCCCCAACTTTCTCTAAACGGCCTCCAAGCTAAGACTCACCTGCTGCTCTCTTCCCCTTTCTTCCAAGCTTCAATCCTTGAGTGTTTTTGAGCTAGGGACGTGAGATTTGAGAGAGGGAAGATCGATTGTCAACTTGAGCACTTGGATTCCTCGTCTTGCTAGTTTGGTTTGCATTTGTTACTCTTGGGTTCTTGGAACCCTAGCCGGCTAGGCGTTCTTCATGGTTGTCCGTGTTGATTTACTTGTGAGGGCACCCCAAAGTATTTGTATCACCCTTCTCTCTTAGTGAATATCTCAGTTTTCCTTCGTGGTTGCTTGTGTGAGGAGACCTTCGTGGTCGGACCTTAGTGGTCACCTCAACAACGAGGACGTAGAAACTCCTATGTAGGGATTATCGAACCTCGGGATAAATCTTGTGTCTTGTTGTGGCAGTAGCATTAACTACCCTTGTTCTTGTGCTCTTCATGTTCCTCTTCTCCACCCCCTAATTTTATAGGTTGGAGCAGCCGATCTATGATTTGGTGAGGTTCCAAGCTCCGTGGAGTTCAACGTCATCATCAACAACATCTAGGAGGGTGTGGTAACAATTAGAATCAAAATCACAACTAATTTTACTCTGATTTCATAGCTCAGTAGAGCATCGGAAGTTCTGGTAGGTTGCACTGGAAGTTCTGGTCCTGACCGAAACTTCCGATCCAACCCACTGGAAGTTCCGGTTGGTATTTAACTTCTGCATTTCAAGTTTATGAGTTTCAGGATTCTCAAATACGCCTATTCACCCCCATCTAGGCGACATCCTAGGTCCTTTCATAATGAGACTACAAAAGAGTAATCCCATTCTCACCCTTATTAAGTTTAATATTGAGGATCACATCGGCTTCTCCTAAATCTTTCATCTCAAAATTTTGGGATAAGAATGATTTTACTTTATTAATCTTATTAATACTTGTCCCAAAAATTAGTATGTCATCAACATACAAACACAGGATTACTCTTTTGCCCCCACCATAACGATAATACACACAAATGTCGGCTTCATTTATTGCAAACCCAGCAGAGGTCAAAGTCATTTTGAACTTCTTATGCCACTGCTTTGGTGCCTGCTTTAGGCCATACAAGGATTTGAGTAACCTGCACACCTTGCCCTCTTGCCCTTGTGCTATAAATCCATCGGGCTGATTCATATAAATTTCTTCCTCTAACTCTCCATTAAGGAAAGCCGTCTTCACCTCCATCCGATGGATAAGAAGCCTATGGGAAGCAGCCAAGAATAATAGCACTCGAATTGTATTTAATCTGGCAACAGGTGAGTAGGTATCAAAAAAATCCTCATCTTCTTTCTATGTAAAACCTTTAGCAACAAGCCTCGTCTTGTACTTTTTAATAGTACTGTCAGGCTAAGCTTCTTCTTAAATACCCATTTACAGCCAATCGGCCTGCAACCCACTGGTTTATCTACTACTTCCCATGTGCCATTTGTAGTGATGGAGTCCATCTCACTACGGACCGCATCCTTTCAATAATCTGCATCTGGTGATGCATATGCCTTTGCAATAGTCATGGGAGTATCACCCATGAGGTACATAATGAAGTCGTCACCAAAGGATTTTCCAACCCTTTGTCTCTTACTCCTTCTAGGAGCTACAACATTGTCATCCTCATCAATACTAGGTTGGTTTATAGTTGGCTCTATCGAGGGCGTGGGTTCAGGGATAAACTCATTAGACGAACTCGGTAAAGAATAAGCAACATTCATCGGGAAAATATTCTCAAAGAAAGTAACATCCCGTGACTCCAAAAGTGAATCAACTAAAACATCAGGCGCTTCAGATTTTATCACTAAAAACTTATAAGCCGTGCCGTGGTGCACTAACCCAAAAAGATACAATCTATGGTCTTTGGTCCAAGCTTGCGTTTCTTATTAATTGGTATGCTAACCATGGCCAAATAGCCCCACGTACGCAAATAATGGAGTGATGGTTTCCTACCTTTTCATCCTTCAAATGGAGTAACATTACTATTTTTAGTTAGAACTCTATTTAGAACATGACATACTGTTAAAACAGCCTCCCCCACCATGCTTTAGCCATACCGGATGTTCCTAACATGGCACTCACCAAGTCCGTTAACGTACGGTTCTTCCTTTCGGCTACCCCATTAGATTGGGAAAAATATGGAGGTGTCTGTTCATGAATTATTTCATTCTCCGCACAGAAGAGGTCGAACTCATTGGAAAAATACTCCCCACCGTGATCAGACCTAACACGCTTGATTTTCTTTTTCAATTGGTTCTCTACCTCAGCTTTATAAGTCTTAAAATAGTCTAACGCTTCATCTTTAGTTTTTAGAAGAAACATATAACAATATTTAGTTGCATCATCAATTAAAGTCATGAAGTACCTTTTTCCTTCTTTTGTTAACACACCATTCATTTAACAAATATCTGAATGTATGAGCTCTAGTAATGTCGTGCACCTCTCATCTACAGCCTTATGAGGCTTATGAGGTTACTTTGCTTGCACACATGCTTGACATTTAGAGCCTTTGACGGTAGAAAAATTTGGAATTAAATTCATATTGGATAGACACGACATACAACCAAAATTAATGTGACACAAACATGAATGCCATACATCAGCCATCGAATTGTTCAAATCACACACATGGTTCACAACTTTATTACAGAAATCAGAGAGTGAAAAGCGGAATAAGCCTCCACTGTCATAGCCTTTGCCAATGAATTGGCCATACCTCGAGACGACTACTTTATTAGACTCAAATACCAGCTTGAACCCATCTCGACACAAGAGAGATCCACTAACGAGGTTCTTCTTTTATTGAGGGAGCATGCTGCACGTTCTTGAGCCGCACGATCTTTTTCGAAGTGAACTTCAGATCGACCAAACCAACACCAAGAACAGAAGCATGCGAGCCATTCCCCATCATGACGGTTGAACCTCGTGCGACCTGGTAAGATGAAAACATGGCGATATCAGTACAAACATGAATATTGGCTCCTGTATCGATCCATCAATCATTAGATTGACATACAAAAAATACACTAGGTAAAGAATTACCATACCCAGATCCGCTAGGATCGCCAATAGTCACGTTGGCAAATTTCTGCCCTTACTGATTCTTCTTGTCCTTGCGGTTCTTGCACTTCTTGACGAAGCATCTAGTCTCACCGCACACGAAGCACACAACTTTATCCATATTCATCTTCTTCTTCTTGAACTGAGTAGTCTGAATAGGCTTTTGCTTATTTTTGCCAGCATGCTACATCACATTAGCACTGGACTGCTCTAGAGCTTTTGATGGAGCATCCTTTTACCCGAGCCTTCTCTTCAACATCAAGACCAGCCAATAAATCCTCAACGGAGATTTTCTGTCTTTTATGTTTCAGAGATGTGGCAAAGTTCCTCCAAGACGGAGGCAACTTGGCAATGCTACCACCGGCCATAAACTTATCAGGCAAAGCATGTTCGAGCTGTTCGAGTTCCCTCACAATAAGTTAGAACTCATGAGCCTGTTCCACGACTGAACGGTTTTTAACCATTTTGAAGTCATGGTACTTCTCCATCACATACAGCTCGTGTCCAGCGTTTGTAGCACCGAACTTGTGTTCAAGTGCCTTTCACAGTTCAGCAGCACTTTTGATGTTCATGTAAACATCACACAGCTGGTCAGAGAGAATGCTAAGGACGCATCCGACGAAGATCATTGTAGCCACGGTAAACTCCTGCACCTCTTTATCAGATCCGAGAGGTAGTGCGGGAGGATTACCCACGATCCAAAACACGCCCATAGCTATGAGCCACAACTGAGCCCTCGTCTACCATCTCTTGAAATTCACACCAGTGAACTTCTCCGGTTTCATCGCATCAGTATATCCCTTAGTCATCGCTAAATGCCTATCAGGTTTTTGGATTGTTAGAAATAAAAGCAATTTAGCGATGCATAAATTAATTCTGATAATTAGAAAAATACTAACAACATTTATCACAGATATATGATTCGATACTAGCACTACTATCTGAGACAGAGACATATTCTCTAGTGCTAGCAACAGAGAGAAAACGAGAACGAACAGCAGAGAGAGAATCGACATTCTTAAAGTGGGATTGCCGACGAAGGAAGACGTAGCAGACTGTCAATGGAGATCCGGATCAGCGGCGTAGAGGGAAGGAGACGTCCAGCGAGCAGTCGCGACGGCGCTTCCCAAAAATCTGATACACCCCCTACCCCGTGCAGGGATGCGAGGAGACATAGGCTTCGGAGCCTGCTCTCCCGGCACCGATGGCACGTCGCCGACGGGATGGGGAAGACGGCGACTGCACAACACTGTGGCGAGGAAGAGATGAATCTCTCGGTATTGAGGACGACGTCTCGCTCCATATTTATACACGCATCGCAGCTAAGGAAAGTAATTAGCCGTCTCAATCATAACATTGTGGTAATTGATCTGTCGTTTGTACACTTACCATGATACGAGAATAATTGCTTACCAAATAGGCCAGCGCAATTTTTTCTATGTATGCAAAAATTCGGAGTGGCAAAAGAAAGCCGCGCACCCGTAAGGGTCGGAGCGGAAAATTGCCGAACCATTCACGCGCATGTCGTGCGTGCGCGCCAATTAGCCCCGCCTTGCCCGGCGAGGCGAGTGAGCGCGTGTGATTCTTTCTTTTCTTCTCCTCAATAGCTTTAACAAGATAGAGATAGCTCAACTATTTAAGTTAGCCTCACTCTTCTTGAAGTAGCAATGTGGGACTAAAGTCCCCCACCATTCCATATATACATGCATATGCGAGTGTGGATTTAGAATTTATTTAGAATTATTTGGCTCATGACCCAAAACATCTAACACTTACGTATACGTTTTAACTGTGTTGTTTGCTGGAAACATACCAGAATATAAAGTTGTCATATTACTACCTTACAAATTAGGTATACATTCAGTCCTATTGCTAGCATATTGTCAAGCACAAGATAAGAAACCATACAGAAATCCTTGTGCTTATTAGATTAACCCCTCTCGCAGGTCCCAGCAAATTAAAGGGCAATAACCAATGAACTGGTAATGCAAACACGTAGCACAAAGCCTCAACTATATATTCCACATGGAACATGAATAGTTATTCAGAACAAGACTGAGATGACTTGAAACAAATCTGTATCGGCTAGGAACACTAAACACTACAAAGGAAATACAGTAACATTGTAACATTAGACCTTGATGCCGCCCTACTGGCCGTTTAGCAAAGCAAACTTAGTTGTGGGTCAGTGACCATTTCAACTGAAATAACCGCAGCACAATTGTAGGCCTGAAGATGAACTGTGCTACATCGAAATGCAGTTGCTATGAAAGTCAACTCTGACAAAACATTTCCTCTTCGAAAAAAAAAACTGACAAAATATTTGCATGTACGCGATGCAGGAGGTGATCCAATGATAGCTGCAATCCTGCTGATGCTCTAGCAAACTGTGCGCGGCGCACAGCAGAGGAAGTATTATGAACCAAAAACTGCTGCTCCAACATAAGAATTTCTTAACCGGGCCCAGGTCAAAAAAGGAATATTTTGGACCGGAAATTGCTGCTCATGCATGCCAATTGCGGCTCATGCTGCTTGTACAGGCCGAGCCATCTACTTGAGGTTGGGCTTCAACTCTGTCAGCCCCCAAAGGGCCGACACTACTTTGGGCCAGGCTCAGGATAGGCCCAGTTTGTTTAGGGCGCCTATTTTTGCTGCCTAAAGCCCGTGTCAATAATTAACTTGATTCCACTAAAAAAATAGTTAACTTGATGCGCCCTGCTTTTTTGGTTTTATATGATCTGGTTCAAGTTGGCCTATCGGCTATCCACGCGACTCGCGTGCGTACCGCGGAGTAAGGGACTGCTTGGATGACACCCTGGCTGGCAGCTGCCTGCCAGGCAACATATCCTGACCACATGCACAAGAAATTAGACGCCGGGGTGCTTGCCTGGCTTTTGAGTTGCCTGGGAGGCAGCAATCAAACAAGCCCTAACTGTGCCGGCCTTGATCTCGAATCACACGGAGGGAGTCAAGGAGAAGTCAAGTCGTCTGACGTCCAGGGGACTATGCCGTCTGTCATCTACTCGTCTTCGACTCTTTGTCAGTTTGTCAGATACTCAGATCGTTGGGCGTCGTTGGAGGCATTGAACGATTTGATCTAGATTAGAATATGGTTTTACCAAATTGTAAATGGCTTACTGAATTGCATAAGAATGCTTTTTAACGGTGCACACCCTTGGTAAAATCCTAAAATATGGTTTTATCAAATTGTAAATGGTTTATTGAATTGCATAAGAATGTTTTTTACAGTGCATACCCTTGGTAAAACCCTAAGTCCGCCACCAGTTGCCTCCACCGCCGCTAGGACCTCTAAATCGTCCTGCCGACGTTCCATTGATTGGCCGACCTTCCTGGGTTGGCCACCCAAGTTGGGGAAGGAGGCAAGGCGGGCGACCAACAAGTGTCCAAGGCTCGGTCGTTGGATAGCCTTAACGCTGAATGGATGGAAATCATCGCCGTGCCTCAAGCGCATCAGATTCACATCGGATCTAGCAACATAAACTGAGCTGAAGAAGCAACGAAGCAAGCAGCAAAAAATTTAGTGTCAGCAGACCGAACAGGTACTTTTCTTCCTTCGCTTATATAAGAGATAAATCAGCAAGCAGTGAGCAATTGCTGCCAAATCGGACCACCGTGTCCACATGACATTCTGTTACAATTTCGTAACACGGAATCTTAGCACAAAAGAATGAATGGTACAGCAGCACCCGCCAAAAGCACAGGATCGACCATCCGTGCTCCTACCCTGTAAAAGCAAAACACCAAATGCAACGAATTACCACCAGCTGCGGGCTGCGGCTGCGAGCGTCAGGCGGACGACCTCTTACCGTTCCTGCGCTGCCGATGAGCTCTCTGCCCGATGCTGGGCTGCTTCCACGGCAGCAGGAGTGGAGGCCTCCGTGGACGGCTGCGTCCCGGTGTCGCTCCGCCGCACCTCCTCGATCGTCCTCACCCCGTCCGCCATCTTGGGCCGCCGCTCGGGGGTCCTCGACACGCACGCCGTTGCGATCTGGAGCATCTCTACCATCTCCTCCTCGATGTTGGGGTACCGCAGCAGCTCCCCGTCGAACACCTCCGCGGTCCACTCCTCCCGGACCACCGACTGCACCCACCTCACCAGGTGGACCACCTCGTTGCCGCCGCCGGTTATCTGGACAGGCGACTTCCCCGAGAGGAGCTCCCGTATGAAGACGCCGAAGCTGTAGACGTCTGAAGACTGAGATGCTTTCCTTGTGTCGGCGACCTCTGGTGCACAGTACCCAAGAGAACGGGACCTTGCTGTGATTAGGTTCATCAGTAATGCCAGGCCGAGGTCCGAGATGCAGCCGTATTCGTGCTTGTTGATGAACACGTTGGAGGCCTTGATGTTGCCGTGAACAAATCTCCCGTTGTTCTCGGTGTGAATGTGTGCAACTCCTCTTGCTGCTCCCAGGGCAATCTTTAACCTGGTTTCCCAGTCCAATGGTGTTTTGCCCTCTCCCCTCTTCCCTGAAAGCGGAAAGATTATATTTCGTGATTGGGACCCTTCAGAATCCACTCTAGCAGTTGAGTAATAATACATAAAAATGACCACAAAAATTATAGATGTCTTTCTAATGTAGATTATGATGTGATATATCATGGCATGAGGTTGGAAAAATCATAACTTGTAAAAAAAATAAATAGGACCATCTTTAATACAAAACATATATTATAGAGTAATAAATCAACCTGTACGGATATGTATTGATGAACCAAGGGAACTGTTCATCATTAAGTAAAAATGATTTTTTCCCGAAAATAGTTATGTAAAATGGAACAACTTATATTATCTTAGTGACGTTTTTTTTTGAAATGCTTAGTGTCCGATTTTACACGAGAGTCTACCTGCACTCCAAATTTAAAAAAGTTATGAATCTTTTGTGCTTCACCTTTTTTTAGACGCAGCTAAAATTACCAATTTAGCTGAAAAACAATTTCAAGATGTTTGGTGTTTCTGGCTATCTATATATATAAATGCCTGTATTTTTAAAGTCGATTCGTAACACTACCTGGCGATTTATAGAGCCGGTTAGTAGTGTAATCAATCGCTCCAAAAAATGGAGGCAATTTGTAGTAGTAGTTGAAAATATCAGCGGCACCTACTAATCGATTTGTAGAAGCAGTTTGTCTCTAAAACCATTTTTTAAAGTTGTTTTCTTTAATCTTTAAAAAGAAAAAAGAGAGTTGGTTTTTAATCTGACCGTGGTTAGAAAAAAGGGTGACTTCAGAAATCTTTTCTGTGTACTGGAGCTTATTCGTATCCGTGAGGCTGTGGGCGCACACATGAATGCGTGCTGGTATCTGAAAGAAAGAGTAGTCCAGATATCTCACCATGCAACAAATCGGAGAGGCTGCCCTTGGGCATGTAATCGAAGACAACGAAGACCTTGTCTGGTCCCAGGTAGTAGGCCCTGAGTCCCAGCAAATTGGGATGTCGAACCTTGCCAAGCACCGCCATCGCGGCCTTGAACTCGCTGTGGTCCTTGATCATATCTAGCTTGAGCCTCTTAACCGCCACGATGCTTCCGTTCTCCAGCTTGGCCTTTGTATCGTCCCATACGTGCCCATCCCAAGGACTTCTGCATCCGCTCGAAGCAAGTCTTCCATGGTGAATGCAACCGGATCGTCGAAGTGCACCAACTGTTGAGCAAAGGTGGAAAGGACTAAAATGTTTATTCTTTCAAACACTAGTTCAGAACGAGTTACAAAGAAATTGGAACTATTATCTTGCACCCCACATCTCAATGCACCCCCCATGGTGGCCGGTCTGATCCGCATGGTAAGCGGACCTTAGGTGTATACAGTACAATCGACTCCTTGTTTTTTTCTTATATATATAGCCGGTTTTTTTTTGTTGCTTTGTCACATACTCTGTTTGAGCTGACAAAAATAATGTACAGTAACCACTAAAAAAAGATCTAACCTAATTCAAAGAGCCTACCTTTATTATAGTTCATCTTATAGCCCATTTTGAATTATTCAACTACACTAAAAGAAATTAACTCCTTGGGCTAATAAAACTCATGAAAAGTTTAATTTAGCTTTTTTACACCTCTCATCTGGATACAGCTGTAGCATCTGTTCGCATACAAACGCACACCTACACCACACACGCACGCCACACTCAAACCACTTACACGCAACGAGACCTACAACTATACGCAGATATGAAGACGCGTTCTTGAAGAGATCACCAGAGACAACAAGACTCTGTAGGCAACGAGGTGTGTCGCAGTACCTTTGTGGCTCCACGCGTCGAGAGGTTGCACTAGAAGGAAAATATGAGAATAAATTCCGGTGGGAGTCACCGGTGCCGAACCCAGGGTTCGATCGCTGGTGGGCAGTGTGCACACCGGCAACCACTGCCAACTGAGCTAGCATTCGTTCCTAAAGTTTAATTTAGCTGATCCAAACAGGGCCACACTGTCACTAAAATTTAACATGATACACATGTATGGGCATGAATATTTGTCATGAAAGTGTTAGACCATGTACATACCTGCAGCTGGCTTTCTGGTTGGGTTATAACCGGGTTTCTCAGTGAACCCGTGTTTTAAACAACCGGCGAAACCTTTTTAAAAGTGATTTATTTTTTGGCTTATTGTCAATCTCACTTTGGTCCTCACGTACTTGTGGTCTTACGTCCGTGGTTGAAACATCTGCGTCGGTAAGCTTTTCAACAGTATCCTGTGCGGTTGGCCTTTTATTTGGTTCAGCGTTTACACACATTAGTGCTATCAAAGCGCACGTCTTTAGTTGGTCAACATACTTCTATGAACTGCTCGTGAGATTCTTCAGTAGTTGGGTAAAGGGAAGGCCTATTTCGGCTTACATGCAATCATAGAAAATTCTTCAGTATGAGAAAAAAGGGAAGGCCTATTTCGGCTTACATTGTCAACGAACTGCTCGTGAGATTCTTCAGTAGTTGGGTAATCCCTGTTTCCACTTATTAGCTCTACGATTATAACTCCCAAACTGAAAATGTCTGCCTTGATTGAAATCAACCCATTACCTAAGTATTCTGGTGACATGTATCCACTGCATTGTGACAAGATAATATATATACGTATGCTCATGCATGGATAGAATTAAAAAGAAAGCTACCACACTGTGAAAAGGCAAACTACTCTCTCCTTTCCAAATTAAAAGACATTTTTAAATACATTATTTTTACTATGTGTTTCAACATAGTGTATATGTAATTAAGTGCATAAAATCAAAATGTATTATAATTTGGAAAGGGATAATAGTTAACTCACATTGTCCCTACATGATTTTTTGTGATAGCTCTAGATTGTTGTGGACCAAACAGCCTGGATATTCCAAAATCTACAATTTTTCGCTCCATATTTTCATCCAGCAAATATTCTGAGGCTTGATGTCCAAATGAACAATTTGACATTCTGTGTGAAGATAATGCAAGCCATGGCAAATCCCTTTAACAATCTCATATCTCATATGCTAATCAAGCCCATGAGATTCAGCTGTAGGAACAGAAAAATAAACAAACTTATGAGATTACCGGACTATGGTTCTGATACTGTTGTAGCCATATGTATCTAATGGCAATTTAAACAATATAAGTGTTGGAGTGCACCATGATTTTTGAAGCTTTTCAACTATGTGCCCTGATTTCACTTGTTAGAGGGCACATGTTACAACTACACCCGTCCTCGGGACGGGACTACAACCCATCCTCAGAACGAAAAAATAAATGAAATCCTCTTTTGCAGTGTTTGAAATTCAAACCCAAGACCTTTTCCTTGCGCGTAGATTTCTTACCAACTCAGGTAGACACCACATATGACAAAGTCCTGGGCGCTCTCCTTTTAAATTGACCCGTCGACCATCTGGGACTAAAAAGATGGCTTTTAGTCCCGGTTGATGTTATGAACTGGCACAAAAGGGTTTTCGGTGCCTGTAAAAGGGACTAATGCTCCCTTTAATCCTGAACTTTAACACAACCAAGACTAAATATGTGAAGCAAAAATCATTTTCTACTAGTGATCCATATTGATCCACTGACCGAAGAATTTGGAAGCATATACACTACAGAATAAAATAAGTAAATGAAAATGATACCAAGGTATGTTTTTTAACGAGGTTCGGCGATATGTCTGCATACTCATGACATGACTATAGGTACTCAAAAAATAGCAGGTACACAGGTATTCGGATGCTCCATCTTTGCCACCACCCAAACCAGCCACTAAGTCTATTCATAGTAACAACATGAATTGCCACATGTTTATGGCCCCTTCGGAAATAGTGTGTTTGGATGCAACTCCACGATAACTCTGTTTTCCACTTCATGTCGTTCTGGCCGAAGACGGAAGGCTACCAGGAGGCGGTTGCTAGAGGATGGGTCTGCCCTGCCAGCATCACCGCTCCCCTACGTCAGCTCGACATGATGCTAACGAACCTCAAGCGCGAGCTGCAAGGCTGGGCAGCGAGCAAAATTAGGAATGTCAGGGAGTAGCTGTTGATGGCACGGGAGTCATCCTAAAGCTAGACCAAGCGGCAGAGAAAAGGCCCCTAACAGACGAGGAGTTCGAGCTACGAAAAGACCTGAAGCTCAAGTGTCTGGGGCTCTCCTCGCTGGAGCCAACCATCGCCTGACAGAGGTCCAGAATTTGATACCTGGCTGACGATGCCAACACAAAGTACTTCCACCTGCTAGCCAGAGGACGGAAGCAGAAGAAAACCATCCTTAGGCTCAAGGACGACGACGTAGTTCGCTCCACGCACGACGAGTTGGAGACGACAATCTACAACCACTTCAACGGTGTATTTGGCCAGCCGGGTTCAGTGGTGCATACGATGGACTTCAAGGCTATCGGCATCCATCCAACAGACCTTTCAGCACTCGACCTGCCATTCTCCACTAAGGAGGTGGAAGTGGCCATGTGTGAAATGCCTTCCGATCGCACGCCAGGACCAGACAACTTCACTAGGGCTTTCTACAAGTTCGCGTGGGGAATGGTCAAGGATGATATGGTCACAGCCATCAACGCCCTCTTCTTCGGTGATAGCAGATCCTTCAGAAGGATAAACAATGCATTCATCGTTCTGTTGCCAAAAAAGCCTAGTGCGAAATCGCTAGCGGACTACCGGCCCATCACCATGATCCACGGTTTTGGGAAATTGGCCTCCAAGCTAATGGCGTTGCGACTAGCCCCACGGCTAAGGGAGCTCATATTCCCCAACCAGAATGCCTTCATCAAGGGACACATGATCCATGACAACTTCAAATTCGTCCAAAGAGCGGCCGCGTATTTGTGCAAGAAGAAGATACCCAAGGCACTGCTCAAGCTCGACATCTCGAAGGCTTTTGACACGGTCAGTTGAACATTCTTCCTAGACACGTTGAGGGCATTCAGATTCGGGGATAACTGGCGTAGATGGGTAGCCATGATGTTATCCTCGGCCACATCACAAATCCTACTCATCGAATGTCCGGGGAGAGCCATCACCCACAGGCGGGGAGTACGGCAAGGCGAATCACTATCCCCTATGCTCTTCATCATCGCCATTGAAGTCTTTGCCAGGTTGATGGACACGACTGTCGAGGATAGATTACTCTAGCCGATGGGAGCGTCCGTCATCCGACACCACTGTAGCCTCTACGCCGACAACATCATCATCTTCATGCACCCTGACCAGGCTGAGGCAAGGTCGATTAAGGAGATCCTGTGAGTCTTCAGCGATGCTTCTGGGTTGAGAACCAACCTCGGAAAATGCTCAATCATGCCAATGCATTATGAGGTGGACAACATGCAATAGCTATAGGAGATCATTGGCTGTCAGCTGGCCAACTTCCCCATCACCTACCTTGGGCTGCCGCTCAGCACTACCAAGGTCCCCAAGGCAAGGACCCAATCGGCAGTAGATGCGGTGGCCCAAAGGATGCCAGCCTGCCATGGTCCACTGATGAACACAAGCGGAAGGCTAATCTAGGTCAAATCGATCCTATTAGCAGTCCTGATCTACACTCTCATTGTGGATGGGCTACCTCCCAAGGAGATTGAAGAAATCGACAGCATCTGACGGAGATTCCTAGAGACAGGAAACGACGGATCCGTACGTGGGAAGTGCATGGTGGCATGGCCTATCGTCTACCGACCCACTAGCTTGGGGGCTTGGGGATTCCCATCCTGCGCCTCACCACTATCACCCTACAGACGTGGTGGTTATGGCTACAGCAAGCCAATGAGAGCTATGCATGGGTAGAGTTACCGCTCAAAGTGACATCGGAGGTGCAGGCATTCTTCAACATGTCCATGTACACCATCCTCGAAAATGGACACTACATGGCGTTCTGGATGAGTAGATGGATCCAAGGCCAGACGATCTAGGACATAGCCCTGTCATACGTTCGTGAGCCCTACGCGCAACAGGTCCACCATGGTAGATGGCAGGCTCAAGGAATGAGCATGGATCCGATAGATCAACGGTGGAATCCTCGACCCAGTAGTCAGAGAATACTCAAGACTCTGGGATCTGCTCGCGCATGTGCAACTCAATGATAATGTGGACCGCCTAGTTTGGAGATGGACGAATGATGGAGCCTACTCCTCCAAGTCTGCCTACAGAGCCCTGTAATCTACATCACACCCGATCCCTAGGTGCAACAGGATTTGGAAGACCTGGGCTCCTCTATGAGTGAAGATCTTCCTCTAGCTAGCCATTCGAGGAAGGCACTGGACGGTGGATAGGAGGTGACACCACAGGCTGGACGCGGACGACGCCTGCTACCTCTGTGACCAAGAGCCCAAAACGATCGACCACATCATCACGTCATGCTCATTCACAAGACAGATATGGTGGACCATCCTGGCGGTTCTAGGCGTCGAAGCTTCACAGGTTGGTGGGCCGTCTATTCTCACCTGGTGGGAGCGTTGGCGACGGAGATGGCAAGGTGACAAGCGAAAAGGCATAGACACCCTATTCGCCTTAGTGGCATGGGAAATCTAGAAGGAGAGGAATGTCAGATGCTTCTGAGGCGCCCTTCCACCTCCAATCGCCTACTTTACACCATCAAGCAAACCACCGACTAGTGGGTCGAAGCCAGAGCTTGTAAACTACGTTGTTTATTACGCGAGTAGTCCGTTTAGTGCATTTCTTTAGGGAGAACGCACTTATTGTAATATCCAAACCTCCCAAACGCGCTACGGCACGAGCTGTAAAAAAACTCTTCTTCTTAAATACAAAGATGCGCAAATCTTTTCTATATTCGAGAAAAAAAACTCCTTTTCGATCCAACTAAACTATGCATATATTAGACACATAACAGTAAAGGTTCCCTAACCCCTTGGGATGAAACGAACAAAGAAATTTAACCAATGCTCAGTTTGCAAAAGAATTGAAGTTACAAAGTACAATTGCGTTTGTGAATTTAGAAGTTTTACCGGTAAGGTGCACATCAAGGCTCTTGTTGTTTATATACTCAAAGCGTATTTCCGAACTTCAGCAAAGCCATGTTTTCCATCATCACCTGCTTCCGTCACTACCCACTGTCAGGCCCGGCCCTGTCAAATTATAGACCTAAAGCGAAGCTATAAACGATGGGCCCTTTAATAAACTCTAATAAACATTTTTACGGATGGGATTTCATATGACTCTAATAATATAATGAAAATTCTAATCTATAAGTATAATGCATAAGAAGTTTATTCCAAAACAAGTTATATATCTTACCTAAAAATTTTCTTCTAACATTTGCTCCGCGAAGTCATTAGTGATGGCTTCAATATCAATTTCTTCTAACATTTTGGGCAACATGATTCACTATAGATTAGAAAAGTAGTAAGTAATTAAATAAAAATATTATTTTATACTAAATTCAACATGATTGCTGCTTCAGACGTACGATGACCTGCTTTCTTCTTGGCTGAATACTATACTATCTTTTTTTTTTTCTGAGAAACGAATACTATACTATACACTAACGTATTTGGGGTTGGGCCCCCTGGCCTCGAGGGCCCAGTTCGGCCGATCCGTTCGCACTGCCCCAGGGCCGGGCCTGCCCACTGTGATTCAGCACAATAGCCTACTAGCTGGACTATATTTTTGTGCTTCAACCCGAAAAGATTAGTAACTTCCTTTTGGAACTGATAGTCGTCAAGGTTCGTTATTGTTTCAGAAAGCTTCTTGACAGCAATCGTCTGCCCATTTTGAAGAACGCCCTGTATTATCCATCCCCTTATATATGTATATATTATTATTATTATTATTATTATAGTACAGAGAAATTTGGGCATAAAATTGTTGGGAGAAATTAAAGACAAATCGAGAGATATGTATGTAGAGATACACACCTTGTAAACGACTCCAAAGCCACCGCTTCCCAATACTCGCTTTTCGGAGAAATCACTCGTGATGGCTCTCAGAAATTCCATTGGTAGACAAATCGGGGTTGCTGATTGATATTTTTGCATGCTCTCCAATACACTAAAGTCTCCAGATTGTGGAGGCAGCCGCCTCAAAACCGTAGTTGATCCTTCTTCCCTCGGCCGGTCCATACTAGATGAAACTCCCATTATAAAGAAGAAGAGCACTGCAGGTGCAAGAACACAATTTTACTTCTACCTACCTGATGAAGGTAAGGCAAAACAAGACTCTATGGCCTATGGTGCCTAACTGAAATGTTTCAAAAAGATGTATACCGATATCTTTAGGATTGTAGTCCAAAACTGAGCTCCGTTATAAGAATTGAACCCGAATCACCATTAGCACAGCGCCTTAAAACTGAGGAATCTCAATTGATTCTCTTCTCACCTAAGCCCCCTTTCTGAGGCAAGCCGGATCCCAGCAAAGAACACAAAAGGCACGAGACCAAGGGGTAGACCGATAGAGTACATGAGAAGATCCTGCCCTTTTGTGATGCCTTTATATACCTGATGGCAACAGTAATCCATGTCAAAAGGCAGAAAATTGTAGGAAAAAAATTGTACAAAAACCAACGGTTCTTACAAGAATGAGTAGGGACTCATGCGGCGACAAGATTTTACTAACCTGGACAAAGCATACCTGAGTCGGATCGATTTTTGATTATCCCTCAGCTGGATGAAGGCGAAGGTAACGACGAAGGCTTGCAGGGTCTCTCCTTGTATTTGCTCTTTCGAAATCGTTGACGACCATCCCCAATACATTGCGGTAGTTGTGGGTCCGCCCCTTTTTCTTTAGCCGCGCATGGGAGGTGAGCACATCGGAAGCTCCAGCAGCCCGCGCTTGCAAGGCTGGCTTCGGCAGCTCGCTCGCGTGCTGAGATGCCAGGGCATCTAGCCGGCTACCGTGACGTTTTCGCACCTCGAACTTCTCGGTCCGCGGTTGTTCGCGGCGATTACGAGCCAACCATGCAAGCCCGTGTCGTCAACACTTAGACGTACATCACGGTACTCGACGGTTGGAGCCTTTGACACCGACAACAAACCGGAAACTTCGCTGCCTCCGCCAACACCCCAACATGTCCTCTTCGCTTTCACACTCTATCACCTTCTTGTGCTGAGTGACCCTTGTCCTGCTATCCAATACACGGGATGATACGCTCATTTTCCTTCAGAGTTCTCACGAGTCGATCCGTGAGTCAAAGCAGATTTTGGAGCACTTTGAGCTTGCCACTGGTATCTCTATTAACTATCACAAGACCACCTTTCCCCCCTTGGCATTTCTGATTCAACTGCTCAAGAACACGCTGCCGTCTTTGGAACTACGGTTTCCTCCTTTCCTCAAACACATACCTTGCTCTTCTTCATTCTCCCCGCAAATTGTCTGTTACTGATTGTCCGCCACTCATTGGCTCATTGCATCCTGTGACAAGTACCTTTCTATAGATGGTGTGCTTCTCTTCTCAATCGTGCTGGCCATCTCACCCTTGCTATTGTGGTTCTCAGCTCTCTTCCCTTTCATTACATGTCGGCTCTGAGTATTGCCAAAATTGTTATCAAAACTATTGATCGCCGTTGACGAGTTCTCTTCTGGACAGGTGACGAGGCGTGCCATTGTTTTAAGTGCTTAATGGCCTGGTAAAATGTGTGCATCATCAAAACCGATGGAGGACTTGGAGTCAAAATTTTGAAACTCCAAATAAAATAAACATAGAGGGATAGAGTCTGGAACGACGATATTCGGGATAGGGTTGGGGTGGCATCAATTGAAGAGAAATTGATTCAACACTGGTTGAGATGGTTTGGCCATGTCCAACGGAGGCCACTTGAGATGCCGGTGCGTAGTGGGGTTATAAAGCGGGTCGATAATGTAAAGAACGGTAGAGGTCGACCTAAACTGACTTGGAATGAGTCGGTTAAGAGAGACCTTAAGGAGTGGAATATCTCTAAGGATTTAGCTATGGATCGGAGCACTTGGAGACTAATAATTAATGTGCCTGAATCGTAATCTTTTTTCTTGTATCCTCTATGTGTCCTTTGTTTCCTGATATCTTTTGAGTTTCATCTCTAGCCTACCCTAACTTGTTTGGAACAAAAAGCTATGTTGTTATTGTTGTAAATAAAATAAATGCATGATCATGAAATTTATTAATAAACTTTTCTTGGAAGCGCGCTGGATTCTTGGAGATGATGCTTTCTTTGATACTACCAATAATGGCTCCTCTTCTTACCTTTGGCTGATCATCAATGATGAGCTATGACTTGCCGCTCTATCACCTATGTCAATGTCTGTAATGGTGCCCCCATCGATCTTTTTGGTTTGATCATTGGCTCCCTGAAGGCCCTCTCTGTGTCACTTATTATGCCCTCTTTTCCCACCGTACTAGGCCTAACGTCTCGGTTCAGGAGGTTTTCCAAACAGAGTTTGATTTGTGTCTTCAGTCCAGACTAACCAATGCTGCTGCAAGCCTAACAGACCTTCTATCGTGCTTGCAGGAAATCAATCGCCAAAGTTGCTGCCCATGCATGGCCACCGGACATGATCAAGCTCTTTAGAGGACGGGCAAGAACTGTGTCAGCCCCACAGTACTTTGGGCCAGGCCCAGGAGAGGCCCACTTTGTTTATGGCCTATTTTCGTTGCCTAAAGCCCGTGCCAATAATTAACTTCAGGGGCTCTTCAAAAAAAAAAAAAAACTTGAGGGGCGCCCTACTCTTTTTGGTTTTATTGATCTGAACAGGTTTAAATAATCAGGTTCAAGTTGGCCCATAGTCCCTCTATCCCTCCAATAAAATCGCACTCAATATTTCTTAAGGTTGACTAGATTTTGAAAAATATTGTTAATATTTATATCTCCTAATACTTATTACAAAAATATATTCAAGTATTAAATTAAACTAATAATAGTTATTACACATTAAAGATTATTAGTATCTTTATATATATTTAGTTAAATTTTGAAAACTTCTCAAAAAATAAGATGTGCAATTAATTTAGTAGAGGAAGTATATCAAAAAACAAAAATAACGTTGAATGGATGCAGATATCGCCATGCCAAGTGCATCAGATTCACATCGGATCTAGCAACGTAAACTGAGCTGAAGATGCAACGAAGGAAAGCAGCACAAAATGTAGTGTCACTAGATCCAACAGTTGCTTTTTTTTTCTTTGCTTAAGAGTTAATTAGCAAGCAGTGAGCAATTGCTCCCAAATCGGACCACCGTGTCCACATGACATTCTGTTACAATTTCGTAACACTGAATCTTAACACAAAAGAATGAATGGTACAGCACCCACCAAAAGCACAGGATCCACCATCCGGTGCTCCTACCATGGAAATGCAAAACACAAGAAGCAACGAATCACCAGCTTCGGCTGCGAGCGTCCGGTGGACGAACTCTCACCGTTCCTGCCCCGCCGATGAGCTCTCCGCCCGGTTCTGGGCTGCTTCCACGGCAGCCGGTGTGGAGGTCTCCGTGGACGGCCGCGTCCCGGTGTCGCTCCGCCGCACCTCCTCGATCGTCCTCACCACGTCCGCCATCTTGGGCCGCCGCTCGGGGGTCCTCGACACGCATGCCATCGCGATCTGGAGCATCTCATCCTCGATGTTGGGGTACCGCAGCAGCTCGCCGTCCAACACCTCGGCGGAATTTGGGAAATTCAGAGAGGGAATAGAGAACGGTGAAAGGTAGAACTTGGGAATTTGAGGAGTCACAGGTGGACTTTTTTTTTTTTGAGAATTAGTTACAGATGGGGCTTTTTTTTTTTTTTATATGTCGTTGCGTTATACGGTCAACGGCCCAAATTGGCAAGCCTGTTCTTGGACCGGGCCAGATACAGCAGTTCTAACATAAGCGAATCACTTCAATTGTGACATCTGCTCCATATAAGACACGCTCCAATAATTGATTATTTCGTCTTTTATTTCACTATGATACTATCTAAAAAACTAAAAAATAAAGGGAAACTTTAGAAACCAATAAAAAATTAAATTCAAAGTTTAAGAAACCCACATTTTTTCACTATCTAAAACGTTAACTTATAATTAATAAAGTTGGCGAATTTTAGAAAGCAGTAAAACTATTTTGTTTTATTTTATTAGTGTTTTCTAGTTTCACCAACAAGGGAATTTTGGGTGTCACACGCCGAGATCCATCTGTTGGCAGTTGACACCCACCGGACCGATCCAATGATGCGATCGCGAGATAATGGCGTGATGACGGCGTACGGTAGCTCGGTCGTCGTGTTTGGAGAACGTAACTGAGCATAACGACGGCTAACAACTTTTATTTCCCGGCGTCGTGCTTTTTCAAATAATAATTAATGGTATATAAAGTTAACCGTTTCGCAGTTGTACCCGACCGTTCGCACCACAACTGATTAGTGTATATATTAGTATTGTGAAATAAAAGACTGAAATGGTCAATCATTGGATCGTGTGCGATTGACACGCGCCCGACCAGTGCACACGCGAGGTACTATGTTTCAATTGGTCCGGATCGCAAAAACAAACAAAAATCCACTCCTTGATGGATCAAAACCATTTGTCCAAACGTCGTCACGATCACTGGCGGAGGCAGGAGTATTTTCTAGGTGTGGCGGGTTTATAAAAGTCGAATATGTAGACACTAAAACATTATGTAAATATGTATATTACCTCATAAAAATAAAGCAAATATAACATATATTATATCTAAAAAGTAAATCGTCGGCACATAATTAAAATACCTCACAACATAAATCTTGTTGTTGCAGCAAATGCAGACCTTGGCAATGGCATTCTTCTTTCTTTTCTTTGACTAGTTATATGCTCTTCGACATGAATTTCATTTTCATTCCTTGCCTCTTGCAAACCCACACTGGAATATGTCGTCGTCCATCGCCGTCTCGCTGTCGTCGATTCCTCGCGGTCTCTGCACTTGACGTGCCGCCGATAGGTTTTGTTCCACCAAGTACGAACCGTCGACATGGGACTTGGCCAGGATTCAGGAAGGCAATCGATCAGTCAGAGGAAGGCAAGGAGACGACCATGAGTCCATCCGTGGCGCCGTGGGCTCTTTAGTTTAGACGTAATCCCAGGAGAACTACCAGCCCATAAACAAAACCGCTACGTGCATCAGGTGTATCAGTGTATGTGTGATGTGTCGTACGTATATATACAGTATATATAGTGTTCTATTAGTATTTTAGGTATGGCGTCCGCCTGACCTTGCCATACTGCTGCCTCCGCCAGTGGTCACGATGGAAAAATGCACCCTCTCCCACCGGTTCAAATCAACTGTAGAATAGGAAAGCCAAGGTGGCGAGTTGCCACGCGCTTTGACGCATCTCGCACCCGCACCTATAAAACCCGCAGGTCCTGTGGTAGCACCCACAGCAATACTGCATTAGCTAGCGAGCTTCTTCGATTCAAGCTTTCTTCTTCCTTGAGTTGCTGCTCGACGACACAGTGCTCCCCTCGCTGCCAGGTCGGCACGCCGTGGATCGACCTCGACGGCACAGTGGGCGTCACACAGGACCCCATATATCCTCCCGCCGGTGACACCTTCACCTACAGGTTCGTCGTCGACAAGCCGGGCACCTACTTCTACCACGCCCACTACGGGATGCAGCGCGTGGCCGGCCTCGACGGCATGCTCGTCGTGTCGCCGCCCGACGGCGTGGCGGAGACCAAGGTGCACCAGCACACGTGAGACATCGCGTACTACCACCACAAGTCCCTCGACTGTGTCGACAAGCTCGCGGTGACCATCAACGGCGAGTTCCCGGGTCCGACAATCCGTGCCACGCAGGGCGATACCGTGGTGGTTACCGCGCACAACAGGTTGGAGACCGACAACACCGGCATCCACTGGCACGGCATCCAGCAGCTCGGCTCGCCGTGGGCCGACGGCATCCAGCAGCTCGGCTCGCCGTGGGCCGACGGCATCCGCTGGGTCGGCACGCCGTGGGGCGACGGCATCCGGCAGATCGGCTCGCCGTCGACAGAATCCGCTGGATCGGCACGCCGTGGGTCGACGGCATCCGCCAGGTCGGCACGCCGTGGGCCAACGGCACGGTGGGCTTCACGCAGTGCCCCATCCTCCCCGGCAATACCTTCACCTACCGGTTCGTCGTCGACAGGCCGGACACCTACATGTACCACGCCCACTACGGGATGCAGCGCCTGGCCGGAGTCGACGGGCTTGTCGTGTCGGCGGCGCCCTTCGCCTACGACGAGGAGCGCACCGTCCTGCTCATGGACTGGTGGCACAAGAGCGTGCACGAGCAGGCCGTCGGGCTCCCGTCCGACTCGCTCGTCTTCGTCCACGAGCCTCCCAACGGCAGCAGCGCTGCCTCCCGCCCTGCAGCAAGCTGCGCGCCGCCAACGCTCTTTACCGCCGTGCCGGGGAGGACGTATCGCCTCCGCGTCGGCAGCCTGACGTCGCTGTCCGCGCTCAACTTCGCGATCGAGGGCCACTCCATGACGGTGGTGGAAGCCAATGGCCACTACGTGAAGCCCAAAGTCGTGGACAACCTCATCATCTACCCTGGCGAGTCGTATTCCGTCCTGATCAAGGCTGACCAGGACCCGTCCCGGAACTACTGGGCTGCCTGCCACGTCGTCTCCCGGGAACGCAACACGACGATGAGCGCATTGGCCATCCTGAGCTACGCCGGCAATGTCGACCGTCGGGCACAGCAACCCACGCCATGGCCTGACGGCCCCGCCTGGAACGACGCCAACACCCGGGTGGAGCAGAGCAGGTCCATGGTCGCGCAGCCGGACCACCACGTGGTGCCCGTGCCGCCGCGGTCCCGCCATGGACTCCTCCTGAACACGCAGACGCAGAACAGGACCAACGGCGAGTCCCACGGCACTATCATCAACATAGGTATAAAATACCTCTGGTAGTAGTAGCGGCGGGCTGGACATACACTCAACCCCCTGCTTAGAATAACTTCTTACTGTATCTATCTAACAGGAAGACCGGCAATGGATCCACATCCACAGGCGCCGGCGCCGCCTCCCGGCAACAATGCACCGGCCGTCTCCGACGGGGATGAGGCCGAGGTCGAGTCGAAACGCGTCTCCAAGATGGTCACCCCAGTGTGTAGCCTCACGGTGGCCGCCGCCATGGCGTTGATAGTAGCGATAACATTCAACAAACCGTCGGACGCCGGCGACGACGTTGCGGCCGCAGCAGCTCTGTATAGCGTCGCAATGACGTTCATAGTCCTGGGCCTGGGCGTCAGCGTCGCTCTTGTGATCTACTCAATCGTAGCCAAGAGGTCCCGGAGGCCGCGGGGCATCCGGGTGCTTAAGGCGGCCATGATGATATCAGTGACCTCCGTGTTCGTGGCCTTCATAACGTGCGCGGTCTTCATGCTTGCGCTGCCGTGGCTCTTCCTGGTCGGGGTAGCCGTCATTGCCATGGCTCTGTACCTGGTGCTCATCTGGAAAAAGGACGACGACGGAGCTGAAGGTGGCCGTACACGGATCGGAGTGGACCGAGGCGATGCCGATCGAGTTTAAGAACGGCGATCATCACCATTATATATGGTATATGTCCCCCAAAAAAATATCCTACTTCAGTTTTATATTAGCACCTGTTATGATGTTCGTAGTTGGTCACGAATGGGGTCTCAGCATTATTGCTTCGCCTGCTGAAGTTTTGTTCAAATTTTCCTCCATTTTGCAGAAGTAGCAAATGCTCTTGAACGCTTTCAGTTGTGACATGGGTCGTTTGATGGGGATCGTCGATTCATCGAACAAAGAACAAGCGGCGAAGTGGCTGGACAAATTAATTTCACATGATGTAGAACATGAAGACCGCTCGGTGGGCTGGTCTCTGGTGCGCGAATTGCAAACTACTATGGAGGAATTGAGTAGTTTAGACATTATTAAATTTGGTAGGAGTCAAAATAATGTAGCACGTGAACTTGCTCATTTTGCAATTAAGTCGGGTCGTAGTGAGGTCTTTTTTTGCTTCTTTTCCTGAGTTTTTTTTGTCCTTCATCTGTAATGATACTCCTTAGTTATTGATGAAGTTTTTGTTTCGCATGATTTGTCGAGTCGTTTGTGGAATGGATTCATGGAAGTCGTGTTTGCTCCATTGTTAGGCTTGGCAGTTGTTATATCATACCTGGTGGTATTTATGAAGTCATCTTTTTGTAATAAAGACACATACATTAGATAATAAACATAAATATCCAAAAAAACTGAAATATACAAGATGCGCTACGAAGATTTGGATCTTGACAATATGCTGAGTCAATTTAGAGGCAAAAATTGTTGTTTTCCTTGTAAGTACCTAGGTTTGCCTCTACAAATTGGACGCCCAAGAAGGGCTGATGAACATATCATAGTTGACAAAGTCGGGGCGCGGCTATCCGGGTGGAAAGGTTGACTACTAAGCAGAACTAGAAGGCTTCAATTAGTGTAATCAATGTTATATTCCATCCCTACTTACCATATGACAGTCTTGCCCCTCTCCAAATGGGCGGTAAGATTGTGAAGGAATTTCCTTTGGAAAGGATCAGAGGATGCAAGAGGGGGCCATTGCTTGGTAAACTGGAAGAGAGCATGCCGCTCAAAACCTTTAGGAGGCCTTGGAATCAGAAATCTGCAAGATTTCAACAAAGCTTTGCGGCTTCCGTGGCTATGACTGAAGTGGAAAGAACCTGATAGACCCTGGACTGGTTTCAATATCAATTTCACTACTGCAGACGAACTCTTCAGGGCATGTACTAGCATAACTCTAGGTGATGGACTACGAACAGACTTCTGGCATGATAGATGGCTTCATGGAAGAGCACCCGAGGAAATTGCACCCTTGTGTTTCAAGTTGGCATGACGGAAAAGACTAATTGTGGCTAAGGCCATGGCGAATGATATATGGATGCGCGGTCTGCGGCGTATGTCAAGCAATCAGGAGTTAAGGCAATATGTCTCACTATGGGAAGAATTGTAGCAAGTAAACCTTGATGATCAACCGGACCAGATCGTTTGGCGATTCACCGCAGATGAAAAATTCTCTGTAAAATCAGCCTATAATGCTCAGTTCACAGGTTCCTTCCCGGACTATCTGTCGTGTTCCAATATTTTCATCCTCCTTATTAAGGGGTTCATCACCGCTTCTCACGTTAATGGCGGACTAACTGTGCTGTCAGCCTTGACCACTAGGGGCCAGAAAGGAAAGGCTAAGATGGACCCCCAAAGACGACCGACCCACGTGGGAACGAGCTTTGGGGAACAACTTGCCCAACCCCTTCTGCCCGACATGAGGATCCGGTTCGTCACGCTGCATGGAGCCAACCCTTTCTACCAAGCCCACGATGCGATTTACCCGATGGCTCTGATGAAACCACGATCGGGCGAATCTAGTCCCCCAGAATGGGGGGACCCGACGGCTCTGCGCGTCACCACACGTGGAGCCGTCATACTGCGAGCATCCGCAGGGGATGGTGGAAAGGGATGGCTTGGAGCGCCCCGAGGATGTGTCGAGACATCAACGGGAAGTCCGTTGTAATATCCCAAATTTTTTCAAGTTTTCAAAAATAGTCAAAATGATTTTTAGAGAGCAATTAATTTTAGCAAAATAAATGTTTTAAGGAAAATAAAGTTATATCATGGTAGAAACATGCTTGAACATTTATGCTGGTGCACATTCTTTGTTGTGATGTTTGAATTTGAATTGAATTTCAAAATCCATTTGAAAATACATGTGAAAAGGGGTTCAAATAAAAGACAAATCATTTCTTTTCCCTCCTCTCTTTTTACTGCTTTCGGCCCGACCAAGCCAAGCAACCCAAGCTCGGCTTGCCTCCTCTCCCGCATCACACCGGCCCGAAGGCCGTTTACCTCCGCGTGGCCCGCTTCGCCTTCTGGCCCAGCAGCGGAGCCCGCAGCAGCGCCGCGCGCGCGTCGCTTTCTTCTTGGGCCGCCAAGCGAAGCCCAGCAAGCAGCGCCGGCCGTCCGCGTCCGCTTCCTTCTTCTCTCTGGCTGACACACGGGACCCACGTCGTCTTCATTCATCTCCGACCGGGACTCGCGCGCGAGCTCGAGTCCGACCCGTGCCACCCCGCGCCGCCATCCGCTCGGTCACGCCCCTCGTCCCCAGGCTATTTAAGCCTTTAATCCGCGCCGCAATCTCCACCCGAACCCTATCTGCCGCCTTGCTTCGCTCGAGCCGTCGCGACACCAAAACCCTAGCCGCCACTGCCGCCGTCCGTCGAAGTTCGCAATTGGCCACAATCGACGGGTCAATTTCGTCGTAAGCTAGCGTAAAAGCATCACCTTGACCTTTTGTGCACATTGGTGCTTTCCCCTTTGGTTAATTTCACTCACCGTGAGCCGCCGCTGTTTGCAGGTCGAGGTCGTCCGCCATCCTCAGCAGCGCGTCATCATCGTCTCAATTCAGCCGTCATCTTCTTGCCAGGTGAGCGCGGCGTGAGCTCCCCGTTTGAACGGTACCGGCCGCGTCCGTTTTAGTGGCCGAAATCACAGGTTTGACCAACTCCGGCGAGCTTTCTCGCCGCCATTCATGGCCACCGCCGCGGTCGGGTTCTTCTCCGGCTGGAGCGCCGCCGAGGAACTCCACGGTCGAATCCTGGCCATCGGTTTTGAATCGAACAGATCAAATTACCCCGTACCCCTTCGGCCGGCAAATTTGCCAAAAACCCCTGGCCTTTGACCTATTTCATTAAGAATCCTTGGCGGTTTTATCAGGATACGTCTTCCCAACTGGGAAGCGTATTTTCTTTTTAACAGGTCATAATACGCTTTGTCCACTGGAAAGCGTATTTTTCTTTTAACAGGTTCCAGAATACGGTTCCTTCTCTGAAAAATGTATTTTCTTTTTACAGTTTCAAAATACGCTTTTATCTATTTACAGTTTTACTATTATTTCAAAGGCTTATATCTTTCACGTTTTCACTCCGTTTGGATCCGTTCAAATTTTGTTAGATTCATAATTTCGTTATCTACACAGTGGTGCTACTGTTAGGATATTTTGGAGACTTATATTTTTAGTCTATATTTAATGTATTTATTTATATATAGAAAATCTTTGAAAATTCATAACTTCGTCGTTATAACTCATTTTTTGGTGAACTTGACGTCTGTTTGATCGTAGCAGCGAGTAGAA
Source organism: Bothriochloa decipiens (assembly GCA_023333625.1). Classification (NCBI taxonomy): domain Eukaryota; kingdom Viridiplantae; phylum Streptophyta; class Magnoliopsida; order Poales; family Poaceae; genus Bothriochloa; species Bothriochloa decipiens. The sequence goes on along the minus strand of CM041634.1, from coordinate 1,660,707 downwards.
TAGCTTATAAATATTTTATTCTATTTTGATGACATTGGTGTACTGTTTCTCTAATAACTCTTTGTTTGCTTCGTGTATGTATGCTCGATTGGATTGCTTGGTGTTGATTGTTAATGTCGAGTTTAGACGGTGAGGGTTTTGTTGAGCAAGGCTACTTTGAGGATCAGCAGGACCAGCAAGACTTTGTGAATCAAGGCAAGTATGACATGGATCTTCCTTGTTACCTATACACTAAATAACTACTACATTTGCATGAGTCTACTTGATGACCCTAGAGATTATAACTAGATGTTGTTATCTTGATTCCTTGACACCTTTGGGTTGCATTGGGTAGCTATGATGCTAGTGCTCAATGAATATCATGATCTTGTGGCTTGATGAGTAATTGTATCATAAACAGTAATAATGACTTTTAACAACCTGAGGGCTAATCAGTAACAGAACCTCTGGGATTTACAATACAGCTGTAAGGGCTATATGGCTCTGGCTTTAGCTCAGTATGAGAACCTTTTCTAACTTGCTAGCGGTTCCCTTAATGGCGCAAGAGGGGTGTGTTTCGGGTTGGGTGTAGTTGGACCCTTGTCTGCATACGTATAGGCTGCGGTTGTGTGCCATCAGAAGGGGGATACTACATTCATAGGGCACAGAAACCTTAGCGGCCCTAACATGTTAGACGAACCTTTGAAAGGCTTCATAGTGAACCCTGCTGGCCTTCCTTGGTGGTGGGCTAAGAGGTTGGCCGCCTCGGGCAAAAGGGTAAATCATGGCTCACAGTGAAAGTGTACACCTCTGCGCAGAGTTTAATAAACTGGTATACTAGCCTTGCTCAAGGACACGAGCGGCCTTGGAATCCTTACACAAATGATGATCTCTCTTGTCATGCTAAAATGTTCATTCATCTACTGTTGTGTTTATTATTCATTTATGTGACAATGATCATGATGGTTTTGGGAAATACTTGCTACCTTGATGCTACTTAATTGCTCAACTTGATAATATTATAAAAGCTAAATGCAGTCAAACAGTGTCAGCTTAACTGAGCCTCATTAACCCATGTTATGCTTGTTGAGTACGGTTGTGTACTTACGCTTGCTTTACTTTCAATTATGGAAAATCCCGAATGGGTAACAGATGAAGGTTGGAATGAGAGCTATCATGATGAGTACTAGGCTAGGTATTCACCAGTTGACGTGTATCTGTGGGAAAATAAAGATGTCTATTAGTTATTTATTTGTTTATGTGCAAGACTCTGTAATGAATATTGGTTCGCTATGTAATAAACAGGGTGATGATACTCTTTGTAATTTGTCTTCTTATATGTGCGACTGTTCCTAGGGCGCATATAAGGTTATTTATACATTCTATTTTTATCCTTAAAAATGGAGTGTAACACCCGTGCGCGGTAGAGGCAGATCAATCAACACCGCAACACCTAGGCCAGTGTACAAGACCAATCAGCACAAAGCAGCTCGTACCAAAAGTCGCACCGAGTGGCGCGGCGTGACGGTCCGAGAGCATCTGGCAGGTAGCACGGTACGACGGGTGTACCTTTGGTGACGGAGCAAGGTAGGGGACAGGACAAAGTCCCTTGGCGGTCAAGAAAGTGGGTCTCAGCATATGACCCATGAGGACGATTCCTAAAGCTCTTGGGCATAGGCTAGCTTTGTTTATCCTTATTTTACCGAGGATGCCAATCCTCAAACACCTCAGGACCGTGTGACCCAAGGCACTTCCCCCTGATCTATAAAAGGAGAAGGGCTTGGGATCGGGAGGCAAGCTTTTTGCCCAGCTCAATAGTGGAGAACCTCTCTTTCAGTGTCAAAAAACTACCTTCTACTCTCATTCCTCCCTAAGAGACTTGGGCTTTCCCTTAGAAAGCCCTCTGTCAATCCAAGTTTGTAACCCCCTTTACAAGATCCACCAAAGAGACCAGGCAACACAACATGATGAACTGGACGTAGGGACTTTCAGCCCGAACCAGTATAAACCCTTGTGTCCATTTCACTCTACCATCCGATAGCCAAAACGCGCTTAGCTCAATAGTTATTGTTGGTCGTTATTCAAAACACTGACACTATCCTTGGCAGAATGCATGGAAGGCAAAGGTGGAACCAAAATGCAAATTCTTCTGCTGGTTGTTGCTCCAAAGAAAGATCTTAACCTCAGATAAAATCATTTAGTAAGGGGGACAAGCAAACCCTGTCTATTAGCTATGCGCAATATTATCCGCAATGCCAAAGCACATGGTGACTGATTGTTCCTTCTCACTTATGGTATGGTCAATACTAGCCCAACAACTCAACCTACTAGTGATCAGTCAAAACATAATAGTCTCAAGCCTCAAGAAAGGGTGGTCTATAATGATTGGGACGGACAATTTAAGGAATGACAGTAAGCATACACAAGTGGTCATCTATGTGGTATGGAATTTGTGGAAAGAACGCTGTGGGAGAGTTTTCAACAACAAAACATAGACGCTAGCGCAGGTTGCAAGCCTAATCAAACAAGACATACTACTATATGTGATGGCGCAGGAAGATACCCATGTTATTGTAAATATCTGAATAGTAGGCAAAGCTTTTGTTAGGGCTGCAAGTAGTGTGCAGTGCCTTTTTCTTCAGTTTTTCTTTCTTCAAGTCTGTTGTTTTTTCATTAGGGCCTTTAAAACCATGTAATTATATTTTTGACTATCCTTCTTAATGCAAAGGTAAAGCACCTGCCATTTATTGTTAAAAACAATAAAATTTAGGGCTATTGCATTTCTAGCCTTCTTTTGAAGCCCAATTATGATTTTACTCTCGCTTTTTGTCATGTTGCATTTTTACCCTCGCTTTGTTAAAACGAAGCCCAGTTTACCCCTACTCCGTTAACAGCACCTAACGGGTTTAAATGGGCTTGGCAATGATAACTTTACCCTTGCAAAAATACCCCTACTTTTCTGATTTCATTATGATTTTATCCCTATTTTCTAAATAAATTTGGTAGTAACATTGTACAACTTGTAACATATAATTCCACACAACATGCAAATATAAGTAGATAATATGACATTAAAGAATTTAAAAAATCACAACAAAAGAACACGATGATTCAGTCCTGCTAATGGGCTATAATCCAATCTCTACCCGCACCAATCCACGTCTCGGCAAGCAACTTTTGCCACCAAACTAAATTAATCCAAACATGTTGTAAAAAAAATTAATCCAAACATGGTGGGATCGAAACTACTCCGGCAATGCTTATGTTAATACGTCCGACCCGTCGGACGGTATAGTCCGGAGCCGACACACATGCACCCACGCGTCCATGCACGACCGCGACCTGCTTGCGACATCGGGCACTCCGCCCAGGCTCCCCCTCGTCATTTTCGCCCCTTCCCCCCGCTCCATTCATCGTCATTCCTTGTCTCCACTCTCTTGCTACTCCGCTCCTGATCCATCTGCCGAGCTTGCCGCCCGCGTCACCTTCTTCCCCTCCTCCACGTTCAGTGAGGAGCTTGGAACCCTAGCTCACACTCGCTCTCTCCCTCTGCTTCCCCTCGCACCCTTCACATCCATCTCCGGTGACCAGCTAGGGTTTCGATGGGGGGGGCAGCGGTGGACCTCGGGGCCGATCCGACCATGGTCGTGGGTGGCGAAGCCAAACCTGGTGGTAGCAGAGCCTGATCTAGCGGCGGCGGCCCCAGATCCGCCGAATCCGCCCAGGACGACGATGGATCCGGGCAGATCCGGCGACGGCGGTTGTGGTTTCGGTGGTTGCAGCGGCATATTTGGCCGGATCAGTCCCAAGTTCATCTCTTTCTCCCCTTTTCTCCCTCTTCCTTTCCTCTCTCTCTCTCTCCCTGAATCTGGATCTGTGGCCTTTTTTCCCTCATCCTCTGCCTCTGTTACTTCTCTTTCTCCCTGCTGCATTTCAACAAATGCTTTTTGCTTGTTGCGACAGCATACATCTCGTTGTTGCAGTGTGTCTGTCTTGAATGTTTCGTACTACCCTTTTTTCCGGCTGCATTTCAATAGAAGTTTCTTGTTTGTTGTGGTAGCATATGTCACGTTGTTGCGGCGTGCTTGTCTCAAATATTCGTAGCATATGGTTTTTTTGAGTAGTTTCCTTGGTGTTCTTCGGTTTGTTTCACACTGATTTGGTTGGTTGTTTCAAGCTTTTTGACTTTGTTTCTACAACAGCAACAAATGATTTTAGTAGACGTTTTTGCTCTATTTCAGCACCATTGCTTGCATTGTTTCTACAATCTATCACATTCCATGACAGCCCTTTAGTAAAGGGATCTACGAGGTTTTTATTTGTTTGGATATAAGCCACAGTTATTACTCTAGAGTTTCTCAACTTCCTGATAGTCTTCAAACATCTTTTAATGTGTCTTGTTGACTTCGCATTATTCTTAGCACTATTCACTTTAGTGATCATTGTTTGATTATCACGATTCATAAGGATAGCCGGTATTGGTTTTCAACCACCGACAAATCAGACAAGAGCTCACATAGCCATTCTGCCTCAGCAGATGTTGTGTCTAAAGTAGTAAGTTCTGCTTCCTTGGTTGATTTAGTCAAAATAGTCTGTTTACAAGACCTCCATGACACTGCGTCACCTACAAGAGTAAATACATACCCACTAGTGGCGTAGATTTGATCAATATCAGAAATCCAGTTCGCACCACTATATTCCTCTAGCATAGCTGGGTGCCCAAAATAGTGAATCCCAAAGCTCATTGTACCTTTAAGCTAACGCAAGACCCTTTCAAGTGCATGCCAATGATCATTACCCGGGTTGGACATGTATCTACTCAACTTGCTCACAGCAAAAGAGATATCAGGGTTGGTTGCGCTAGCTAAATACATGAGTGAACCAATGATCTGAGAGTATCTCAATTGATCTTTAGTAATCCTCTTGTTCTTCTCAATGTCACACTAGGATCATAAGGTGTTGGAGAAGGCTTGCTATCCATAAAGCCAAAATTTCTCAAGAGCTTCTCAACATAGTGAGATTGCAACAAAATAATCCCACTCTCTTCCTTAATTAGCTTGATGTTTAGAATTACATCTACATCAGCCTCTCCTAGATCTTTCATGTCAAAACTCTTTGACAGAAAAGACTTGACTTCATTAATCACATCAATGTTTGTTCCAAATATCAGAATATCATCAACATATAAGCATAATATAACAGATTGGCCCCACCATGTCGATAGTACACACCTATCAGCCTCGTTAATAGCAAAGCCCACATTAGTTAAAGTAGATTCGAATTTCTCATGCCATTATTTAGGTGCTTGTTTCAAGCCATACAAAGATTTCAATAACTTACACACTTTCTGCTCTTCACCTTTCACTACATATTCATCAAGCTGATCCATGTAAATCTCCTCATCCAACTCTCCATTAAGGAAAGTTGTCTTCACATTCATTTGATGAACGAGAAGATCAATGAGGCAGCCATAGAAAGTAGCACTCTAGTAGTGGTTATTCTAGCAACAGGTGAATAAGTATCAAAGAAATTTTTGCCTTCCTTTTGGGTATAACCCTTAGCCACAAGCCGAGCCATGTACTTATCAATAGTACCATCAGGTCTATGCTTCTTCTTGAACATCCACTTGTAACCAATAGGTTTACAACCAAATGATAACTCAGACAACTCCCAAGTTCCATTAGAAAGAATCGAGTCCATCTCACTACGAACAGCTTCTTTCCAATCATCTACATCATAAGATGCATATGCCTCTGTAATGGAGGTGAGAGTATCGTCCACAAGGTACACAATGAAATCATCACCAAAAGATTTTCATTGTCATCCTCATCCTTCTCAAGGACTTCTTCAGTGGTTGTTCAAATGACTCAACAGGATGTTCGATAGGTATAGTAAAATCAGGAGCTAATTCAGTAGAAAATTTAGCATTGCTATGCATATCTTTCATAGGAAATATGTTCTAAAAAAATATAGCATCACGAGATTCAATGATTGTATCCACATGCATATCAGAAACTTCAGATTTTACTACTAAAAATCTATAGGTAATGCTATGGTGAGCATATCCTAGAAAGACACAATCCACAGTCTTTGGCCCAAGCTTACGCTTTTTAGAAATTGGAACATTGACTTTTGCCAAACATCAACACGTGCGCAAGTATGAAAGTGATGGTTTCCTTCCAACCCAATGGTCATATGGAGTTGTCTCTTTATTTCTGTTTGGAATTCTATTTAGGACATGACTCAGAGTCAATAAAGCTTCCCCCCACCATGCCTTAGATAGACCAACAGTGTCTAACATGGCATTCACCAAGTCAGTCAACGTGCAGTTTTTTCTCACGGCAATCCCATTTGATTCGGGCAAATAGGGAGGTGTCCTCTCATGAATAATACTATGTTCCACATAGATTTCATCAAATGATGCAGAAAAATATTCACCACCACGATCTGACGTTAAACGTTTAATCTTTCTTTCTAGTTGATTTTCAACTTCAGCCTTATAGATTTTAAAGTAGTTTAACGCTTCATCTTTAGTTTTTAGCAATTAAACATAACAAAACCTAGTTGCATCATCAATTAAAGTCATAAAACATCTCTTTTCACCTTTTGTCAACACATCATTTATCTCACACAGATCAGAATGTATGAGTTCTAGAGGTGCCAAGTTTCTCTCCTTCGCTGCCTTGTGAGGCTTTTGAGGTTGCTTAGATTGCACACAACTATGACACTTAAAAGCTTTGGCAATAGTGACATCTGGAATTAAACTCAAGCTAGACATTCATGACATCAAACCAAAGTTCACATGACATAAACAAGAATGCCAAATGCTTGAACTATCATTAACTGTGCCAGAAATGTCATTCACTGACTTGTTACAAAAATCTACTAAAGATAAGCAAAATAAACCTCCACAATTATAACCTTTACCAATAAATTGTCCATGCTTAGATATTACAACTTTATTAAACTGTAACACTACCTTAAATCCAACTCTCAAAAGAAGGAAGGCGCTAACAAGGTTCTTGCAAATAGTAGAAACATGTTGCACGTTCTTAAGCTGCATAATTTTTCTCAAAATAAACTTCAGATCTACTGTGCTAACACTATGAACAGAAGCATGTGACCCATTCCCCATTAGGATAGAGGAACCTTGGAGCCTATGATACGAAGAAAACATAGATATGTCAGCACACACACATGAATATTAGCACATGTATCAACCCACCAACTTGGGGATTGAAACACTGAAAGTATGATAGGAACATTACCATACTCCTCTTCAGCACGGCTAATAGTCACGAGATTGACATTCTTCTTTTTTCATTGGAAAAATAACCAAGCTCTCCAGAACTGAAGCAAGACAAATCTGCTGGTTTTCTTCTTCTCGTAGGTAGTTACTATCTTGGCATTAGAAGGTTTATTGTTCATGATTGTTCCTCTAAGAATAATGTTATCTTTCTGGAATCTTCTCTTATTTTCTCCAGAGATATTTTCCTCAGATGAGCCAACACTAATCCAAAACACTTTAGCCTCTAACCACAGCGTGGCCTTATCTCGCCACCTCTTAAAATGTGTACTAGAAAACTTTTCTAGTCTCAGTATTTCAGCGAAAATAGCCATACTTAAATCAAGAAAAAGCCTATAACAAGGTTTTTGGATTGTTAAATAATTAGGCAATTTCAAGATTAATTTTTAGATTAAAACTAGAATATAGATCATGACAAATCGACGAACTAGATTTAGCATGTATAGATTACTAGCATGACAGATCAGTATATTGCATATACTAGCAACACAGATCATGATATCGTATAGCATGAACATGATAACTAGCGTGGATCCAACTCTTACACTAGATAGATATATACCTGCCGATTGTAGACATATTTGGTGGTGAAGATGCAGACGGTGATATTTTGCGGCGGCCTTCGAAAGACGAACCGTCATGGAGGATTTGGGAGCAGTAGCACTGACCGAACTGGTGGGGGGACTCCACCATCGCCATGATGGGGCGGTAGAAATCGGCGTAGACGATGCGGGCGTGGCCGTGCTCGGCCCGGAGCTTCCGCAGCGACTCCCGTAGCAGCGCGTTGTGGTGGCGCGCCAACTTATTGGGCGCCCGCAGACACCCCGTCCGGGCACGCGTTCTCCCGGCCCGGCGTTGCAGAACTTTTTTTTTTAAAAGATCTGTTTTCGGCTTTCATTAGTAAGAAGAATAGAAGTTTACAAGTTACAAAGCTGCACAAGATGTGCCACCTCCAAATTGCCCTGACCACAAGAGAATGTGATCCCGGCCACCCCTACTTCGAAGGAAAGACTAATTTACATTGAAAGAGGAGACAACCACATTTGCAGACTAGTCTGGGATCACGAGTTGAAGCCCTTTGTTCCCTGAGTAAGCTCATTCACACGCCTGATCGAAGATGGTGCCCCGAATTCCTTGCAGGTGCTTGCATTCCTTCCTGAACACCCTGTTGTTCCTCTTGCGCCAGATTTCCTAGATCGTCAGAATAATAAGCGACCTAAGCCCATCCTTGAACATTGCTGATAGACCATTCATCAACTGAATAAACCACCACCTAACATCGACTTCATTGACCCAATACCTTGTTGCAGACAGCTCGCCCTTGCCCAAATGCCAACCCTCTCCCATATCGCCTTCACCACCGGGCACTCCACAAACAGATGTGTCGAGGTCTCCAAGTTGCGCCAACACATTTGACAGAAGTATTCATTTGGCCATTGCCTCACCTGCAGCCTTGTTTCTGTCCATATCCTATCCTTGATGAGCAACCAAATGAAGAACTTACATTTTGGCGGCGCCTTTGTATTTTAGGTGAATTTTGCAGCCTCGCATCTGGGTAATTGCTGAAAATGCAAACTGTAGGCAGAAGATGCTGAGTAGACTCCACTTGTTGATGCTGTCTAGGTTATCCTGTAGGCAATAGCAACACGTACTACAACATTTCAGAAAATTCCATGTACTGCACAATCAGCTGGTGGCTCAGACTATAGTTGATGTCCCGCACCCAGGCATTGTCAGCTATCGCTTTAGACATCGTTCGGTTCTTTCTCTTTCTATGCTTGAACAATTCAGGGAAGAGATCAGCAGGCACCTGACCCTATAGCCATCGGCTTCTCCAGAAGGAGGCCCAGTTCCCATTACCAATGGTCACCTCAGTTGCTAAGTTGAAAACACGCAAATCCTCATTATCAGCTTCAACCTGCAGTCCCTTCCATGGACGTTCTCTATTGTCCCAAGCATACCATTGCGATCTCAGACACAAAGCTCTACTGAAGGCCTCAAGGTCCTTTACCCCTATGCCCCCATTCTCTATGGGCACGTAGACCTTGGTCCAAGCAACCTTGCATTTCCCTCCTGTTAGCTGGCCATCCCCAGCCCATAGGAACCGCCGTCTGATCTTGTCCAGCTCCTTGAAGAATTTTTTCGGTGGCTTGATTGCAGTAAGCAAGTACACAAGCAAGGATGTTAGAACAGACTTGATCAGCTCCCACCTACCAGCCACCGTCACCAGTTTGCCTTGCCAACTGGCCATTTTGCCCTTAGCTCTATCTTGGATATATTGTAGATGTACCATACGCAGCCTACAGAACGTTAATGGAAGGCCAAGATACTGAACCGGGAAGTTGACCTGTGTTCCTATGAAATCACTTAGCACTTCATGCATGTCCAAACCTGCACACCTGATGGGTGCCACTGTGCTTTTTGACATATTTATGTGCAACCCGGTTGCATCCCCAAACGCCGCCATAACTTCCATGATGCACCTGATGTCATCTCTATTTGGGTTTGTGAAGATAACAGCGTCATCGGCATAGAGTGACAGTCTCAACTTAGCATGTCTCCCTCTCAACGGTGATAGTCTTCCCTCTTCCATTGCGATGTCGAAGATCCTATTAAGCACATCCATGGCAAGGATGAACAAATAGGGGGACAACGAGTCACCTTATCGCAGTCCCCGCCGGTGCTTGATCTATGGACCAGGGTTCCCATTCAGCATCACAACCGACGATGATGACCTGAAGAGTGCCGCTAACCAATCTGTCCATCTCGGGCTGAAACCGCGCTGCACTAGCATCTCCAATAAGTATTCCCAGGATACAGTATCAAAAGCCTTGCTTATGTCCAGCTTCATCAAGCATGCGAGGGTTTTGGTGCATTGGAAATATCTCACCAGACCCCTCACATAAACATAATTGTCCTAGATGCATCTGTTCTTGATGAAGGCACTCTGTCCTGGCGCGATCAGTGCATCAATATAATGAGATAGTCTGATTGCTAGCACTTGGTGAAGAGCTTTGCAAAAGAATGGATGAGGCTGATTGGTCTGAAATCCTTTGGTTCAGATGCTACTTCTTTCTTTGGCAGTAGTACTAGCTGTGCACCATTGACATGCTCCAAAGCTCCATTATGATGGACATACATGCTGTTGAAGGCCGCTAGGAAGTCACCCCTAATAATTTCCCAGCAATGTTTGTAGAAATTATTTATGAAACCATCAGGTCCCGGTGCTTTATCTTTTGGCGGGCATTTGACAGCATTGTCCAACTCCTCCATGGTGAATTGCCTGTCTAGTTCAAGGCCTTCAATCTCCTCAAGCGAGGTCATGCCCAAACGGTCCCAATTAAAGCTACGTGAATGTTGTACTCTTGTGCCCATGATGCCAGAGAAATACTCATGGAGCACCGTCTCCTTCTCCTCATGGTTTCAGGCCATGGTACCATCATTTCTCTTCATTGAAGCAATGTATTTCCTCCTCCTTCTATTAGTCATTTTTAAGTGGAAGAATTTTGTGCAAGAATCTCCTGCCTTGAGCCAAAAGCATCTCGACGCCTGTCTTCTTCTTGACCTTTCAACCGCTGCTAGCCCAAGAATCCTGACCTTCAGCTCTTTTCTCAGTGTTTGCTCACCAATCGATAGTTGTCTCCCTTCTTGTGCCATGTCCAGCTTCATGATGACCTCATTTGCAATGTGGAGCTACAAACATACATTGCTGAACAGGGGCTTGCTCCACTACCGCAGTGCTCTAGCTATCTCTAAGAGCTTCTTTCTTATTATTGTTAACGGTGACCCTGACTGCTGCTTAGACCATGCCTGCTGTACCACCTCCTTGAATCCTTGAGTGCGAAGCCAGTGATCCTCAAATTTGAAGCTTGCTCTTCTAGGCACTGTGTCTTGGAGGTTGAGGATGATCGGCGTATGGTCAGAGACTCCGGTTGATAGAGCATGCAGAGCAAAGTTTGGAAAAATAAGCTCCCAATCCACATTGCAGAATGCTCGGTCTAGCCTCACCAAAGTTAGGTTTTCCCTTTCATTTGACCAAGTGAACCTCCTTTTTTGCAGGCATACTTCCAACAACTCACAGGTGTCTATTGCTTCTCTAAACTTTCCCATCATCCCGTGGTTCTGATTCAGGTTATTTTTATCACTTGCCTTATATATGAGGTTGAAGTACCCAATGATTAGCCATGGATTCCCTGCTGCCGGTTAGACGGATATCATCTCTTGCAAGAAATCGTCCTTCCTCTGAGACCTGCACCACATCCTGGTTCCATGCTAGGAGAATACCACCCCGAGTACCAATAGCATCCAAAGAGCAGTAGCCTGCCATCCTCCCCCCAAGTGTGTCAAACAGAATTGAGCTGGTCATATTGCTAATCTTGGTTTCCTGAAGGCACACAACTGATGGATTTGAACACACTGTGTTCTCTCTCACAAGCTCCATATGTGCAGCATCATTTAATCCCCTCATATTCTAGGATAGAATTGACAAATGCTCATTCATTTGGAAACACAAACTGCAACCTGGGGCTACGCTGCCAACCAAACCCTCTTCTTTCTTGCTCATACTGTTACTGCTACCTTCTAGGATGTCATTAACCATGCCGTAGAGCAGCACACCAATAGCCTTAGGACCAACTATTCCACTAATACTGACCCTAAACTAGCTAGATGCTCCCCTTATAACTGCAGGGTACGATACATTGCTGCTACCAGAGCACCACCACTGCTCACACCTCAACCTAACCTCGTTTTGCATCAAAACACTAATCATGTGTCACACCCCACTTTTAAGAATAAAAGTAGAATGCATAAATAGCCTTATATGTGCCCCAGGAACAGTTGCACATATAGGATGACAAATTACAAAGAGTATCATCACCCTGTTTATTACATAGCATACCAATATTTATTACAGAGTATTACGCATAAACAATAAAATCTAAGATAACATTATTGCGAAAGCTCCCACAGAGACACGTCGACTGGTGAACACCAAGCCTAATACTCATCCCGATAGCTCTCACTCCAACCTTCATCTGTTACCCATCCGGGATTTTCCAAAATTTAAAGTAAAGCAAGCGTAAGTACACAACCGTACTCAACAAGCATAACATGGGTTAATGAGGCTCAAATAAGCTGACACGGTTTAACTGCATTTAGCTTTTATATGTTAATCAAGTTGATCAGTTAAGAAGCATCAAGGTGGCAAGTGTTTCCCAAAACCATCATAATCAATGTAACATAAATGAATAGTAAACATAACAGCAAATGTATGAACAATTTAACATGACAAGAGAGATCATCATTAGTGTAAGGAGTTCCAAGGCCGCTCGTGTCCTTGAGCAAGGCTAGTATACCAGTTTATTAAACTCTACGCAGAGGTGTACACTTTCACTGTGAGCCATGAATTGCCCTTTTGCCCGAGGAGATCAGCCTCTTAGCCCACTACCAAGGAGGACCGGCAGGGTTCACTATGAAGCCTTTCAAAGGTTCGTCTAACAAGTTAGGGCCACTGACATTTCTGTGCCCTACGGATATAGCATCCCCCTTCTGATGGCACACGACCGCAGCCTATACTCATACAGACAGAGGTCCAACTACACCCAACCCGAAACACACCCCCTTGCGCCATAAAGGGAACCGCTAACATGCTAGAAAAGTTTCTCATACTAAGCTAAAACCAGAGCCATATAGCCCTCACAGTTGTACTGTAAATCCCGCAAGGTACGTTACTGATTAATCCTCAGGTGGTTAAAAGTCATTATTACTGTTCATGGCATAAATACTCATCAAGCCATAAGATCATGATATCATTAAGCACTAGCATCTTGCTACCCAATGCACCCAAAAGGTTCAAGGAATCAAGATATCAAAGCTAGTTATAATCTCTAGGTCATCAAACAGACACATGCATATGTATTGTTATTTATAGTGAATAGGTAACAAGGAAGATCCATGCTATACTTGCCTTAATTCTCAAAGCCTTGCTGGTCCTGCTGATCCTCAAAATAGCTTTGCTCAGCAAAAACCTCACCGTCTGAACTCGACATTAACATTCAACACCAGACAATCCAATCGAGCATACATACACGAAGCAAATAAAGAGCTATTAGAGGAATAATACATCAATATCATCAAAACAGAATAAAAAGTTTATAAAACTATTCTACTTGCTTCTACGATCACACAGACGTCAAGTTCACTGAAAACGGAGTTATAACGGAGAAGTTATGATTTTTCAAAGATTTCTTGTAGACAATAAATACTTTAAATATAGGCTAAAAATATAAAGTTTCCAAAATACTTCAAAAGTAGTACCACTGCGTAGATTATGAAATTATGAATCTAACAAAATTTGAACGGACCAAATCGGAGTTAAAACGTGAAAGTTATAAGCTTTTAAAGATAATGGCAAAACTGTAAATAGTGAAAACAAAATCAGACACTGAAAAGACAAAACACGTCTTCCAGAGAAGAAAACGTATTCCGGAAGCTATTATAAGGAAAATATGCTTTTCAGTGGACAAAGCGTATTATAGATCTGTTTAGCAAGAAATACGTTTTCCTACAGAGGAAACATATTATTCTGAATACGCCAAGGACTCTTAATTGAATAAGTCAAACCTCAGGGGGTTTTTGGCAAATCCGCCAGCCAAAAGGTTACGGTGTAATTTGATCCGTCTGTTTCAAGATGAACGGCCCAGATCGATCGGGGCGATCGGGCTCGCCGGGGACGACGCCCGACACGGCGGCGGCCATCGCCGACGGCGAAGGAGTTCGCCGGCGTTCACACAGATCACGATTTCGGCCACCAATTGACACGGGACCGGTACCACACGAATGGGGAGCTCGCACCGCGCTCACCTACGTAGAAGATGGAGGTCGAGGTGAAGCGGGGACGACGAGTAGCTCGGAGCGACGGACGGCGGCGAGCTACGCACGGTAGGAGCTCGATTTAGATGGAATTGAATCAAATTGATGACGCAAACGTGCTCAGGAGAGCATGGTGAAGCTCAAGGCCAACTTACGCCACTAAATACACTACGGTCATGGCGAATTACGAACTCCGGCGACGGCGACAATGGCGGCAGCTAGGGTTTCACGTGTGGCGGCTCGATGAAACCGAAGGCGGCGCTGACTTAGGGTTGCGGGTAGGGTTGCGGCGTGGAGTCAAAGGCTTAAATAGCCTGGGGGACGAGGCGCTGGACCGGGCGTGGCGTGGCGGCGCGAGTCGCATGGGGTCGGTTTCGACGTCCGGGTCGCAGCCGAGTCGGAGGAGACGAAGGCGACGCGGGGACCACCTGTCGGCGGCAACGCGAGAGGGAGGCGGCCGCGCGGACAGCGCGCCTTGATGGGCCTGGCCTGCGGCCCAAGATGAAAGGCGACGCGCGGCACTGCTGTGGCTGGGCCAGAAGGCGAAGTGGGCCAGCGCTGGTGAAGCAGGCCGAGCGGGAGAAGGAGTGGAGCGGGCCGCTGGTTGGTCGCGGGCCGAAATCAGGAAAAGAGAGGGGAAGGAAAAGAAATCAGTTTTCCTTTTATTTAACATTTTCAAAAGCATTTTTAAATAGATTTTGAATTCAAATTCAAATTCAAACCTCATCACAACAAAATATGCACCAGCATGAATGCTCAAGCATGTTTCTACCATGTTGCAACTTCATTTTCATAAAAAATATTTATTTTGCCATTTACTTATCCACCAAAAATCATTTTGACTATTTATATATATATATTTTTAGAAATTGAAAACTAGGGTGTTACAAATCTACCCCTCTTAAGAGAATCTCGTCCTCGAGATTGGATGTTGCTTACTCAAATAACTGCGGATAAGCTGCCCTTAAAGCATCCTCTATTTCCCAGGTTGCCTCAGCCTCAGAGTAACGATTCCACTGCACCTTACACATCTTAATAACCCGACTTCGGATAACCTTCTCTGCTGTATCCAAGATTTTTACTGGAAATTCTTCATACGTTAGATCATCCTTAACCGTAAGTTCCTCCAATGGTAAGTGTTCCTTCTCAGGTACACGCAAACACTTCTTCAGTTGAGACACATGGAACACATCATGCACTCCGGCTAAACTCTCAGGTAACTCCAATTGATAAGCCACTTCACCACATCTTTTCAAAATTTTAAATGGACCAACATACCTTGGTGCAAGTTTCCCTTTCTGGTTAAACCTCTTCACACTTCTCATAGGAGATACCTTCAAATACACATAGTCACCTTCCTTGAATGTCAACTCTCTTCTACGTGTATCTGCATAACTCTTCTGGCGAGATTGTGCTATCCTCAAGTTTTCCCTAATTACTTGTACCTGTTCCTCTGCAGTTCTCAGAACATCAATCCCAAACAACTGACTTTCCCCTGTTTGATTCTAGAACAATGGTGTCTTGCACTTACGCCCATACAGAGCTTCAAATGGTGCCATCTTGAGACTCTGTTGATAACTATTGTTGTAGGAGAACTCCACATAACACAAGTTCTTATCCCAACTTGTGCCAAACTACAATGCACAAACTCTCAGCATATCCTCCAGAACCTGATTAAGCCTCTCAGTCTGCCCATCGGTCTGTGGGTGATATGCGGTACTAAAGTTTAGCTGTGTTCCCAAAGCACCATGAATTGCTTTCCAAAAGTGAGATGTGACCTGGGTACCTCTATCAGACACAATCCTCTTGGGTACCCCATGAAGACAAACAATCCTTTCCATATATAGTTCCACTAACTTTGGACCACTGTACCTAGTCTGAACTGGCAAAAAGTGAGCAACCTTGGTCAATCGGTCAACTATTACCCAAATGGAATCAAAACCTCTCTGGGTACGAGGTAGACCTGTTATAAAGTCCATACCGACTTCCTCCCACTTCCATTCTGGTATCTTCATTGGCTGCAACAATCCAGCTGGCCTTTGATGTTCTGCTTTCACCCACTGACAGGTGTCACATATAGCAACATACTCTGCCACTTCCTTCTTCAGACCAATCCACCAATACTTTTCCTTTAGATCCATGTACATCCTAGTACTTCCGGGATGGATAGAATAAGCTGACTCATGTGCCTCTCGTAGAATTGCCTGATGAAGATCTTTTATCTCCGGAACACATATCCGGTTGCCATACCATAGAGTACCCTCTTCATCAATGCGGAATCCAGGTGCTTTGCCTTCAGCTAACTTCTTGGCTATGTACTTCAAATCCTCATCTTCCTGCTGACCCTTGCGAATTTCCTCCTCTAAGGTTGATGTCACCTCTATTTCCATTGAATTAGCAACAAGAGTAAGGTTTAGATGAGCAAACTCTACACACAACTGATCAGATTCAGGTGTCTTCCGAAGCTCATTAGTATGCTTCTTCCTACTGAGGGCATCAGCCACAACATTTTCCTTTCCAGGATGGTAATGCATTTCAAAATCGTAGTCATTTAACAACTCTAACCAACGACGTTGCCTCATGTTCAGATCAGACTGAGTGAAGATGTACTTCAAGCTCTTGTGGTCAGTGAATATATCAGTCTTGTGGCCAATGAGGTAGTGTCGCCAAATCTTTAGAGCATGAACCACATCTGCTAATTCTAAGTCATGAGTAGGATAGTTAAGCTCATGTTTTCTCAACTGCCTTGAAGCATAAGCAATAACTCTACCTTCTTGCATAGAACACACCCCAAACCTAAACGGGATGCATCACAATAGATAGAGAACTTCGTACTTAGGTCTGGTAATACCAACACTGGAGTGGTTGTCAATCTCTTCTTGAACTCTTCAAAACTAGCTTGGCACTTGTCGGACCACACGAACTTGGCATTCTTCTCTAGTAATGCTATCATTGGCTTAGCAATCTTCAAGAATCCCTCAATGAATCTCCTATAATAACCAGCCAACCCAAGAAAACTGCGAATCTCACTGACATCTGTAGGTGGCTTCCAATCCAACACATCCTTCACCTTGCTTGGATCAACTGCTATTCCTCCATTGGAAACAACATGGCCAAGGAAAGAGACTTCCTCCAACCAGAACTCACATTTGCTCTTCTTAGCATAAAGTTTGTGCTCTCTAAGCTTCTGCAAGACTAACCTCAAATGCTCTGTATGTTTCTCCTTGTTCTTCCAGAATACCAGGATATCATCAATAAAGACCACCACGAATTTATCTAGATACTCCATAAACACCTTGTTCATCAGGTACATGAAGTAGGCAGGTGCATTGGTTAACCCAAAAGATATAACCGTATACTCATATAAACCATACCTAGTGATGAATGCCGTCTTTGGTATATCAGAACTTCGAATCTTCAACTAATGATAACCAGAACGCAAATCAATCTTGGAGAACACACAGGCACCTCTCAACTGATCAAACAAATCATCAATCCTAGGCAAAGGGTACTTGTTCTTGATAGTAACCTCATTGAGAGAACGATAATCAACACACATCCGTTGAGTTTCATCCTTCTTATCAACAACAATCACAGGTGAACCCCACGGTGATGCACTAGGACGAATGAATCCCTTCTCTTCTAATTCTCTTAATTGTTTCTTAAGTTCCTCTAATTCATTAACCCCCATTCTATATGGGCTTTTAGCTATGGGTGCAGTGCCAGGTAATAATTCAATAATAAATTCAATATCTCGATCAGGTGGCATACCTGGCAATTCATCGGGAACACATCCGGGAATTCCTCCACCACTTGATTCTGAGAATCTGCATTGTCGTTAAACTGATTTAATGTGGCTGTAGGTGATGCTTGTACTCTGACATTAATACTGATTCTATCCCCTCTTGGTGTAGTTAGATCCACAACCCTCTCTTTACACTTTATCACTGCTTGGTGAGCTTCCATCCAATCTAACCCCAGGATTAGATCAATACCAGATGCATTCAATACTACAGGGTTTGTCAAAAAGTCTACCCCTCTTAAGTTAATGTTAGACAAGGGGCAGTAGTAAGAAGCTGGTATAGCACCCCTGGTGAATTTACTACCATTTGATCTTTCATGGGTAAAACTGGCATGATATGCTTTTTAATGAATGCTTGTG
The DNA here is from genome assembly GCA_023333625.1 of Bothriochloa decipiens. NCBI lineage: Eukaryota > Viridiplantae > Streptophyta > Magnoliopsida > Poales > Poaceae > Bothriochloa > Bothriochloa decipiens. The sequence goes on along the minus strand of CM041634.1, from coordinate 1,642,387 downwards.
AGATAAAGGAATGCGAAGCTCCAGAATCAAAAAGTATAGTAGCAGGGATAGAGTTGATGTTGAACGTACCCAGCATAACCTCTGAAGCCTCCTGAGCAGTCTCAGTGGACACATGGTGAACCTTCCCATACTGCGGAGGCCTCTGATTGTTGTTCGGACGCTGAGGGGCCTGCTGATTCATCTTGTTATCTGGACAGTTGTACGACATGTGCCCTTCTTTCCCACATATGAAGCACCTTGTAGGCGTGCTGGGACCACCATTCTTCAAAGGAGTGTTGTTGGGGGTGGTGAGACATGGAGCCTGATTATTATTGGGACGCTGCTGCTAGTGTGAGCGCTGATTCCCATTCCCACTCTGCTGGTTCTGACCATGATTCCTCTGATTGACTGGTCCTTGGAACCTCTGCCTGAACCCTTGGTGGAAGTTAGAATAGAAACATGAGTTACTACCAGAGCCCTGTCCATTCATTTTCCTCTTCTTATCTTGTGCTAGACGTTCATTATCTAGCACAATTGCACTGTTCACTAACTCCTCAAAAGTGTCATACCTACTGCCCTTCAGTTGCAGTCTGAGCTCATAATAAATACCATTGAGAAAATGGCGCCGCTTATCAACATCCCTCTTAACTTCATGGGGAGCGTAGCGAGCCAACTCCTCAAACTTAGCATGGTACTCGCTCATGGTCATCGAGCCCATTCTGAGATTCCGGAACTCCTCGGCCTTTTGTTCTATCAAACCTTCGGGGATGTGATGAGCCAAGAAATCCTCTTTAAACCTGTCCCAGGTGATAGTAGGAGAATTATAGGGACGTGCATCTTGGTATGAATCCCACCAGTTCTGGGCAGTTCCCTGGAGTTGCCCCGAAGCATACAACACCTTCTCAGCATCATTACACTGAGCCAGGTCTAGCTGCCTCTCCACAGCACGCAACCAGTCATCAACATCTAAGGGATTTGTAGTGTGGGTAAACATAGGAGGATGGCCTTGCATGAACTCCCTGCGTTTATCCCTTGGTGGCTGTGCATGTGGTAGCCCTCCAGCTTGCATGGTCCGCACAAACTGGGTCATGGTCTGCATCATCTGCACTTGTGCCTCCATTACTTCCTCATTAGTTATATGACCAGTACCACGGCCACGGCCTCTAGCACCACGGTTATCTCTTCCTCCCCAAGCGGCCATCTGTATTCCAATAAAATCAAAGCTTAGAGTTATTCAGGTTACAAATCACTTATATAGTAATAAGGATTGCAAAATTAGAAATTTTGGGCGAGCTTTAATTTCAGCAGTATAGAAAAACCTTCATAACTCGAGATCCAGATGTCAAAATAGGACGTTCTATATATGGTTGGAAAGGTTAAGAAATTCTCTACAACTTCTATTCAGACCATTTTACCATATTCTATCATCTAAGTGGTCAATTTAACTCAACAATAGGAACTGTTCAGAAATTCCAGACAGCATATTACATCAGATTGCAATGAGCATAACTTCCAACTCAGAACTAATATTGACCTGATTCTTATGGGAATTGTTAGATAAAGAAGTATAGTTTCTCCCAGAAAAATCTCATAGGCATTGGAATAACCGATTTCGAGATATAACCAAAATATCACCGGCTACTCAGAAAATAGCAAAGCGAGAGACAGGATAAACCAACCCAAACTCAATTTATTTAAACTTTAAACTCAATATACTTAACTAAGGAACTTGCGGATAGGCCCACAAAGTTCCAGCACTCACACAAAAATCCAAATCATCCATATTACATAATCACAAATCATCAAGCACTCAAGGTTCACACACACTAGAATGACACGACTAACTTGACTTATGATACTAATAACGTGTCTATTACATAAGGGTTTGCAAGCTAAGGCCGAAGCTCATGGTCTAGCCGTTCATAGATCTTTGGTTGCCCAGTCATGGTTCTGAGCCTATCAATCTCCTTTTGCTTCTCCTTAAGCTTCTGCTCCAGCTGCTCCACCGTGCTTACCATGCTCTGATGCTTGAGCATCATGTCACATGCAAAGTGTGCCAATTCCCGTGACTCAGGTGGCAAATCATGAGGACTCTTCATACCCCATCCAGCCTCCATTCTGTGATCAGTGCGAGGAAAATAGCGAAATTCATCATCTCGCATATTCCCAAAGCGATGGCCACGGAGGGCAATCCAGGCTGTAAAAGCAGCACCCTCAATGCCATCCTCTTGAGTTGGGCTAGGACCAAGATGCTCATAAATCATCTCTATGTTGTAAGAGTTCTGCATCCCTCCTGGGGAACATATAGCCATATTTGTCTTCCAGTAGGTATCTTCCAACGGATGGGTGTGTTGGAAGCAAGTGTACTGCACAGCGGGGTCCCAATCAGCATAATAGTCACGAAGAAGCTTCATGAGTCGTAGATGTGATCTGGTGTGGCACTCTGGTACACGAGAGATATTTACAGTCCATCCCATAGGAGCGTGTGGTCCACCTCCTCTAGCAGAACCACCAGCAGATGACGGTGGAGATTGACCATCATCTTGAACTGCTTCTAGCTCTTCTTCTTCAGAAGCTTCCATTGGTTCTTCTTCTTCAGAAGCTTCCATTGGTTCTTCTTCTTGAGCTTGAGGTGATGGAGGCACCGGGGTTGGTGATGGCGGAACAGCTTCCCTAGTCTCCATGTGGGTGAACAGATCACGATACGCAGCAGCAGTCATGCGACGAGTATAAGGAGGCATCTACAAGATTTAGATATGAGTTAGAGTGGAGTCAGGATTTTCTCAATAGAGTAAGTATAAGAGCATAAAAATTGAGAAAATAACAAGGTTAAAGTTAAGAAGCATGAAACTAGTGAAGCAAAGGTGACTAAGAACGACCATTCTATCTAGGCTTGCGTCCTACAGTCAACACGGCTTCGATACCAACTTGTCACACCCCACTTTTAAGGATAAAAGTGGAATGCATAAATAGCCTTATATGTGCCCTAGGAACAGTCGCACATATAGGATGACAAATTACAAAGAGTATCATCACCCTGTTTATTACATAGCATACCAATATTTATTACAGAGTATTACGCATAAACAATAAAATCTAAGATAACATTATTGCGGAAGCTCCCACAGAGACACGTCGACTGGTGAACACCAAGCCTAATACTCATCCTGATAGCTCTCACTCCAACCTTCATCTGTTACCCATTCGAATTTTCTAAAATTGAAAGTAAAGCAAGCGTAAGTACACAACCATACTCAACAAGCATAACATGGGTTAATGAGGCTCAAATAAGCTGACACGGTTTGACTGCATTTAGCTTTTATATGTTAATCAAGTTGATCAGTTAAGCAGCATCAAGGTGGCAAGTGTTTCCCAAAACCATCATGATCAATGTAACATAAATGAATAGTAAACATAACAGCAAATGTATAAACAATTTAACATGACAAGAGAGATCATCATTAGTGTAAGGAGTTCCAAGGCCGCTTGTGTCCTTGAGCAAGGCTAGTATACCAGTTTATTAAACTCTACGCAGAGGTGTACACTTTCACTATGAGCCGTGAATTGCCCTTTCGCCCGAGGAGATCAGCCTCTTAGCCCACTACCAAGGAGGACCGGCAGGGTTCACTATCAAGCCTTTCAAAGGTTCGTCTAACAAGTTAGGGCCACTGAGGTTTCTGTGCCCTACGGATGTAGTATCCCCCTTCTGATGGCACACGACCGCAGCCTATACTCATACAGACAGAGGTCCAACTACACCCAACCCAAAACACACCCCCTTGCACCATAAAGGGAACCGCTAACATGCTAGAAAAGGTCCTCATACTGAGCTAAAACCAAAGCCATATAGCCCTCACAGTTGTACTGTAAATCTCGGAAGGTACGTTACTGATTAATCCTCAGGTGGTTAAAAGTTATTATTACTGTTCATGGCACAAATACTCATCAAGCCACAAGATCATGATATCATTAAGCACTAGCATCTTGCTACCCAATGCACCTAAAAGGTTCAAGGAATCAGGATATCAAAGCTAGTTATAATCTCTAGGTCATCAAACAAACACATGCATATGTATTGTTATTTATAGTGAATAGGTAACAAAGAAGATCCATGGTATACTTGCCTTGATTCTCAAAGCCTTGCTGGTCCTCCTGATCCTCAAAATAGCTTTGCTCAGCAAAAACCTCACCGTCTGAACTCGACATTAACATTCAACACCAGACAATCCAATCGAGCATACATACACGAAGCAAACAAAGAGCTATTAGAGGAATAGTACATCAATGTCATCAAAATATAATAAAAAGTTTATAAAACTATTCTACTCGCTTCTACGATCACACAGACGTCAAGTTCACTGAAAACGGAGTTATAACGGAGAAGTTATGATTTTTCAAAGATTTCTTGTAGACAATAAATACTTTAAATATAGGCTAAAAATATAAAGTTTCCAAAATACTTCAAAAGTAGTACCACTGCGTAGATTATAAAATTATGAATCTAACAAAATTTGAACGGACCAAATCGGAGTTAAAACGTGAAAGTTATAAGCTTTTAAAGATAATGGCAAAACTGTAAATAGCTGAAAACAAAATCAGACACTGAAAAGACAAAACACGTCTTCCAGAGAAGAAAACGTATTTCGGAAGCTATTATAAGGAAAATACGCTTTCCACTGGACAAAGCGTATTATAGATCTGTTTAGCAAGAAATACGTTTTCCTACAGAGGAAACGTATTATTCTGAATACGCCAAGAACTCTTAATTGAATAAGTCAAACCCCAGGGGGTTTTTGGCAAATCCGCCAGCCAAAAAGGTTACGGTGTAATTTGATCCGTCTGTTTCAAGATGAACGGCCCAGATCGATCGGGGCGATCGGGCTCGCCGGGGACGACGCCCGACACGGCGGCGGCCATCGCCGGCGGCGATGGAGTTCGCCGGCGTTCACACAGATCACGATTCCGGTCACCAATTGACACGGGACCGGTACCAAAAGAACGGGGAGCTCGCACCGCGCTCACCTGCATAGAAGATGGAGGTCGAGGTGAAGCCAGGACGGCGAGTAGCTCGGAGCGACGGACGGCGGCGAGCTGCGCACGGTAGGAGCTCGAGTTAGACGGAATTGAATCAAATTGATGACGTAAACGTGCTCAGGAGAGCATGGCGAAGCTCAAGGCCAACTTACGCCACTAAATACGCTACGGTCGCGGCGAATTGCGAACTCCGGCGGTGGCGACAATGGCGGCGGCTAGGGTTTCTCGTGTGGCGGCTCGATGAAACCGAAGACGGCGCTGACTTAGGGTTGCGGGTAGGGTTGCGGCGCGAAGTCAAAGGCTTAAATAGCCTGGGGGACGAGGCGCTGGACCGGGCATGGCGTGGCGGCGCGAGTCACGCGGGGTCGGTTTCGGCGTCCGAGTCGCGGCCGAGTCGGAGGAGACGAAGGTGACGCGGGGACCACCTGTCGGCGGCAGCGCGAGAGGGAGGCGGCCGCGCGGACAGCGCGCCTTGATGGGCCTGGCCTGCGGCCCAAGATGAAAGGCGACGCGCGGCACTGCTGTGGCTGGGCCAGAAGGCGAAGCGGGCCAGCGCTGGTGAAGCAGGCCGAGCGGGAGAAGGAGTGGAGCGGGCCGCCGGTTGGTCACGGGCCGAAATCAGGAAAAGAGAGGGGAAGGAAAAGAAATCAGTTTTCCTTTTATTTAACATTTTTAAAAGCATTTTCAAATAGATTTTAAATTCAGATTCAAATTCAAATCTCATCACAACAAAATATGCACCAGCATGAATGCTCAAGCATGTTTCTTCCATGTTGCAACTTCATTTTCATAAAAAAATATTTATTTTGTCATTTACTTATGCACCAAAAATTATTTTGACTATTTATATATATATATTTGGAAATTGAAAACTACGGTGTTACATCATGATAACTGGGACACATTCCCGGACAGTGCGTCCACAAGCATCAAACAGCCACCTCATCTGGCTGCCGGATGTCTCCTGCTCCACTGCAAGCTGCGCTGCTACGGCAAGCGCTGGGCCACAGTCCAGCGATGTGAGCATGCACACAGCCTTGATGCATTGTTCTATCATTGGTGCGTCGTAGGACCTGATGTACTCCTCCATCGCCTGCTCCCCCACGGGCTCCTCAGGTGGCACCATCCCGAAAGCCTTGATCAGCCGATGTGTGGCCCTCTTTGCAACCGGCACCAAGCTAGACATGGCCTGCTGCCTGACACTCCTCCTGGTCGGCTCCTTCCTGGCAGTCTTGCAGAAACCTGCCTTGCTCTTTTGCCTGGTTTCCAACGGCGCCTCGAGTAGTGGCTGGTTGCATGGCACGAAGATGATGTCCACAATTGCGCTCGTGCGCTCCTCCAGACACAAGCCAGCCACCTGCTCGGAGATCACCGCCTCCCGCGCCAGTCCACCGTTCTTCGAATTGAGATGCATACCCGGACCGAACGGCAACACAGTGCTCGCCTGTCCACCAGGTGCCTCCCCATCCAGGTCCCCGTTACGTCACAGACCAGAGACAGGGATGTACTCAGGCGACAGAACAAGCCCTCGGACTCCTTCCGTGGACGGTGCAACGGGGAGAAGGACAGAGGCATGTCAATGATGTGCGCCTCACCCAGCATGGGGTCCCAGCTCGCGACACCACCCACCTCCTCGGTGCCAGTGATAACGTCCCCGCAAAGCCCCATGTAAAAGTCAAGCAATGGATCTGGGTGCTGCACCAGTGGGGGAGGGGCACCGACGGCCACATCTAGTTCCCCCGAAAGCAAAGCAGAACCCATGTCCGCCATCAGGAATTCCTCCTACTCCCATGTCACACGGCCGCGTCCATCGCGCACTAGTCCTTGGCGGGGACCGAGAGCGGCGGCGCTCCCGGTCTGCATCCTCGTGCCGCGGCGGGTCCCGAGCCCTGGGCAACCCCCGCCTGTGCTCCCTGCTCCTCCTACGCTGCCCATCAGCCATCGCCTCTTGAACGCCAGCGTCATTGCGCCAGTACTTCTACAGGGAGCGAGAACGCTCCCTGCTGTCGCCCGCGCCCAACGATCCAGCAGCCCAGCGCAGGATGCCGAGGGCCCGACGGCTGCGCTCCAAGAAACCGCGCTGCTGGCGCCCGCGCCCGTCCGCGTCATCGCTGCCGTCATCGTTGCTGCTGTCATCATTGTTGTCGAGGTTGTCCCATGGCGGTGGGCGACACACCGCGGCGGCGGGGCGGATGCGCACTCCATCCATCACCCCAGGCATCCAGTCGTCGAGGTTGAGGATCCAGGGGTACTCATCTGGCTTCGAGTAAGCAGAGGGTGGTGCCCCGCTCTGGCTCGAGCTGGGCATGCGCTCCCGTAGTGGGGTCCAGTCCTCAACAATGTTGAGGTGGATGAGGAGGTTTTAAGTCTTCCCGCACGGCGGTGGGGCAACCACAGTCGGGTGCTGGAGCATTGGCGGCACCGGCTGCACCCGGCCCGCGCCCTTGGCAAAGAAGGTGGTCATCTTGGCCTGTGGCAGGAGATCTGGGAACCACATCCAGGCCCAGCAGTAAAGGGTGTGGGACTCCTGCTGGCAGAATCAGGCCCGATCAATCTTGTCGAAGAGGCAGACGTCGCCCAACAACGACAGCAGCACGTCGAGGTTCCAGGCTAGCCTCGGGAGCCTCTCGATGGCCATGCGAACATGGTACCACCAAGTGACCTCGCCACTATGGGTGTGCTCGGCCCAAGGAGCCACGCTGAAGGTGACCCCCTTGACCCGAATTCCGCTAGTGCACAGAGCGAGTGTGCGTTGTTGCGAATGGTCGAAGACGATCATGAAGTCCTCCCGGCGGTGACGCGTGGTGCGGATCTCATGCGGCGGCACGCGAGCGCAGTCAGCCATGACACGGGTGACGTCGCCAATGCCGATGTCCACGTGCGCCGACCGGCCCTGCGCCTGCAACAGCAGTGCCCTGGCGCTGAGTCGGTCCGCCTCAACTACCATGGCATCATCATCAGCGATGATCACAACAGCGTGGCCGTGGTCAGGCCGGTTCTCCAGCATCCCAGGATACCAGGCCATCTTCTCCCCACCCACGTCGACCTTCCACACATGCGCCTTCTTACCCTTCCTAGGTAGAGAGGGAAAGACAAGGCGGTTGTGGATAGGAGGGGAAGGAAAGACGAGGCGGCTGTGGATCGGAGGGGAAGGAAAGGTGAGCCGATCCTTCACAGTGTGGGCTTTGCGAGCTTGTGCTTGGGCAGAGCAGGAGGCCGGCGCAGACCAACAAGCTTGTCGGGGCAGTTTCGGGCAAGGTGGCCATTGCGGCGGCACTCCAAGCAGCGGAGGGGGTCTCTGCACTGAGCAAGCTTGTGATCCCTTGCAAGACACCCGAAGCAACGGCCGGTGAGGTTGGTTTTATAGCCGGGAGGTACGGCAGGGCCGTGGTCGAGCTTCAGAGGTCTCCACCTGGACTTTGGCTTAGATGCTTGACGTCGGGCATTTACCCGAGTAGGTGGTGGGCGTGAGCGGACAACATCGGAGTAGCTGCCCCCTCGCGGATGAGACCTGAACCGGCGCGTCTGGTGCCTCCGGCCGGATTAGCTCCGAGGCGACGTACCTTGGCCGGGAAATCTTGTGGCGTGCCCTCGAGTTGTCGCTGTCGCTTGAGCTCGGCCCTATTGCCGCAGCAGAGGAGTAATGGCTAGGATTGGCGTGCACCGGCTTTGCCCGCTCCGCGTGCCCAGTCGCCGCCTGGCGGGCCGAGCCGTACTCCGGTAGGGGGGCATTGAAGGCCACCCCAAAGCCACCTCCCTCCAGCGCGGCCTGCGCGGCTGCGGCCCCCGAATCGCAGAGTTGAAGATTTCCAGACTGGGAGGCCGTCTCTTGAGTCCTCACTATCGCGGCATCTGGGGAAGCCTCAGAGGCCTCTCCGGTGCGTGCTTCCTCCGCAGACCTCACTCCGGGAGCCGTAGTAAAGGCACACATCCTAGGAGCCTCCATAGTAGGCTCAAGCCTAGCCAGCTGCTCTGCATATGTGCTGCATCCTTCGCCGGCAGCGCCCATGCTGCCGAGCAGAGGGCCATCAATGTCATCCTCATCCCAATCCACCAGCTCCACCTCAGCCTCTTCTTCCAGATCTGGTTAACATGGTGGCTGAAAAGAGGCAGGCGCTGCAGGGGAAGACGGATCCAAGCTCACCGTGAGGTGGGAGGGCGGGGGCGAGGTGGGAGGGGGGCTTGGCTCGGGGGGGGCCGGTGGCGCCGGAGTGGCAGCCGGTGGGTGTGGGTGGGGAGGCTCTCGGTCGCTCACAGGGTCACTCTCCATCGAGATCGCGTCTCCCGGTAGTAAGAAATTAAACTTAGCTATGCGTCGTGGAACTTGGCCAGCACCGGCGGCGAGCTGCCCGACGGCATCAGCCCCGGAACCACCAGCGTCGTCGCGCCGTGCCGCATCAGCCTCTGTCAGTCAGACGATTCGTGAACGCCATCAGAAACCATATGATTCGTGAACAGTGAAGAGAGTAAGTAGAGACGCAAGTACTTCGACGGCCGTTGAGATGACGTAAGTACTTCGACGGCCGTTGAGATGGCCCTGACGACGCGAGGAACGTATGTCCTGACTTCGCGGACGCTCTTCCTCTGGAAGGAGAAGTGGTAGTCATTCACTCCGAACTTACCGACCAAGAACAGGGATCTGCCAAACAGCTCCTTGCACTCTGCACGATGATCGATCATACAAAAAAAAAGTATTAGATCTGCCATCTGTGCATCATGTTCATGGCGACCCGATCGAGTCCGACGACTTGGACAGGGTTACGGTGCGGTATGTACCTTGGGTTGTGCGGCACAGGGTCGGCTTCATGGACCCGAACCACTCCAGCTGCACGCCCAGGCTGACGTTGAGAGGGAACATGCTGCCCCTGCCGGGGATGTCCCTCGCGCGGAAGAACGCCACGTCTAGAGCGGTGGCCGACCCGACGGCGAAGCTCGCGCCATGACGGAAGCGACTGATGACGTTGTCGCCCGCTGGCGAAGGGGAGGCGGCGAACGGCGGGCCTAGGTAAGGCGTGACGTACGGCAGCTGCAGCTTCTCAGCTGCATGCATGCATGCGTAAGCTCAGGACGGCGCAGCGAGGCGAGGCGTGCTGTGCGTACTTACCGAGGAAGTCGAGGATTAGCCTGCCGGCGCAGTTTCGGCCGGTGGGGCGGCCGAAGAAGGTGGACCCGTAGGGCGGCCTCGTCGCGGGGTCGTAGAAGGAGTACCATGCGAACACCGCCGGGTTGTTGCCCGTGTCTGTGAACAAGTCGCCAAAGCTGAAGATGGAGTCGTAGCGGCGGCGACGGTGCCCGCCGCCGGAGGAGTGGGAGGCGGTTCCCGGCCCTGCCGACCCGAGGACGACGACGACGAGGTGGAGGAGCAGACGCACCGACTGAGACTGCTGGCAACGTGATCCGCATCTCTCGCTGCAGCGGCGGCGTAGTACATGTGGCGAGGCGTAAGAGGGGCGGCGCGCGACGACGCCCTGTCCGGCTGCTTCTCCGGCGAGGCGAGCAATCAAGCCGAAATAGAGGGTAGTATGTATTGTAACAGTTTTGGAGGTTGTATTGTAAAGTCGTACTACGTAGCTTTTGTTGGAGTCAGGAGAAGATTTCTGGTAAAAGATCTCAATTCCTATCAATCAATCAATAATAAATTCCTTTCAAAAGAATCAATCAATGATAAAGCAAGGAAGGATATAAAATCACGTACTGCTTGTTTCTGCCTAGGATCACTCGACGATTTGTTTGTTTAGCATTTTTTGCCTGCGGCAGCTACAGTGTTTATTGCAGGAAAATAAGCTTACGGAATATTTTCCGTAGTTGACTGATCAAGTTATTTAGCTAGGTTGATGACTGATACGGATGGGGATGGCTTGGGATGCAGCGCCAGATTGTCGGAGACTCCCATGGCAGCTCGCGGCGTTTTGACTTAGTAAGTTGTAGAGATCCCAACTCCCATATAAGCAATCTCGATGAGCGAAACTTTGAGTACTAGCAAAGTAGTACTGTACTTCATAGGACTAGAGAGGTCCATATATGTGAACTATGATTCATCCAACTATGATGCTACTCTTTGCATCACTGCATCAGCTACGCTGAACTGTGTTGTTCGCTGAATACAACATGTTAACAGAAAGATATCTTTGGCTAGTGGCCAGATACATTGTATCTTGTTGATAGACTTTGTTCCTATTTTATAGGATCTTATTGTTGTAACAACCTGTGTTGTAAACGCCACCGCAAGGGGGCTGTTCCCCGGTCTATTTAACACGAAACCGAGAGGCCAGGAGAGGCCAACTATCGATGAAATATCCTCGGCAGTCTACCACGGGGCTATCTGAGGTAGTAGAAGATCGACAAGGGTGCGCTAGGACCTACGAGCTACATGTAAGACGCAATACGAACACAAGGTTTATCCAGGTTCGGGCCGCGAGGTGCGTAATACCCTACGTCCTACATCTCTGAGTATTGTATTGCTGGGAGTACAAGAGTACAGATTCCCCAGACCACGGAGGTCTGAGTTACAAGAGAGATCATGGAGATCTACTCGGTATTGACCTGACCAGATCGGGGTGATCTGGTTTGTGTCGAGTTGTCCTCTAGGAGATCTCTGCCCCTCATATATTTCGAAGAGACAGAGTTACGAGTAGAGTGGCCTATTTGGTACTAATACAGAACTGTGTGGTGCACGTCGTGTGCCGTACGCCTTCATCCTCTGAACTAGGCCACCATCTTCGAACGGGCCCAAAGGTGGTCCGTGAGGGTATAGGGGTTTATACCCCCACAGCCAGTCCCCGAGCACCATGTATCTTGAGGGAGCCGCCGTCTTGACCTATGTCGAGCAGTGTAGATGCAGGCCTCACAGCACCGACCAGTCAATCCTCGTCCCGAGCAGCTCGTATGTCTGCTCCCGACCACTGTGTTCGTCAAGAAGGTGGTCTGTTAAAGGATGCGTGGTGCTCTAAAAAATGAAAAAAAAAAAAGCTTTTCACGTCTCTGGGACGTGGCCCCACGTTAACACGTGATACAGAGATCACTGAAATGCTAACGCGAACAATCCAAGAAAGGATATGCCCAGTCATCGTGAGGTGACGTGGGCCCACGTAGTCCCCAAGCTTGATGGAAGATGGAACATGTTGTATCGAGCTTTTAAGAAAAAACTCAACATAGAAGAAACTGGTTCGTAGTCATCACTAAGATGACAAGTCGATGCGGAGTCCCCAGCTATGAAGCTGGAACGGAGAACAGGGCCAAGGGTTAAGAGACGCCAGACAACCACTAGTCCGTAGTCATCGCTGAGATGACAAGTCGATGTGAAGTCCCTAGCTATGGAGCTGGACGGAGCACAGGGTCGAGGGTCAAGAGAAGCCAGGCAACCACTGGTCCGTAGTCATCACTGAGATGACAAGTCAATCCGAAGTCCCCAGCTATGAAGCTGGACGGAGCACAGGGTCGAGGGTCAAGAGACGCCAGACAACCACTAGTCCGTAGTCATCACTGAGATGACAATCGATGCGTAGTCCCCCAGCTATGGAGCTGGACAGAGCACAGGCTCGTTCGGGTCAAGGGACACTGAGATGAGCGATGGAGATGAGACTGTGCGATGCGTGACACCGAGCCATAGCAACGAGCAGTTGGACCAACTGGTCAGTGACAACTGAGCAGTTCAACCAATAGGTTGGACGTGAAGTCCGAGTGCCAAGTGGCGTGATTACTAGACAATGACCATCGATCCAGTCCCTTTACGTAAAGATCAGTCGGGGTGCACCGAGCAGCTCAACTGCTTAGACGAGGACCTCCGGACCACATCTGGTCCAGCCGCCGCCGCCGTGGTTGGAGAACTCACTCTTATTGAAGATCCTACAGCAGGTGGTGGTGGTCAGTAGGCTATAAACAAATGCTTGTTTGTTGAACACTGTTTGTAAGTTGTGCCGAGCACTGGGTGCTCGAACTTTTAGCCTTTTGATGATGTAGACATGATGTCATTTTAGTAGGCATGTTAAGCAGGTGATAACATTAATGCCTTTTTAATATTTGATATGTAGTCATAGGAAAAAGGTCGACAATTGAGTTTTGCCCCTGTCCTCGAAGCGAGCTAACTCCATGGGTGACTAGAGATGCGCTAGTGAACAGCGTGGAAGCCAGGATCACTAGGTACCTAGTACCATTTAGAGAGCAACTGTCGAATCTTCTAGTGCCATATAGCACGGGTGGCTGTAACACATCGTCAGAGGATCGAGACAGCACCTTGTCAAGCCGTTCTCGACGGGCAAGAAACAAACTTGAATTGTGACAAATGCAGGGTGCATATATGACAGATAGGGTATGTGTGGGGGTATAGACCCCGTATACACTCGCAGCTAGACTTTGGGCTGCTCGGTCCAGATGGCCTAGACTAGAAGACGAAGGCTGGTCCATCATCATCCTGATCGGTGGGCTGGACGACAAGACAGAGCCTGTGGTCTGCTACCGCCCAGGTCATGGGCCGCATGGGTGCTGAAGGCTACTTGGCATGCAAGGAGTTTTAGTCGGTTAGATCTGTTCGTGTACTCCAAGGATACGGTGCAATGTAACCGACCATAGGAAAACCCTAGATATGTAACCTTGTCCCCTGGCTATATAAGGTGGACAAGGGCCCCCCTAGAAGGCATCTGATCTAATCTGATCTGATCTAATCTAATCTAATCTGATCTCATATGATTAGAACCCTTGTACTCGGATACTCATCAATACAGCAGCAGAGACGCAGGACGTAGGGTATTACGCTTCCGAGCAGCCTGAACCTGGATAAACCCTGGTTGTCCTAGTTTTTTGTCTTGTGTCTCACATCTAGATCATAGGTCTTAGTGCACCCTCACCGCAATCTACTACCTCAGGGTGTCCCGTGGTAAACTGCCAAGGAGGTTTCATCGACAGTAGCGCGCCAGGTAGGGGCTGGGCGATCTGATCAGCAGGTGATCCAGATGGTTTTGTTCCCAGCTTCCATGAACTTTGAGGTGGGCGTCTCCCTCACCATCGGTTCATCATGTGGACCACCGGCATGGTGACCCTCACGTTCGCAAGAGCAACGCAGCCGGTCCTAGATCCAGCTGTGACGTAGTCGGCCCCAGCACCGACCGTGCCAACTACTTCTCCAACAACCCAGATCTCGGGGCCTCCCTCAGGGTTGTTCGAGCCACCCATGATGAGGGCGGAGTTGTTGGCCATGCCAGCGGCAAACTGGTGGCCTCCTCGCTACCACAGGAGGCACATCGACAACTCCGATCTGATCGACATGATCGATCGGCATGGGGCAGGTCTGGCTGAGCTCCTCGAGTATGTGGAGTCTACTCCTACGCGGCTCCGTGAAGAGTACTTGGACTTCATCCCAGTCTGACCACACCGGCGCAATCGCTCCAACCAGCCACACCGCGCAGATCCAAATCCGCCCGTGTTCGCGGGCCGCCACCTGTCCGCCAGGAGGGCAACGCTCAGCACCAGCAAGGACGTATGGGCCAAGCTGTTGGCCCGCGCTGACCAGATCCAAATCTGGCTCCAGCCCGAGCATCACCTGCTAACCGCAGAGGAGGACCACCAGCTGCTCGCCGAGGCGGGCCTCCTACTGTGGTGGAGCGACATCAACGACAGCTCACGCCCAACCAGGGGCACCGTCAGCAGCGCCCTGCGTGCAATCAGGCTCGTCACCCGTGCCGACCAGATCCAACTCTAGTTGTTGCCTGGACTCTGCCTCTAGTTAGACTAGACGAGTTCATCAACGTGCATCAGTGCTAGCACACGCTTAGCCACGCTGCTCGCCAGGCCCGAGCGGAGCAGAGGCAGCAGCACCGGGCGCAACAGATGCAACCTGCACCAGGGCCGGCAGATCCAATAGCCCCCGGCCCAAATAATATACCCATCTTCCCGCACGGGTTGAGCAACGCAGTCACGTCCTACGTGAGAAACCTGTAGAATGCTCCTCGGTGATGTGATGACCACCTCTTGGACCTAGATCCCAATCTGGTTCTGATCCCAGAAGATTCAAGGCCCATGGTAGGCATGGTGGCTTTGCAGCAAATTCCTTCCGGGTTGGACGCTACGATCCCCAAGGACGACGCCGCGTCTAATCTGCTCTCTGGGCTCGACGAGACGCCCTCCATTTCCTTTGACCTTACTGAGTACCTCCTCTCTGACGAAGAGAGTCCTGAGGTCTGGAGTCAGGAGAACATCAAGGAGGAGAGCCCGACCACGCCGGACCACCGGACCCGTTCTACCGACACGGCACCAGGCACCCCTCGGATCCCGCCTGGCTTCAACGGCTCGGTATTCACGGTCAGCATGGACAAGCCTCCTGTTCCAAATGAAACAGAGCAGGAGAGGTAAGAAAGGGAAGGCCGCAACACCAATCGAGAACGCCGACGCCTCCTGGAGGCACAAGAAGTGAACACCACCAACAATGGAGGCAACGGTGGTAACGGTGCAGGCCCTCAGCCGTGCCGCCTCCAACGCAACCTCAATGGCGTATTCAACATGGTGGGGGATCAAATCGTCCACGAGACTCCCATGGCCAACATTGTTGTGGCTATGGATTGGCTCAACAACCTACCCCAGAGCACACCTGGGGTCGAAGCGATCCGTGATTTTTTGATCGCCGCAGAAGCACAGGTGGTTCAGCTCCGCTCTGCCGGTTCGCTGACCACGTCGCATCGGTCACAGCGATCCCGGCGCAGTCGTCGTCACCAACCCACAAAAAGTGGCGCTGACAATGAGTCTAATCAAGGAGGACCTCCGCTCGAACAGCCCCGGAAGGACAATGCCAATGACGCCTCACAAGACGTGCCGCACGATGATCAGCGCCAACACGGCAATTGCCAGCGTGCCAATTGGCAACAGGCCAACCGTCACACCGAGCACAACCAGTAAGTCGAGCAGCCCTAAGATCGCAATCTCCATAGCCACCTCGACGAACGTTACCATGCTCGGCAACACATGAGCTGACCACCCCTGTTCTCGGAAGAACTCAAGGCCGTCCTTTGGCCAAAGAACTTTCGAATTGGGGATGTCAAGATGTACGATGGACAGGACAATCCTGAGCACTGGATCATGTTGTATGAAGTGGCAGTCTAAGCAGTGGGAGGTGACCAATTCGTCATGGAAAACTACCTCCTGGTAGTCTTGAGCAACGTCGCTACCTCCTGGTTGCTCCGCCAGCGTGCTGGTAGCATCCATAGTTGGCCTCAGCTCAGGCAGATGTTCATCGACAACTTCAAGCCCACCTGTGTGCAGCCGAACACCAAGTACACTCTGGCACAGGTGTGGCATCATCCAAGGGAATCGTTGTGATAGTACACCCGGCATTTCTCCGACGCATGGAATCATGTGATTGACGTCACCCCAGCAGAAGGGATCGACCTTTTTGTTGCCGGCCAGGTCCAACCACGTGGTATAGACCTCAACAAGGAGTTGCTCCTTGAGCGACCAAGAACCATGGAAGAGCTCCTCTCCATTTCCCACAGATTCACTCATCTCGATGATGGGCTGAACGAGGGGGACCCCATTCCCCCAACCGCAACTACCGCCGTGATGACGACCATGACCGCGACAGCAACCAAGATCGCCGGCCAGATTAGCAGGACGATTGCCACAACCGTCGTAGAAATCGCAACCCCGACCACCGTGATGACGATCGTTCTTTCAAGCATCATGGCCGGGATGCCTACAATGGTGGTCAACGTAACCACAACGACTCCTCTGTCAACGCGGTAACGGGCCAGAAGAGGGCGAATGACGAAGAGCTCGACAAGGTCCTTAGTCAGGATTGCCCTCGTCATCCTGGCAAGGGCCACACACTAGGTGAGTGCAGGGTCTTGAAAGAGGCGCTGGAGAAGACCGCTAACAAGAAGCCACGCCCAACTCCCAAAGCCAAGGCCAAGAACCCCGTCCAGCAAGAGGATGCCGACGAAGAAGAAGCTCAAGATGCGAACCCACGGCACGCCTACAGGGATCCCGTGAAGAATGTGATAGCCGTCATTTTTGGTGGCAAGGTCAGACTGAAGAATGCCCGTGACAAGAAGCTGCTGACGCGAGCCATCGTGGCTATCCAGTAGGCTGATGACTTTGTTGCGGATGTCAAGGTGCCCGCCTGGTCCAATAGCCCATATCGTTCAGCCGCAATGATATGTGGGCCAAAATCCCCGACGCCGGTCGGTTCCCGCATGTCCTTGACCCGGTGATAAATGGCGTCCGGTTCAAGAAAGTGCTCATTGAGGGTGGCAGCGCCCTGAACATTCTATTCTATCTGGCCTACAAGGAGCTCGGGCTGAAGTAGGAAAACCTCAAGCCATATGAGTATCCATTTTGGGGCATCATGCCGGGCAAACCCTCATACCCCCTTGGGCAGACCACATTGCCCATCCAGTTTGGAACAAAGCAGCACTTCCGCATTGACCACATCACTTTCATCGTGGCTGACTTCAAGGGCATCTACCATGCCATCCTTGGCCGAGCAAGGATCACCAAGTTCATGGTGGTTCCTCATTATGGGTACCTACTTTTGAAGCTCCCAACCGAGCAGGGCATCCTATCCAACGTCCTCATAGCACATGTGTGCAAGTATGATGCCTATGCAGCCATGAAGTTCAAGAAGTTGAAGCATGCCATGGAGCACACCAGCCTGGGTGTCAAGGAGGCACCCCCTACGGAGCTCGAGGTTCTGGTCGGGTCTGCACGGCGACCTTCCAACAAGGTCAAGCAGTACAAGTTGATCCAGCTTGACCCGAACGACCCCTCAAAGATCACCAAGATTGGGGCTACCCTTCCCCCCAAATAAGAAGACGCGCTCATCCAATTCCTTCGGGAGCACATCAGTGTGTTCGCATGGAAACCCGCCGACATGCCAGGTGTCCCGAGGAAAAAGGCCAAGCACTACCTTGACATCTCGAAGACTGCTAAACCTATCAAGCATAAGATGCGACGGTTCGCTCGTGACCGCATGGAAGTCATAGGGGAGAAGTAGCCAAGCTTCTAGTAGCTAGCTTTACCAAAGAGGTGTATCACCCGAAGTGGTTAGCCAATCTGGTTCTTGTACTCAAAAAGAGTAATGAATGGAGAATGTGTGTTCATTACACCGATCTCAACAAACACTGCCCTAAACAGGATTTCAATCTCCCTCGAATCGACAAGGCTGTAGACTCTATTGCAGGTTACGAGCTGCTCTCTTTCCTAGATTGCTACTTGAGCTATCATCAAATAGCCCTCAAAAAGAAGGACCAGGAGAAGACCGCCTTCATCACCCCCTTCGGTGCTTTCTACAACACGAACATGTCGTTTGTCCTCAAGAACTCTGGAGCTACTTACCAGCGGGCCATCCAGGCCTACCTCGAGCACGAGATCGCCAACGACCTTGTCAAGGCGTATGTAGATGATGTGGTGGTGAAGACCAGGGAGTCCCATACTCTGGTTGCAGACCTCCAATGGACCTTCGCGGCCCTCAATAATTTTCAGTGGAAATTGAATCCCAACAAGTGCATCTTTGGCATTCCTTCCGGCATCCTGCTCGACAACGTTGTCAGCCAGGACAGCATATGCCCAAATCCCAAGAAGGTTCAAATTGTGCTGGACCTGCAACCACCACGAAGAGTCAAAGATATCCAGAAACTTACCGGCTGCATGGCGGCCCTAAGCCGTTACATCTCCCGCATTTGCGAAAAAGGGCTTCCCTTCTTCAAACTGCTCAAAGCTAAAGAGAAATTTGAGTGGACGGAGGAGGTCGACAATGCCTTCAAACAGCCCAAGGAGTACCTTGCGACTCCCCAATACTCACGGTCCCGCGAGAGGGCGAGGAGCTTCTCCTTTATATTGCTGCCACAACTAATGTGGTCAGTACCATTATGGTGGTCGAGCGCGAGGAACCCGAGCACATCTACGGGGTGCAGCGCCCAATCTACTACATTAGCGAGGCTCTTAATGAAACCAAGCAACGATACAACCACGTGCAGAAACTACTATACGCGCTCCTGATCACCAAACGGAAGCTCCTCCATTACTTCCAAGCCTACAAGGTCACGTTGGTCATAGAAGCTACACTTGGTGACATTCTCCACAACAGAGACGCTAGTGGTCGTATTGTCAAATACGCGTTAGAGCTCTCTGAGTTCACGCTGAACTTCTGTAGTCGCAATACTATGAAGTCTCAGGCCCTGGTTGATTTCATTGTGGAGTGGTCGGACCTCAACCTGCCCCTAGCTGATACGTCTGCCGACCACTGGAAGATGTACTTCAATGGTTCCTTGAACATCGATGGCACCGGGGCAGGGGTCTATTTCATCTCTCCTTCCAAGGACATGCTCCGCTACATCTTGCGCATACACTTCAAGGAATCCAATAATGTGGCCGAGTACGAAGCGGCCCTACATGGCCTCCGCATTGCAGTCGAGCTAGGCATTAAATGGCTCCTGATGTACGAAGATTCTGCTCTAGTCATCCGCCAGGTGAACAAAGACTGGGACATGGTCAATGAAAAGATGGATGCCTATGTTGCCGAGATTCGCAAGCTGGAGAATAAGTTCTATGGACTAGAGTTCACCCACATACCTCATGCCGAGAACACAGGTGCTGATGAGCTGTCTAAGTTTGGATCATCTCGAGCTGAGGTACCACTGGTGTTTTTGTTGAAGATTTGATTAAGCCTTCGATTCCTGATCAGGCTTACAAAGCACCTGCACCTAGTACCGCTACCGACCAGCTCGTAGCGGTGCTCAGTGGCAAGGCAAAAGAGGTGGAAGATAGCTACCCCGGCCAGCAGGGATCTGACTATGGTAGTGAGTAGCCATCGGTTGATGAGTCAACCGAGCAGGCAGCGCCTCCCCAGCCTAATTGGAGAGATCCCTTTGTTAGATACCTGAATGACCACCTTGTTCCGGAGGGTAAGATCGAAGCTCAACAGCTGGTCCACAGAGCCCGTGCCTACCTCATGGTTAGTGGTGAGCTGATGCCCAAGGCTCCAAGGTCCACGATTTACTAAAAATGCATCACTCAGGCAGTCTAAGGGTTTGAAACTTCTGAAGAATATCTACGCGGGCACTTGTGGTAACCATGTGGCATCCCGGACGCTGGTCGGCAAAGCCTACCAAGCAGGGTTCTATAGGCTGACAGCCGTCTCTAACGTAGAAGATTATGTGCATCGGTGCAAAAATTGCCAGATGTTAGCCAAACAGATTCATGTCCCTACACATGAACTTCAGACCATCCCAGTCGCTTGGCCATTCTCATGCTGGGGACTCGATTTGATCGGTCCCTTTAAAAGGGCTCCTGGTGGACACACGTGTGTCTTCGTACTCATCGACAAATTTTCCAAATGGATTGAGTACAAAGCCATCAAGAAAGCCTCATCTGAGAAAGCGGTACAGTTCCTTGATGATGTTATCCACCGGTTTGGTATACCCAATACCATCATCACCGATTTAGGCCCTCAGTTCACCAGCGATGAGTTTTTTGACTTTTGTGATGATAATGGCATCAAAGTAAAATATGTGTCGATCTCTCATCCTCGAGCAAATGGACAGGTGGAGTGAGCAAACAGTATGATCATCGACGCCATGCGCAAACGGGTATACCGTGATGACAAGGATCTTAAACCTGGTTGGTGGCTCAAGGAATTACATGTCATGGTCTGGGGACTGCGTACCCAGCCCCGTACTTCATCGTGTTTGGATCCGAGGCTGTCCTACCAGCCGAGGTCGCACTCCTTTCACCACGTGTCCAGCATTACAATGAAGAAGCCTCCAACAAAGCTAGGGAAATCGACATCATCACCAAAGAAGAGATAGCACTCGAATCCCGTGCTCGGACAGCTAAGTACCTAGCTTTAGTGTGTCATTACTATAACCGCAATGTGAAAGGCAGGCTGTTCATGGTTAGCAACACGGTGTTACGACGAATCTAGAACACAGATGGTCTGCACAAGCTGTCATCCAGATGGAAAGGGCCGTTTAGGATCAAGGCTGTCACACGCCCGACGTCCTATCGGTTCGAGACGATGAAGGGTGTCGAGGAGTCCAATTCATGGCACATCGATCACCTCATACGCTTCTATCCATAGAATAAGATATGTACCTAGATTTTTTTTATTCAGATATTTAATAAAATTTCCTTTATTGTTGTCTTTTCCTATCACAATTCTATATTTGTGCACACATCTATCATATATGTGCCCTGCATAAGTCTCAATTAAACTTTGTTTTCTGCCCAATGAGAACGGCTTGACAAGGCACTGTCCCAAAAACTCTTATGATGTGTTACAGCTCCGCACTACATGGCACTAGGAGATTTCAGTAGTCGCTCTCTAACGGTGCTAGGTACCTAGTGATCCTGGCAGTCCTACGCTGTTCACTAGTGCATCCCTATTTACCTGACAGAGTTAGCTTGCTTCGAGGGTGGGAGAGAAACTTAATTGTTGACATTTTTTGAAAAACAAACTACGTATAAATATGCATCTAAAAAAGAAAACGGAAAAATGTTTATCACCTGCTTAAACATGCCTAATTTGTCTACATCAAAATGCTAAAAACTTTACGAGCACCACCTGCTCGGCATAACTTACAAACATTGTTTTTCACACCAATACATTATTTATGGCCTACTGACCACCATCACCATATGTAGGATCTTCAACCAGTGTCATGTCGCCAATGAGGGCAGTAGCAGCAGGTGTCGACGTGCTTCGAAGGTCCTCGGCAGCGGTCTTCGAAAGCTCTGGCGCGATCCTAAGCACAACTTCTGCCAGCTCCACCTTCAGATACCTGGAGCGGACCACGGCAAGTGCAGTTGCA
Organism: Bothriochloa decipiens; assembly: GCA_023333625.1. Lineage (NCBI taxonomy): Eukaryota > Viridiplantae > Streptophyta > Magnoliopsida > Poales > Poaceae > Bothriochloa > Bothriochloa decipiens. Next base: position 1,620,584 of record CM041634.1, on the reverse strand, counting down.
ACCGCGTAGCATCCAGCTCTATGATGAACCCCTGGAGTGCTGGCCACAGTCCACTGCACTGGTCAGCAATGACAACTGCTTCGCCTACAGGGTCGGCAGGGCGCTCTTCTCCTCGGAAGATGGCCCTCAGCACGGGCTTGATGTGGTCACTCATGGCCCGCATCTTTCCTTGGAGGACGGAGATGGAGTCCTCTAGCACCTGGAACTGGGCCAAATAGCGTTCCCGCAGGCCTACAACAACAAAGCAATGGTTGTCAGCATATCCTGGTCTGTCCAATATGCTGCAGACTACACACAACAATTTTACATTGTTCTACTTACCAGTCAGCTCGGCGATCAACGCCTGGTCCACCTTGGCCTGCTTCTCAGCGGTTTCCTTTTGGTCCAGTAGGCCGGCCAGCTCCCAAGCCATGGCTTCATTCTGGCTGTTTAGTTCTACAAGAAGCACCCATAAATATATAGCAAGGATCAACGTGAAATGGGTAAGAGAGGTCTACTTACTCACGTTGTCCTCTTCCAGGGCCTCCACCTTGCAGCACAGAGCGGCAATTTCCTCCTCTTGTTGGACCTCACGCTCCTAGTAGACCTGGGCCTGTGCCTCCAGCTTGGCTTTGGCTATCAGGAGGGTTTTGCATTCCTCCTAGGTTGCCGCAAACCGGTCGATGGTCTGGCTACGCTGAGCATTGGTCTCTTGCAATGATTGTATACACTATGGATTGATTAGTGAGTTTGTGGCCAAACGCCGAACTCAAAACATGCAAGCAAATCTTGGTCATGTTTTACCTTGACCCTGCCTAGTAGCACCTCCACCGCGTCCTGGACACTCGTGTCAATGTCATTGTCCAAAATCTCCTCATAAGACACGAAGCTGTCCTTCCCCAGCTTCCGTGACATCTAGATGCGTTGCATGGGCAAGTCTATGTGTGGAATCTTTGGCACCCTGGGCACCTCCTCAACCTCCTCAGGTGGCTCCGTCATGCTTAGCCCCGCCTCGCCTGGCGTGTGCCTCAGCAGATGACCCGTTGCAGTGGTGACCGGCCTGAACGGCACCACCCGCCTCTCTGGCTGCGGAGTCGGTGTCGGGGTCGGCCTGGTAGGCATCGCGGTGCTACTAGCCACCTCCCCTTGCCCTGCGGACTATGCCGCATCGCCGGTCGTCACCTGCTCGGTGGTTGGTGGTGTGGTCTGGCTGGGTGGTGGAGTCAGTGTTGTCACCGGTGGAGCACGGCTGTAAGTCATATTACAGTCATATTTTGTTCACAACAAACACAAAATCAAGAAAATGCAAGATATGCGAACTCAGTGACACTTACCCGACTGGCCACCAGAACCCTCCTCTGAACTGCGGGGCTATTCCCCTGCTTGGAGTGCTTAGGGCCCTGCCTATCGCCCCGCTGCTGCGCCCAGGGACTTGGTCCGACGCCTCGCCCGTCCGGCTCGTTCTGATGGGGCGCACCAAAGAAGTTGGCTCCTTGCCTCCTCTCAGTGCCTTGGAGATGAAGCTTTTCTGGCTAGAGACATGGCCGCCCTGTGTGGCACAGGCGGCGGCGATGGTGGTGGTGGTGTTGATGCCCTGGCCTGCTCAGGCCGAGTGGTTGAAGTAGTATTTCCTCGCTGAGGGGGAGGAGTTGGTGGCGGAGCATTCCGCGTAGATCTCCTAGGTGTCATCATGGGCGGGGGCCTTGGTGTCCTCCCCATCTGAGGCGTCTGGGCCTGACGTTTCTTCTGGTGCTGGTTTAGCATCAGCAGATCATCGTCCAATGACTTTGGGGTGGCCGGTGCATCCCTTTTCTTGCTCCCCCCGCTCTGCCGTCTAGGTTCAACTTGCCCCGGACAGCAGAGTAGAGGGCGGCCTCTTCGCCTTGGTGGACTCTGACATGGGCCGCCTAACTACTGCTTGGCATTTTGCCTGAGCAGCGGGGACTTCATCGTCATCTGGGCTAGAGACGTCAACCGTCTCCTGCCCTGCTTTGGCCCTGCTCCGGTAGTGGGTCTCCTCGGTTTTGCGCTGGTTGTCCTACGCCTCACCCTGAGGCCATGGCTTCACTAGCACAGCAGAAAAGAACACCTTCCGGTCCTGTCCAAACAATGTCTGACAGTCAGACAATCCATGTTATACAGACATCATCACATACCAGTGTATACTAATCAAATCAAATTGTGGAACTGGTCGGCTTACCTCTGGTGGTGGTCGAGAAAGGTCGTACGGCAGTGCACGCACTTCTGGGTAGCTGGTAGTTGGGTCGAACTTCTCAAAAAGCGAGGACATACTCTGGTTCATCGCTTCTGGCATCGTCTTCTCTCAGGTCTCCTGTGAAGGGTCAGCCCGGCCAGCATAATCATACAAGTGGTTCACCTGCTCCTTGCACGGCTGGATCCGGCATGTCAACCACGTCCCTGCCACCAGTGCTCCATTGACAATCTTGTTGTCAATCAAGGTCAGTAGCTCATTCACCCGATGCATCTCATCTGGGGTTGGTGGATCCGACCACCTGGGGTTGAACTCTGGCACCTGCATTACGTCGCAAGGCACCCTTCTCCCTTCCACGTCCTGGCTCATATAGAACCAGCGAGTGATCCATCCCCTGGTGGCTGATTGGTGCCAGCTTCCTAGCCAGTGTGTTTTCATTCCATCCAAAGATGCACATAGCACCCACCAGCAATTTGGGACCCTTCGGATTCAGCCCCCTTCTTCCTCAGCAGATAGAAGTGGCGGAACAGGTTGAAATGGGGGTCAATGCCCAGGAACATTTCACAGTAGGCGATGAAGATAGAAATGGAGAGAATGGAGTTGGATTCAGATTGCAGATAGCAATCATCCAATAGATGCAAAGGTCACAGAGGAATCCATTCACAGGCACCCCTAATGTCCGAGTCACCATGTCCTCGAAAACTACAAATTCCCCATCTCGGGGAAGGGCGGAGTCCTCACCTCGTGGTTCCCGCCACGCCTCCATCTCATAAGGCGGCAGCAAGCCCTCATTGGCGAGCGCTTGCATTGACTCCTGTGTGGAGGTCAATTGCTGCCATTGCGGCCCCGACGTGTCAGATCCGGTCACCTTCCCTGCCTTCTTGGCTCCCTACTTCGCCATCTCCTCCGAGGATGGTGGGTTGTGGGGTGAGCGAAAAGTGGCGACGGTGTGGATGCATTAGATCTGCTCGATTCACGACGGTGGACCGGGAGCGGCGGCGGTTGCTCGGGAGTAGGCAGACGAAACGCTCGAGAAGATGGAGAGAGTGGGAGTGGAAATGAATGCGACGTAGAACCGATCCCTCTAGCGGCGCCCGCTATTTATACTAACTGGATGACGTCGCTTTGACTTCTATGGTTGGACCCTGCTTGACTCGTGTGGACGCGGTTTGGTGGGTCATCCAGGTCCCGAGTGTGCGCGTGGGTCGGGATATTTTATTTCCCCCCCATGTGCATGATTGCGTATCCAATCCCGGTTGTTGTGCACATGTCCGGTAATCTGGGGATTTGATCTTAGATTTGCTTTAAATTATATACTTCTTTCCAAATTTGTTCTAGATTTTTTCCTCAAATCTGGGGACTCCGTGGCAGTTTTTTACCCAGTGGTGCTTACGAACCAAGGGCTCTCGGCGTCCTTGGCCCGGTCGAGCCCGTGACCTGTTCCGAGCACACCTGGGGACTGCGTGGTAATTTTTCACCCAGTGGTGCTTGCGAACCACGGGCTCTCAGTGTCCTTCGCCCAGTCGAGCCTGTGACCTATTCCGACCACACCTGGGGACTGCGTGGAAATTTTTCACCCAGTGGTACTTGTGCCACGGGCTCTCGGTGTCCTTGGCCTAGTGGAGCCTGTGACCTGTTCCAAGCACACTTGATCACTGCGAGATCGGTGGAACACGTCTAGTCCTTTGATACTGGCCTCGGTTGAGTTAGTGTTGTTTTTGACTTTTTTCTAAAAAGTTCAATACAACATATCCTGACTTCTATCGAGCTTGGGGACTATGTGGGCCCACGTCACCTCGCAGTGACTTGGACCTATTTTCTGTTCTCAGTTCTAGAAAGGGTATTTAGCATTGACTACACTTAACTAGTGTTTTTCTTTTGACTTTTTCTTAAAAAAGCTCAATACAACATATTCTATCTTCTATCGTGCTTGGGAACTATGTGGGCCCACATTACCTCGCGGGGACTTGGGCCTATCTTCTATTCTTGGTTCGCTGCACTTACCTCTACGGATGGTTCATGTTGACATCCTAGTGATACTTCGTGTCACGTGTAAACGTGGGCCCATGTTTTTGGACGTGAAAAGAATTTTTTCTTATAACACCATGCATCTTTCGACAGATCACCTTCCTTGACGAGAGCTGTGGTCAGGAGCAGACTTACGAACTGCTTGGGAGAAACCTGACAACACTGGTGGTCGGCATCAGTGCTGGTCGAGACTACGTGGTCTGCATCTTCACTGCTCAGCGTCACGTGGTCTGCATCTACACTGCATGGCGTCACGTGGTTTGCATCTACACTGCACGGTGTTACGTGGTCTACATCTGTACTGCTTGGCGTCACGTGGTCTACGTTTTCACTGCTCGGTGAAAGCCAAGACGGCGACTCCCTCAAGATACATGGTGCTCGGGGACTAGTTGTGGGGGTATAGACCCCATATGCCCTCGCAGCTAGACTTTGGGCTGCTCGGTCCAGACAGCCCAGACCAGAAGACAAAGGCTGGTCCATCATCATCCTGATCGGTGGGCCGGACAACAAGACAGAGCCTGTGGTCTGCTACCGCCCAGGTCGGTGGGCCGCATGGGTGCTGAAGGCTGCTTGGCATGCAAGAAGTCTTAGTCGGTTAGATCTGTTCGTGTACTCCAAGGATACGACGCAATGTAACCGACCATAGGAAAACCCTATATATGTAACCTTATCCTCCGGCTATATAAGGCGGACAAGGACACCCTAGAAGGCATCTGATCTGATCTGATCTCATTTGATCGGAACCTTTATACTCGGATACTCATCAATATAGCATCAGATACGTAGGACGTAGGGTATTATGCTTCCGAACGGCCTGAACCTAGATAACCCTGGTTGTCCTGGTTATATGTCTTGCGTCTCATATCTAGATCATAGGTCTTAGCGCGTCCTCATCATAACTACTACCTCGGGGTGTGCCGTGGTAGACTGCCTAGAAGGTTTGATCGACAGTATGTATGCAAAGACGTATGTACGACGATCGCTGAAATATTAATTGAAACACTGATGCTTAGCTTGTATGACACCGTGTTGTCGTCGCGGCCGAGCAAATGACGCGGCTCGGACGGCTTGCTGACGTGGTTCGCGTGATAGCTTGGACGTCTCGGTCTGGTCGGACGAGGTTGACCTCATTGTAGAGATGTGAAGAAGCGGCAACGAATCTGCGTAGTCGTTCCCGCAATTCCATGTTGGCGTATGAGCATAAGGCCGTCGCCCGACCCGTGCTTGTTCGTCGTTGTACGTGATTTAGCATCGAGTTTGATGCCCTCCTGACTCACGGATGCTTGCTGGCAATGCGGGCCACCAATGTAGAATGACGAAGAGCATAGTTTGGATTCCTAGGCAAAAATAATCATGTGCGTATGTAGATAGCCGAATATACAGTTTAGGATATTAGATTAGAAAATAAATATAAATTATTGACTTAGCTTGCTATCCCGACGAGTTTTTGGGCTTGCATCCTCCGTGATTGCACGCTACACGTGTATATGTACACGAAGATGCAATTTAGCCTCCGTAGACCTGATCGGATTGTGGATGAACGTTGTTGCGTGTAGATCGGATCGTAGCCCTCCAGCTTGGCTTGCAATCCAACCCGCATACGAACAGGGCTCCAATGCACTCGCTCGACGTGACGTAGTCGTGGTCGGCATGCGAACACATATGATGCACCCGTGGTAGTCGAAGCGTAGCCAGATTTGTGTAACACCTCGGCCCAGGGCTTAATAGGATTAATAGGATACTCGTACCAATAAGTTGCAACTTTTTTTCTGGAAGCCCATCAATAAAAAACTCCAAAGTTAAGCGTGCTTGGCCTGGAGCAATTTAAGGATGGGTGACCGACCGGGAAGTCTTCCCGGGTGCGCACGAGTGAGGACAAAGTGTGCAGAAAAGAATAGTGTTGGTCTGTGAGGGCAGTCTATGTCCTAAATAAGCGGCCGGATGTAAGCGGGCCCAACCTTGAGGAGGCGGGACGTTACAATTTGTATCAAGGCGGCTCGAGTGGTGGTCGGTCCGCGGCCAGATTTGAATCTCGGCGGCCCGAGCAGTCGGTACGGCTCGTACGTCCGTGCCGGCGGCGTTGAACGGTGGCGAAGCCCTCCTCGGCGGATCGATCTTGGATCAATTCTGCCAAGGAAGCTGCCGACGAGTCGCAAACGACCTCGAGAGAGATTCCGAGATCAAACTTGTTGGCGAAGTGGTCGATGACGTTGGTGCTGGAGCAGGCCGCACCGCCTCCATGGTTCCGGTGGTCGTCGCTATGCCGGAGGTCCAAGTGAACGCGTCGACGGTGAAAGTCAGACCCGCCTCGAACTCCATGGAAGCAAGGAAGAAAATCATCTGGCTCGCCTCAAGATCGAATTGCACACCCCCTACTTGGCGCGCCACTGTCGATGAAATATCCTCGGCAGTCTACCACGAGGCTACCCGAGGTAGTAGAAGATCGGCGAAGGTGCGCTAGGACTACGAGCTAGATGTGAGACGTAAGACGAACACAAGTTTTATCCAGGTTCGGGCCGCGAGGTGCGTAATACCCTACGTCCTGCGTCTTTGAGTATTGTATTGCTAGGAGTACAAGAGTACAGATTCCCCAGACCACGGAGGTTCGAGTTGATCGTGGAGATTTGCTCTGTATTGACCTGACTAGATCAGGATGATCTGGTCTGTGTCGAGTTGTCCTCTAGGTGATCTCTGCCCCTTCTTATATATTCTGAAGGGACAGAGTTACAAGCAGAGTAGCCTATTTGATACTAATATAGAATCGTGCGGTGCACGTCGTGTGCCGCACGCCTTCATCGTGCGGTCCATGAGGGTATAGGGGGTTTATACCCCCACACCAACTCGTTAACCTAAACTTTACATGGTATCACGGAGCCAATCTCCTCACGGATTTTTTTCCATGGCCTCCTCCTCCACTGCCGCCACCCTCTTCTCCCTCGATTTCCTGCGGTCAGCGAGAAGCTGACTCGCGGCAACTTCCCGCTATGGCGTGCTCAGGTCATCTCCTCGATCCGAGGTGCTGAAGCATATGAATTCCTTAGCCCCACAGCCAAACCACCAGCCCAATTCATGCCGAAGAAGAACCCTGATGACACAGAGGAGGCACCAGTCCTCAACAAGGAGTACACCGCCAAGTCCTAAGCTATCTACTCGTCTCCCTATCGCGGGAGATCCTGCAACAAGTGTCTACTGCAATGACGGCCACCACAACATGGGCTAACATTGAGGAGTTTTTTGCTTCTCAATCCCATGCGTGTCTGATCAGTACCCGGATGGCCCTGGCGACGACATCCAAGGGCACGTACACCATCGCCGAGTATTACACGAAGATGAAGTCCCTCGCTGATGAGATGGCTTCAGCGGGGCACCGCCTGGAGGATGATGAGATCATCTCCTAGATCCTAATGAGCCTTGATGACACCTTCGACTCTATGGTGACATATGTCACCAACAAGGTTGAACCCATCTCCCTTGGAGGGTTGTACACTCAGCTGATCAGTCATGAACAATGCCTTGAGGTATGCAGTGGAGGCTCTCAGCCCTTTGCGAACCTGGCGTCCCACGGTGGAAGGGGAGGCAACACCTACAACCGTGGTGGTCGCGGTGGCTTTGCCTGCGACGGAGGCAAGCATAAGGGTGGTCGTCCCAACAACACCTCCAACAACAACTCCAACCGTGGAAGCTCCTTCCAGGCAGGTCTTTTCTACCAGGTGTGCGGCAAAGAAGGGCATCCTGCCTTTCGCTGCTTCAAGAGGTATGACGAGAGGTTCCAAGGTGGTGCACCACAATAGAAGTTCATCTCCCATGTCACTTTATCCTACGGAGTAGATACCAACTGGTATATGGACTCCGGCGCCACCGACCACATCACCGGCGACCCTAGAGAAGCTCTCCTTTCGTGACAAATATCACGGTGGGGAGTACGTTCACACCGCCAATGGGTCAGGTATGGGGATCTCACATGTTGGTCATGGTTTTGTGCATTCCCCTTCACAAAAGATTCATTTGCGCAATATTCTACATGTTCCTAATGCTAGCAAAAGTTCAGTATCTCTCAATCATTTATCTCCTAATAAATTTTTCATAAAGGAACCGGCGACAAAGAAAACACTCCTCACAAGCAAGGCTGAAGGAGGTCTCTACCCTATCAAGTCCCCATAGAGTAGGTCATCCAATAAACAAGCACTTGGAGCAACCAAACCCTCTTCATCCACACGGCATAGTCGGCTAGGACATGCTTCTACTCCTATCATTCGTCAAATTTTTAGTCGTCATGAACTTCCTTTTATTCGAGATGTGAACAACAATCATGTGTGCGATGCTTGCCAACAAGGCAAGAGTCATCAATTACCTTTCCCAAAGTCATCTAGTGTGTCAACTGGTGCTTTGGATATTGCTTTTTTAGATGTTTGGGGTCTTGCTCCCACATCTGTTGGTCGTTTCAATTATTATGTTAGTTTTATTGATGACTACTCGAATTTCACTTGGATCTATTTACTTTGCCATAAATCTGAAGTTTTTTAGTGTTTTGGTGATTTTCAAATTTTAGTTGAGATACAATTTGACAGAAAAATCAAAGCTATGCAAACTGATTGGGAAGGGGAGTATCAGTCCTTAAATTCTTTCTTTTCGGCGTATTGGTATTCACCACTATGTGTCTTGCCCTCATACACATCAACAAAATGGTGCCGCTGAACAAAAGCATAGGCATATCATAGAGATGGGAATCACCCTACTTGCGCATGCCTCAATGCCGCTCAAGTTTGGGACGAAGTGTTCCAAACTGCTATTTTTTTGATCAATCGTTTGCCTTCGAAAGTCATTAATAATGACACCCCTCTCCATTGCCTCCATGGTCAAGAACCAGATTATAATTTCCTCCACACTTTTGGGTGCACCTTTTGGCCAAATCTCCGTGCCTATAACACACGCAAACTCCAGTTCGCTCCAAACGTTGTATGTTTATTGGATATATCACTTCTCATAAGGGTTTTAAATGTCTTGATCCAAGTGAAGGGCATGTTTACATATCACGTGATGTTGTTTTTGATGAGACTGTATTTCCTTTTGCAAGTCTCCATCCTAACGCCGGTGCTCGCCTTAGGGCTGAACTCAAGATCCTTCCTGATGTTCTCTTGAATCCATCTATGTCATTTGGGGATGCCATTATTCATGATCAACACTTGAGTTCCCCTAACCAGACTAATGTTGGATCAAGCTCTTGCATTTCTGTGCAGGGTACAGGAAAAAATTCTACCGACCATGGTGCTTCATCAAGCGAGATTGACCGGGTTCTGTATACTGAACCCCATCATTTCATGTGCCACGGTGCGGGAGGCAGCCCAGCATCCCAGGCTGATTCGCTTGCCACTGGTCCCACGCAATCCGATCCAAGATCGGCTCTGAGATCCGAGATGGCGGTGGTGTATCCCCCGACATCTCCAACAAACCTGCTCGGTGCGGGACCTTCTACGTTGCCAGTGCCCTTGCTAGTGTCTTCAGGATCCCATGCGGCGGCACACTCAGATCCCATCATGGGTGGGCAACAGCTCCCTCCAGTCTTCGAGGCTGATCCACTTGCAGGATCGGCTATGGCACCCGGGGGATCCAGTGTGGCTCCGAGAACTGTGGCCCCAGCTACTTCTACATCTCTGATGACTTCTACATCTCCGAAACCTGCACTACAGACTTCGCCGCCGCCACCTCGATCGTCCACACGGTCTCACCATGGAATTGTCAAGCCAAAGCAGTACACTGATGGCACTGTTTGTTGGGGAATGGCAGCCACTTCTACTTCTACACCAAAATAACCCTCCACTCTTAAAGAGGCCTTTCAAGATCCAAATTGGGTTTTGGCTATGAACAATGAGCATCGGTCTTTGCTTCAGAACAAAATGTTGCATTTGGTTCTGCCGCCCAAAGGGAAGAACATAATTGGTTGCACAAGGTGAAGAGGAAAGCTGATGGATCTGTTGATCGGTACAAAGCACGGCTTGTTGCTAAAGGATTCAAGCAACGCTATGGGATCGATAATGAAGAGACATTCAGTCATGTAGTCGAAGCAGACACCATTCTATTAGTTCTCTCCATTGCTGTGACTAAGGGGTGGTCATTGCGTCAGCTTGATGTTCAGAATGCATTCTTGCATGGCATCTTGGATGAAGAAGTATATATGCAGCAACCACCTGGCTACGAAGACAAAACTCATCCTAGGTATGCTTGTAAGCTAGACAAGGCACTTTATGGTGTAAAGCAGGCTCCACATGCGTGGTATGCACGCCTTTGCGCCAAGCTTCAGTCCTTGGGTTTTGTACCATCGAAGGCTGACATGTCATTGTTCTATTACAACAAAGGGAAACACACCTTGTTTGTTCTCGTATATGTTGATGATATAATTGTGGCAAGCTCTTCTCCTGAAGCCATGAAGGCATTACTCCATGATCTGCAGAAAGAATTTGCCTTGAAGGATCTGGGGGACCCACATTACTTCTTGGGCATAGAGGTCAAGCAAGTTAGAGATGGTCTAATTTTGTTGCAACAAAGGTATGCCGCAGATATCCTCGCACAGTCAGGCATGAGCAAGTGCAAGGCAATAGACACTCCCTTGTCAATCACCGAGAAGCTTAGTGCACTTGAAGTCAATGCACTAGGGCCGGATGATTCTACTAAGTATAGAAGCATGGTGGGTGCATTACAATACTTTGACACTGACATGTCCTGATCTTTGCTTTGTTGTGAACAAGGTGTGTCAATATTTGAATGCACCAACAATTGTCCATTGGAGTGCAGTCAAGAGGATTCTCTGATATGTTCAAGGAACGTTGAATCTTGGCCTATGGATTGGGAACTCCAGGAGCATGACAGTTAGTGCTTTTTCTGATGCGGATTGGGCCGGTTGTGTTGATGATAGAAGGTCCACAAGTGGATTTGCAGTCTTTCTTGGTGAAAATCTCATTTCATGGAGTGCAAGAAAGTAGCCAACTGTGTCACGATCTAGTACAGAAGCCGAGTACAAGTCTCTTGCAAATGCTACTGCAGAAATTATATGGGTTCATAAGTTACCAAGGGAACTTGGTGTTTCTCATCCTGCTATGGCCCGTCTATGGTGTGACAACCTAGGTGCAAAATATCTCTCTGCTAATCCAGTGTTCCACGCAAGGACAAAGCTCATTGAAATTGATTTTTATTTTATCCGAGACAGGGTAGCCAAATGGTTGTTAGAAATTCGGTTCATTAGCACAAAGGATCAAGTTGCAGATGGTTTTACCAAAGCTCTTCCTCGTGTGAAGCTTCGCGAGTTTAGAAACAATCTTAACCTTGTATGTGGCTGAGGTTGAGGGGTGTTAACAGATAGATATCTTTGGCTAGTGGCTAGATACATTGTATCTTGTTGATAGACTTTGTTCCTAGTTTATAGGATCTTCTTGTTGTATAACAACTTATGTTGTAAACGCCACCGCAAGGGGGCTGTCCCCTGTCTATTTAACACGAAACCGAGAGGCCAGGAGAGGCCAGCTCGTTAACCTAAACTTTACACAACATTCCAGAATATAAATCATATTAGTATACAAACTAGTAATAATAGTAATATAAATTCAGTCCCATTCCTAACATATTGTCAAGCACAAATGCCAAGAGAAGGAACCATACAGAAATCCTCGTGCTTACAATGGGCCTGGCAGGTCCCAGGAAAGGGTACTAACCAATGAACTGGGAAATCAAACATGTAGCACAAAGCCTCAACACTAGTTATTCAGAACACAAGTCTGGATGAATTTGCAGAAGTCTGTATCAGCTAGGAATTTGCAGAAGTCTATCAGCTAGGAACACTACACACTACAAGGACATAGCATTATTATAACACTAGACCTTGAGACCCCCCTATTGGCCGTTTAACAAAGCAAACTTAATTGTAAGTCTGTGACCACCTCAACTCAAATAAGGGCAGCACAATTGTAGGACTGAAGCTGAACTGCTACAGCGAAATGCGGTTACTATGAAATTAGCCAAGTCTGACAAAGCATTTCCAAGTAGCTAGCATGCGATGTTGGAGGTGAGCGTGAGCCAATGACACCACCTGCTGATGCTCTAGCAAACTGTACGACGGCGTACAGCAGAGGAAGTATTTTGAACCAAAAACTTCTGCTCTAACATAAGAATTTCTTACCCAGGCCCAGGAAAAAGAAAACAGGCCATTTTGGACCCAAAATTTCTGCTTGCATGCCCACCGAACATGCTCAACTGTGTCAGCCCCACACTACTTTTGGTTTTATATCTGAACAGGCTTAATAATTCTGCTAAAAAATGAACAGGCTTAATAATCAGATTGACTAGATTTTAAAAAAATATTATTAATATTTATATTTCAAGAATCGAACTAATAATATCTACTGCACATAAAAAAAACTAGCATATCTTTTTATTTAGTTAAATTTTAAAAAGTTTAGTTTCTCAAAAAAAATATGATGTATCAATTTAGGATGAAGTACAAAAATTGCGCCGAATGGATGCAAATCAGGGCTATGCCTCAAGCGCACCAGATCACATCAGATATAGCAATGTAAACTGAGCTAAAGAAGCAACGAAGCAAAGCAGCACAAATGTTAGTGTCAGCAGATTAGACAGCTGCTTTTCCTTCCTTCGATTAAGAGATATAACCAGCAGTGAGCATCTGCTGCCAGATCGGACCACCGTGTCCACATAACATTCTGTTACAATTTCCTAACACTTTGAATCTTAACACAAAAGAATGAATGGTACAGCACCCGCCAAAAGCACAGGATGGACCATCCGTGCTCCTACCGTGGAAAAGCAAGACACAAGAAGCGACGAATATCAACCGCTGCGGCTGCGAGTGTCCAGTGGACGAACTCTCACCGTTCCTGCGCCGCAGATGAGCTCTCTGCCCGGTACTGGGCTGCTTCCATGGCAGCCGGGGTGGAGGCCTCGGTAGACGGCCGCGTCCCAGTGTCGCTCCGCCGCACCTCCTCGATCGTCCTCACCACGTCCACCATCTTGGGCCGCCGCTCAGGGGTCCTTGACACGCACGCCATCGCGATCTGGAGCATCTCCACCATCTCCTCCTCGATGTTGGGGTACCGCAGCAGCTCGCCGTCGAACACCTCGGCGGTCCACTCCTCCCGGACCACCGACTGCACCCACCTCACCAGGTGGACCACCTCATTGCCGCCACCGGTTATCTGGACAGGTGACTTCCCCGTGAGGAGCTCCAGTATGAAGACGCCGAAGCTGTAGACGTCTGAAGACTGAGATGCTTTCCTTGTGTCGGCGACCTCTGGTGCACAGTACCCAAGAGAACGGGACCTTGCCGTGATTGGGTTCATCAGTAATGCCAGGCCGAGGTCCGAGATGCAGCCGTATTCGTGCTTATTGATGAACACGTTGGAGGCCTTGATGTTTCCGTGAACAAATCTCCCGTTGTTCTCGGTGTGAATGTGTGCAACTCCTCTTGCTGCTCCCAGGGCAATCTTTAACCTGGTTTCCCAGTCCAATGGTGTTCTGCCCTCTCCCCTCCTCCCTGAAAGCGAAAAAAAAAAAGGAGCAGAAATATGAGATGTATGTCTTCTTCAATCACATGAAGAGTTTCAACGTCAGATATTAACCATCACACCACAGTACAATTATTAATTGTTTTCTGGATAACAAAAGTACTCCTTTATAGCCGAAATATACCAACTGTTCCGACATGCAGTGCACGTTTCTACTGTTAACTGTAATGCTCAATCATGATACAGATACAAAACTAACATGATTGCAGATAGTTGATGCATAGTACATCTAGCAGCGGTCCTCCTATGGTCCAGATTCTGACACTGAAATGGAGGAATGGGCCATGATAGTGAACACCAATGCTAACTAATTGAAGGATTTTACCAATTCAACATGAGAAGACTAAAGGTGATAACACTCAGCTACAGGCTGCTTGTTAGTGCATCAGTCATGCAGTTTTCTTTCACAATCACCTGCCATTTTTCTATACCTGCCACCACTTATAGCTGCTTTTTTTCTTTTTATATCTATTATATTATCAACATCACATGGTTACAAAGTAATAAACTATGCAGTTTGCTGTTCAAATTTCATGACATCATATGATTTAAGTACGCTTTGTTAACATAACAAGATTTCACCATCCACTTAACCCCATAGGATGAGATAGGAAACAGATTATCTTGCTGCTAAGATGGCACTGATGTGACCAGAGTGGACCACCACATATCAAGCATGCCATGTGAACTTGAATTGAAACGGCATAATGTTCGAGGACACATTGCAAGAGAAGATGAAGACAGCTAAGCATGATGTGTCAAACGAACACAGGAAATTCGATACATGACAGCAAGGCAACAGACCGAAATTAAGGAAGAAATCGGCAGCACATGCTACTTTCGGTGAACCAAGCACAGAACACTAAAGGTCATCTTCTCCTTAAAAAAAGGTCAAGAGTGGCATGTAATATGGAAAAGCTCCATTTGTCTCCCGTTCATTGTCAGTTTGTATGTCAAAGCAGAAAAGGGAGCAGATATTGACTGGCATGGCCTAAAGATAGGAAGCCGAGAGAAGAGAAATTTTCAAATATATATGGGTCAAAAAGACTCAAGTGCTACAGTCATCAGAAGATTAAAATGTGAACCTAGACAAGAAACAGCATACAAACAAGTAGCTTTTCCGCATTTGGTAGGCTTTTGATCCTGCATTGCCTTTATTTACCGTTAACCCCCAATCCTAATAGTCTATTCAACCTATAGCAATTTGATAAAAGTCAAGCAAAGTTTGTTGCTTGCACTAACCAAACAGTTAGCTTATCAACCCATGACTCTTCCCAAACAACAAGCAACATGGCATCTCCAGCTCACCATAGTATGACTCCACGTTACAAAGTTTCTTCCTTTTAAATTGCCACATCTCCTAGCGCATTTATCAAGTACACTTCTGTGTTCTGTCTCATTATCATGATTCATGATTGCAACATCTCTAATACTACACAACCAGACAGTGGTGGTTATCAAGCACATTGCGAATTGCAAATTGAGCACTGAAAAAGGATGAAAATGACAGGACGAAGGAGAGAGGTCAAGGATCATACCATGAAGCATGTTGGATACACTTCCCCTGCTGTAGTAATCGTACACAAGCAGCTTCTCGTCCTTGGAGTAGTAGTAGGCGCGGAGCTCGACGACGTTGTCATGTCGAATCCGGCCGACCAGCTCCATCTGCTGCTCGAAGTCGCGGCGGCCGGCGTTCACCTCCTTGAGCCTCTTGACGACGACCGTGGTGGCGTCCTCCAGCACGGCGCGGTACGCCGTCCCGAAGGCGCCCTTGCCAAGTACCTCGGCGGAGGCGCGGAGCAGGTCCTCGAGGTCGAACGCCAGCGACGGGCCCTCGAAGAAGACCATCCGGTTGCCGTCCCCGGCCTTGCCAATGACGGCCTTGGACTCGGGCGACTCCCTCCCCTTGTGCTTTTTCTCCCCGCGGGCCACCACGCCGCTGCTCCCCGTCTCGTCATCACGGCCGTCCCTGTTGCAGAAGGCGAGGAGCAGCATCGCGGCGAGCGCGAACACGACGACGCACCCGCCCACGGCAATGGCGAGGATGGCCGCCTCGCTGAGTCTCACCCGACGCCTCCCGCTCGTGCCGGAAGCCGGAGGGGGGAGAACAGCCGGCGGCGCGGGGGTGAGGCGCGTCAGGTTGTTGCCTGCGAAGGCGGCGTCGGGGAACCGGAGGAGCGACGCCGGCACCGGCCCATCGAGGTGGTTGTTGGAGAGGTTGAGGAACTTGAGCGCGGGGAGGCCAAGGTCCGGGACGCGGCCGGAGAGCGAGTTGTTGGAGAGGTTAAGCGCGACGAGGCTGGTCAGGTTCCCAAGCTCAGCGGGGATGCCACCATCAAAGCCGTTGAAGGAGAGGTCGAGCACCTGGAGGCTCTTGGCGAGCCCCGCGAGCCCGGGCGGCAGCGCGCCGGCGAAGGCGTTGCGGTGGAGGTGCAGCCCCTGGAGCGCGGGCAGGCGGAGGAGGTCGGCGGGGATTGCGCCGGACAGGTTGTTGGAGCGCAGGCTGAGCAGCTGCAGCGCGGTGAGGCGGCCGAGCGTGGATGGTGGGATGGCGCCGGAGAGGCCGAGCCCCGGGAGGTGGAGCGCTGTGATGTGGGCGCCGTCCGCGCTGCAGGTGACCCCCGTCCAGCCGGTGGTGGAGCCCGGGACGAAGCAGGCGAGCGCGGTGGTCGGCCAGTTGATGCGCGCGCGCGCGGTGGCGCCTCGGCCTACGGCGGAGAGGAAGGAGAGGAGCGCTTGCTTGTCGGCGTCGGGCTCGGAGGAGGCCAGGTGGGGAAGGAGGGAGAGGGAGACGGAGATACAGAGCAGGAGCGCCGCCACGCGGAGCGGCGGCGGCATGGCTTAACCCAGCTCGTTCGAGTCGGTTGGATCTGGGCAACGAAACGAACGCTGCGGAATGGAGGGAGGGACTACTGGACTAGGGAGGACGAGGAAGGAAGGTTGCGCCAAAGGTGGCTGCTTTGGCTCTGCTAGCTTGGCGTGGCCGCGTCCTCGCGGGTGCGCGAGTGCGGGAACACGGAGACGCCGCCGCCGAGAGCGAGCGAGATGAGTCCGGGATGGGAGGGCGTTTCTCGGGGTGCTGAGCTGCCGCGGCTCTCGCATTCGCATGTGACTGCGGTGGTGCCGGGCGGTGTCGGCTACGGACCAGCGCGGGGGCGTGCTGGGCAAGTGACGGCGGCGCGGATGGTCAGCGATCCGCGCCTTGAATCCGTGACCGTGTTGGCGATGGAGCAGGAACGTGTCAGTTTCTTGTTACAGTGGTTGAGCGACGGATCTGCTCGAGATTCCGTCGTGAGATGAGAAACAGCGCCGTTATAGGAAGCGTTGGTTATCTTCCTCCATGCATGTGCTGTTACGATACGATGCGACGAGCACACAGTGGCTTGAAGCTTCACCGTCGATCAGATCAAATCATGCATGCCAAATTGCCAAGGATTAGTACGCTAACCCCTCTGTGGCTCTGTGTCTTGGGTCAGTGAACAGCAGAATTCAGTAGTAGAAGCTGGCCAACTTCGGATTAGGTCGGCGGGAAGGAGGAATGTGAGTACGAATCCTGCACTGCAGAGTGTGGGCGATGACGGTGATGATTGCATGCACGCAGCTTGACTTGGCTTTCGCCTTGCTCCTTTTTTGTCAGCGTCGGTCAAGTTTGAAAATTGAAGCTTTAGATTTGAATTGAACAACAACACCCCAGGGCCCCAGGGGACTTCGCTTGTGCTTGTGGGGCTCTGCCACTGGGTAAGGGCAGACAATTGAGAATTGAGAAACAACGCATGGTTGGCAACTTGGCATGCAGACCATCACGGGGCAATCCCTGCACCGCGAGGCAGACACAAGATCAAGATCTTGCTTGGCCAAGTTTAAATTAAAGCTCGGCCTGTTCGCCAAAGGAGCAGCTGATAAAGCTAAGAATAATCAACTCATTCGGTTTAAGAGAAGTGATGAATCGCGCTGGGCCTGCCGGTTTGGCAATGATTTGCACTAGTTTGCCCCGCCTGTGTGTCATCATGTACCACCGCCCGCGCCCGGATTCGAATAGGCTGAGCGCCCGCCTGGATGGCAGCACGGCTAGCTAGCCGAGTCGTGTCGTAATGCCACGAACTCTCACCAAGTTGTATGGCTTTCAGTTTCAGAGGCTTTTGTGTGTTTGAGTTGAGCTGATTGGCGGCGGTTGGCACGGCACAGCCTTCCCCTGCTTTCCCCGTTTGTTCTTTCTCGCTTTCAGCATGGTGGCGTCTGCGTTCTCTTCTGGGCAACGCAATCATGCATGGTGGAGACTACATAGAGCGCTGCGGCCGCAACAAGTCGGAAAGCCACATCTTCTTCTCCATCTCGCTAACAACAGGCACAGTTGACCGCACTAGTTAGTTAGAGATTTCCACACGACAAGCGGAGAAGAGACAGGCCCGAGTTTACTTAGCCACTTACGTTGCTACACGTAAGCAGTCTTATATGCCGTCTTATACATTGCTACGTAGAATTTTTAATTACGTGAAGGAAAGAGAGAATAAGGTCGTTGCTCCATAGAACAACCGTCTCATAAGCTAAAATTTACGA
This sequence comes from Bothriochloa decipiens, assembly GCA_023333625.1. Classification (NCBI taxonomy): domain Eukaryota; kingdom Viridiplantae; phylum Streptophyta; class Magnoliopsida; order Poales; family Poaceae; genus Bothriochloa; species Bothriochloa decipiens. The sequence continues at coordinate 1,602,239 of CM041634.1, read as the reverse complement.
CTATAAGATAACTATTTTATGAGTTGTTGTTATCATACACCTCATAATCTTATTTTTACTCTCTCCATAGATTAGAATTACGAGCTGCTATAAGACAACTTAAAAGATAACTATTGTACACGTAATCTATTAAGTCGTATTAAATTATGTGACAACTGGTTATGATACAACGCCCCTGCACTTTACTGTCTGGCTCGTTGCATGTAAGGCCTTGTTTTAGATGCAGGTAAAAATTTTCACCAACTAAACAAGACCGGCGTTCCATGTTTTATGTGATGTACACATTCGTAGCGTGCATTTCCTGTTTCGGTTTTATGCGTGTTTGTACTTGGAGAAACAGTGGATGAGATAGGACATCAAGCTTTGGACGTGTCTGCCTCCCTGCTGTGCACAAGCAGCTCGGGCCATGCAGATGCCCTGTGCCAAGTGGTGCGACGCAGGACGAGACAAGCGCGGAGGGCGCTCTGGCTTGTCAGTTGTCGCCCCGTGACCCCCGTGATCGCGACGCCACTCGCGCCGATGCATCTCATATTCTCATTTCGTTTCGGTGCACCAATCCAAATCCCAGAAAAAAGAAGTGGGCTTCACTCACTTCCATTTCTAGAGAAAAGAAAAAGAGTACGGAGACAAAATTACACGTTTTCATTTGTCCACTGTCCAAGGGGTGACGGACAGAAACCCTGGCCCACCGGCCTCCCGTCCGATAGTACAGTATTTCCAATCGAGCAGGCTGTTGAGCGGGCCCGTTCTGCTGACATTCACTGAGGGCGCGTTTGGTGGGAGACATGCTCCGGCGAGGCAGGCTAGCTGCATGGAGCCTGGTTTGTTTGGTCTGCGTAGCATGCAGACCCGCTCATGTAGGCTCAGTTGATTGGTTATCGTGTTTTTCCGCTTCCTCGTGCATGCACGCTATCATACGGCAGGTCCAGCGGAAATGGACTCCGCATCCGTTTATTAGGAGCCAGGCTTCAGAGGTGCTGAGGAACAACTTTGATATACAAATATCCTTTTTAAATTTTGAAGATAAATATTTCATTATAAACATTTAAGATGCTAACATGTGCAGCGAAGATAACATAGATACTTCGCTGCACGTGTTTTCAACTTCGCTTATGATTTTCGTATGTTTCAAGTTGACTGGCGAAGATGACTTCGGCGTGCTTTGGACGCTCTGCGAAGACGACGTGGACATTTCGCTATGGCTATCAAACTTCGCACATATGATTTCACATGTTTCAGATTATTCGGCGGAGATGACTTCGCTAAACTCCTGATGACCAGCGAAGCTGACGTAGTGGCTTCGCATGGAGAATTAATGAGGTTGTCAGTTAAGTTAAGAATTCATGATCAAATCCAAAGTTGCTTAAGGAGACAAAAGGAAAAGGACGAAGTGTGTTTCATCACTTCGCCGATGTGCTTTCTAGCTAAATGTATAGGAGGTTCCATGGCTAATTTTGTAAGATTCCTTGAATGACGAAGCCATGGGGTCTATAAATACTCCCTAGAGTGTAAGTTTTTAGACAGAATGAAATACAATTACAACCAGTATATTGCTTTCACCTCATATACGTATATGTGATTTCGTTACACCAACATATGGCGCCGTCCGTTTATGTGATCGAAGACACCCACGACCACCACGCGAACACAAAATGGCAAGACTCAGCAAAAAAAGCAGCTTCGGCTGGTGACAATTCAAACTATAACAAAGATCCACTTTTGGAAGATGAGACAGAAACAGAAAACAAACGTGTTCAAGAAGAAGAAACTCAGAACGAAGAAAAAAGACTCAAAGAACTCGAAGATCAACTCATCGTCAAGAAAAAACAGCTGGAGGAAGTAAGAGCGAAGACAAGAGAAAAGTCTTTAAAGCAAAGAATCGCAGAAGCAAAGGCTGAACTAAGAAAGCTCGATGATGAAATAAAAAATGAGAGAGAAGTTATAATTCAGGACCCAAACTCAGCAAGTAAAAACACCAACAACAAAGAGAGTCAAAGTCAAATAGCGACAATCGACACAGAGTCACCTTTGTTAATCGACATTCAGCTAGCGAAGTGGCCAGCAGGATTTAAATTTAACATCATCTCAACTTACAATGGCATGTCCGACCCAAGACAATTTCTCATGAGTTTTGAAGCAGCAGTTGCATCAAGTGGGGGAGATGCAAACACCTTAGCGAAGTCGCTCATCAAAGGCCTACAAAGAGTTGAACTCATCAGCGATGATCTTTTCAACATCAGGCAACAACCAAAAAAACCGCTGAGCCAATATTATAAAAGATTTGTACAAGCAAAAACTCAAATACCAAACATACCAGACGAAGTCATCATCATAGCAGCAATCAAAGGACTGCGAGCAGGCCAACTCTCATCATAGTTCAATAGAGAAAGACCAACCACAGTTGAAAAACTATACGAAGAAATGAGAAAGTCCTATGAATCCGACGAAGATTACAGAAAAATAATAAAAGAAGAAAACAGAGAAAGAAACACGTCAAGAGCAAACAATAACTTCCAGCACTCAAGAGTGACAAACACAGAGTGAAGACCACTTCAGAGAATAAACCATATCAACAACACAAGCAAAGTCAACATCCAAGGTCCAAGCTCAAGCAATCAAAGATATTTCCGAAGCAACAGAAATTATAAGAAAAATTTCAACAAAGGGCAAACTATAACAACCAAGTAGAAATTTTGAAAGGAAAATTTTGAGGCCCGAAGAAATGTACTGTATCATACATGACAAAGAGGCTGGTCACACATCAAAGATGTGCCCAAGAGTAAAGAAAAGCATTGAAGAAATGCATGAAGAGAATAGAGCAACTTCGCAGCTAAAAGTTGTCAATCATCTAGCCCCCCAAAGAACATCTAGCCCCCAAAGAACAAGTTACTTGCCAATAACTTACCCTCAGCACATGTTGCCACCACCTCCGGCAATCTACAATTGCCAGCCGATAGCAACGTGTCCGCAAAATCAATGGGGCCCAAGTCAGCAGCAAAGTTTCCACCCTGAAAGTTCAGTAGCAAATAGCAATCACCAAATTCAACACAACAACAACATGCCCGAAGCATCAATAAGCAATGGGAATGCAATCATCTCAAGCAAAGACAGAATTATGATAATCTTCGGAGGAAACAGCATGGAGCTTGATACAAGAAGTGAAAGAAGAAATTATTTCAGAAGAAGTAAATTCCATAGCAGTCGAAGGTCCATTCAAGAAAACAAGATGGTCCCACATGCCAATCACATTCTCAGAACAAGATCTCAAGCTCAAAGATTACCCTCATATGGACGCAATGGTCACAGAAGCAAACATCGAAGGTTGGGCAGTATCAAAAATTCTAATAGATGGTGGCAGCTCAGCAGATATCATATTCACAAGAACTCTAGATGCAATGCAAATAGATAGAAAAATCTTGGGAAGGCCGAGCACCCATTAGTTGGCTTCGGTGGAAAGAAAATAAACTCTGTCGGCAGAATTGTCTTGCCCGTCTCATTAGAAACAGTGAACAATACGAGAACAGAGCAAATAGCATTTGATGTTGTTGAAATGCATAGCCAATACAACGCAATCTCTAGAAGAGAAAGTTTAAATGCTTTTGAAGCCATAGTAAGCTACCCATACTTATGCATGAAGATGCCAGCAGTCAATGGCATCATAACCATTTTCGGTGATCAAACAGAGGCAAGAAACATAGAAAGAGATGCAAGCTTAGCTTTCAAAAATATCCACGTGCTACAAGAAGAAGAAGAAGATGAGGAGCTTGAAACTAAAAACGCGAAGATACAAGAAAAAGCGGAGCCTTGCGAAGACACAAAGAAAGTACCAATCGACCCAATGGTGCCAGAACGATAAGTTATCATCAGCACAAATCTATCAAAAGAAGAAAAAGAAAAGATAATACAAGTCCTGTGAAGTAACAAGGATATCTTCGCCTGATCAGCATAGGACTTAGGAGGAGTAAGCAGAGATGTCATAGAATATAAGTTAAACATCGACCCAAACTTCAGGCCGAAAAAGCAAAAACTCAGAAAGTTGTCAAAAGACAGAACACAAGCTGCAAAAGTCGAAGTCCAAAGATTGTTAGATGCAAAAGTCATAAGAGAAGTTCAATTCACAACTTGGCTTGCAAACATAGTCATGGTGTAGAAGAAAAACAAAAAGTGGAGAATGTGTATAGACTTCACAGATCTCAACAAGGTATGTCCAAAAGATAATTTCCCTCTACCAAGAATAGACACTCTAGTAGACCAAGCAGCAGGAAATGAAATACTCAGTTTCCTCGATTACTATTTAGGCTACCATCAAATTTAAATGAAAAATGAAGATGAAGAATACACAAGTTTTATTACACCATTTAGAACTTACTGTTTCCAAAGAATGGCCGAGGGGCTTCGCAATGCAGGAACAACTTTCATCAGAATGACATCCACAGTCCTCAAAGATCAAATACCAAGAAATTTGCTTACGTATGTTGATAACTTGGTAGTCAAGAGCAAGAAAAGAGAAGACCATGTCGAAGACTTACAAGAAACCTTCTCAAACCTCAGAAAAGCAAATCTAAAGTTGAACCTAGAAAAATACACATTTGGAGTTCAAACAGGCAAAATTTTAGGGTGCATCATATCCGCAAAAGGAATTGACCCGAATCTAAAGAACGTGAAGGCAATACTGAACATGCAAGTGCCAAGAAATATCAAGGACATTCAAAAGCTAACAGGAAGATTAGCTTCGCTGAACAGATTTATATCCAAATCAGCTGAGCGAAGCCTCCCAATATTTCAAGCACTAAAAGAGAAAAAGGAAAAATTCAACTGGGGCCAAGAACAACAAAAAGCTTTTGAAGAAATAAAGAAGCATTTATCCAACCCCATAACTTTGGCAACACCTGACCCAACGGCAGATTACTACTATATGTATCAGCAAATGAAAGTACAGTCAGTGCAGTACTAATACAAGAAGAAGAAAATGAGCACTCAACAAGACAAGTTTCAGTATACTTCGCATCCGAAGCATTGTCTGGATAAAAAATTTTCTATTCAGAAATCGAGAAAATTGCATACGCAGTACTTGTGGCATCGAGAAAGTTGAAACACTACTTCCAAGCACATAAAATAAGAGTGCCAACAAATTAACCCATCAAAGAAGTGCTGCAAGGCTGTAAGTCCTCAGGGAGATTGGGAAAATAGGCTGCAGAATTGTCTCAATACTTCATAAAATTTGAGAAAAGAATAGCAATCAAATCTCAAGTGTTGGCTGACTTCGTAGCAGATTGGACACCTTCAAAGTACAATCAAGAAAGAATGGAGCAACCAGAATGGATAATCTATTGTGATGGCGCTTGGGGCTTCGCTGGCGCAGGAGCAGCAGCAATCATAACCTCACCTTCTAGAATCAAACTCAAATACGCAGCAAGACTAAACTTTCAATGCACCAACAACATTGCAGAATATGAGGCAGTACTGTTGGGACTTCGCAAAGCAAGAGCAATGAGAATTCAAAAGCTAATAATCAAGACAGATTCTCAAGTTGTGGCTGAGCACATAGAGAAAAATTACAAAGTAAGAGACCCAGAGCTAGTAAAGTATCTCCAACTATTGAGGGATCAAGAAAAACACTTCGCTGGATTCACAGTGAAAAGTATCTCAAGAAATGATAACACAGATGCAGACAAAGTTGCAAAAGCCATCGTCCAGAAGTTAGAGCTACCACCAGAAATATTCTTCCAAACCATCACCGAAGCCTCAACAAAAACAAAAGTTGAACAACCGAAAGAAGTACACATCATAGAAAGCGAAGACTAGAGAGCTCTAATCATGGCATTCCTCAAAGGATTTTACGAGCCAGAAAACGAAGTTGATGAAATAAAAATGAAGCAAAAGACCAGAAGTTACAAAATCATCAACGAAGAACTATACAAGAAAGGAGTTTACCAACCACTACTAAAGTGCATCTCAAGAGAAGATGGGAAAAATTTGTTGAAAGAAATATATGAGGGAATCTGCGGATATCACGCTGGGGCTAGATCAATAGTTGGAAAAGCTTTCAGGCAAGGGTTTTTCTGGCCAACTGCCCAAAGTGACAGCAAAAAAATCATTCAGACTTGTCACAATTGTTAAATGGCAGGAAGTAAAGTCAATGCACCAGGAACAAACCTACAACCAATTGAACCAACTTGGCCACTAGCAAGATGGGGAATCGACATAGTTGGAAAGTTACCTCCGACTCAAGGCAATTACCAATATGCAATAGTTGCAGTTGAATATTTCACCAAGTGGATTGAGACGAAGACAATCACCAACATGTCCTCTCACACAATAAAAAAATTCCTATGGTAGAACATCATATGCAGATTTGGAGTCCCAAGACACATCACAGTAGTAATGAAATGCAATTCGACAGCGAAGACTTCAGGGAATATTTTTAGTCAATGAGAATCAAACTTTGCTTCGCATCAGTAAGACACCTACAGTCTAATGGAGCAGTCGAAAGAGCAAACGGGATAATTTACACTGGAATTTCAAAGTGCTTAACAGACCTGAAAAAAGAAAAATAGGTCGATGAATTACTAAGAGTAATCTGGTCTCACAACACTTCAAAACCGAGGCCAACAGATTTTTCTCCATTCAAGTTACTTTACGGAGATGAAACAATGACTCCCGAAGAAATAAAATACGAAGGTCCAAGAATAAATATTCAAATGATCACAGAAGAAGACCAAGCAACAAGCAAAGATTTGCTCGAAGAAGAAAGAAATAAACCACTTGAAAATATCAAGAAGTACCAACTTAAAACAAAGAAGTGGTATAACAAGAAAGTCAAGCCAAGAGAGTTAGCACCAGAAGATTTTGTCCTCAAAAGAAAAAGAGATGAAGACACAGTGGGAAAATTCCAACAAAAGTGGGAAAGGCCTTTTATCATCACAAGAACAAACAAAGAAGGTGCGTATCACCTAGCATACCTGAAAGGTGAAGAACTCAGTCACACTTGAAATATAGAAGCACTTCGTAAATATTACCCATAGACAAATTAAAAGAGTAGTTTTACTTTCTGCAAAGTAGAAGTAGAAGTTTTATTCCAAGCAACTTTACAATTCAAAATGTAATCGAGTTGCACTCTTTTTCCACTCAGAGGAAACCCTTCGCAGGATGAGTGGTTTTTAACGAGGCAGTCTCTTTGTAAATCTCATGAAATATAAATAAGAAAATAGTTTTCCCAAAGATGTCTCTACATTACACAACTAAAAGTACAAAATACTGAAGAATATATCCAACATATACTCCTATATCGGCATAAATGTTGCAAAATTAAGTTAGCATTAATATTTTATTAAATCTAAAAAATACTAACTTATCCAACTCAAATAAGTCTAAGGCAAATTTTTTGACTTTATTTCACTAAGGTGAAATATTTTCAACTTTTAAGGAAGCGTACGCGTCCACTTCGCACGAAAAAAAGGGACAGTGTTTTAAAATTTGCTAAGGTAAATTTTTTAACTTTATTTTACTAAGATGAAATGTTTTCAGCTTTTAAGGAAGCGTACGCGTCCACTTCGCACGAAAAAAAAGGGACGTCGTTTCAAAATTTGCTAAGGCAAATTTTTTGACTTTATTTCACTAAGGTGAAATGTTTTCAGCTTCTAAGGAAGCGTACGCGTCCACTTCGCACGAAAAAGAAGGGACGGCGTTTTAAAATTTGCTAAGACAAATTTTTTGACTTTATTTCACTAAGGTGAAATATTTTCAGCTTCTAAGGAAGCATACGCGTCCACTTCGTACGAAAAAAAGGGACGGCGTTTCAAAATTTGCTAAGGCAAATTTTTTGACTTTATTTCACTAAGGTGAAATGTTTTCAGCTTCTAAGGAAGCGTACGCGTCCACTTCGCACGAAAAAAAGGGATGGCGTTTTAAAATTTGCTAAGGCAAATTTTTCAACTTTATTTCACTAAGGTGAAATGTTTTCAACTTCTAAGGAAGCGTACGCGTCCACTTCACACAAAAAAGAAGGAACGGCGTTTTAAAATTTGCTAAGGTAAATTTTTCGACTTTATTTCACTAAGGTGAAATGTTTTCAGCTTCTAAGAAAGCGTACACGTCCACTTCGCACGAAAAAGAAGGGACAACATTTTAAAATTTACTAAGGCAAATTTTTCGACTAAGGTGAAAATGTTTCAAGTTTCCAAGCGAAGCGAACGCATCCACTTCGAACGAAAAAGAAGGGACGACATTTCAAAATTTGCTAAGGCAAATTTCTCAACTTCTTTTCTCCAAGGAGAAAATATTTCAAACCTTCAAGCGAAGTACACGCGTCTACTTCGAACGAAAAAGAAGGGACGACGTTTCAAAATTTGCTCAGGCAAATTCCTCAACTCTATTTATCTAAATGTTTCTAAGCAAAGTATATACGTCCACAAGCAATATAATTCAAAGTATTTATTCTGTACCCATTCATACAAGCGAAGAAAAACTCACAAACTTCACAATACAACAAGATGTCTACAATACAACTTATCCAATTATAAATAAAATATATTTACAGAATCAATCATCTTGAGAACTAATTACTTCGGCAGCATCACCAAGTATATCACTCACAACTTCATTAATAATATTGTCCGCTTCACGGCGTAAATAGTCTTTACAAACATTTACCGGCGAAGTACTTGACCCAGATGACTACAAGAAAAAGAAGTTAGAAAACAAAAGCCCAACCATAGACGAAAAATAAACTTTACATAACAAACTTTACCTATGCAAAATCCGTGAAATCAAAAACTCGATAGTTGGGAGGCCTGATACTACAGTATCGTTCATTTACATCTATAAAAGATTTATAAAACAAAACCCCCAAAGAAAAAGTCCCAAGTTCAAAATAACAAAAGTAAAAACTTACGGGCAAGAAATTCATCGACATCACAACCATCATAATTTGCACGAAAATTATAGAACTCGCTAGGCTCGAAAACGAAGTTATCTTTACACATTAACAGTGGAGCAATGTCTTCGACATCCTGCACAGGCTCAGCATGAGAAACCTGCGCAGGATGGACAAATAGTCAAACAACTTCTAAGTATATATTACAAAGCCAATAACTTAAAACCATTATATCTTAAGACCCTCTCATCTCACAAAAGAAAAACAGCTAGAGTCTAAGGATGGCCGCCACTAACTTTGCCCGATCCAGCACCACTTTGACCCCTGGCTCCAGCATCCCTCTTCGCAATCTCCTCCACCTCTTTCTGAGCAGCCTCCGCCTCTTTCGCAATTTGCTAACAAGCAAAAAGAAAGTTAGACATAAAAAGACAGAAAAAACAACAACAAGCCAAAATACATGGCATACCTTCTGTAACTTCTCCTTAACTTTACCAAAACAATGATATCGACCACTAGACCTCTAATACTGCTCAAGATACTTGTTACACAATATTTGTGTAGCCTTCGTCACATTAGTCAAGTTATCCACAGAAGGAAACTTATACTAATCATCACAAAGTTGCGCAAACAAGGGATCCTGGCTCTGTTTCATCAAGTGAAACAATACACAAGCAGAATAGTAAACCCCGATGTCAACTGTGGTCTCCATAACACGAGACAAGCCTTCATACTGACGGCAAAGCCAACTGAAGAAACTATCACGGTCACCTAGATCCCAACATTTTTCACCAGGCCTAGCCCCAAACTTATCATAGCTTTCAAAGCATAATTCCCAAATACGATTGCAGTTGTCAAAGAAAGACTTGTCCTGCTCCTTCAATTTTCTTTCAAGACGTCGCATACTTTCTTTCAACTTTTCATTCTCCACAACAACCTTCTTCATATCATCTTCTTTCCTTTCAACATCAGCAAGAGCACTGATAAGTCTGCCCTCCAAAGCATTGTGAGCATCTACAGCATCAGCTATTTCCTTTTCTTTCTCGGCAAGTTGCTTCTTCAGATTTTTATTTTTAACTTCATAGTCACGTTCGTGAAGAGAAAAATCTTTCTCCTTCTCTTCTAAACCCATTTGCAACCCTCTCATCAAGATAGAACCTTTGTACATCATCGATAACCCAGCATCAGCAACTTTGAGTAAGGGTTTCTTGGATATTTTAAGTTCTGCTTTTAGGGATAGTGAAGGCCTCGTCTATACACTTTGCTAATTGAACCTTAGAAGTACGAGGCATCATCCAAAGTTTATCAAACCCAATGCCTATAAACTTGAAGCAGTCAAGCCTAAACCTTTCTCCTGACAAAACTCTAAGCCCTGCCTCAGCGCTTCAGAAACTTCCCCTTCACCAACAGCAGGGGCAACAGGAGTTGCACGGTCCTGCTGAACATTCTTCATCTTGCTAAAATCAACATTCTTTTGGGAAGAAACGGTGCATGAGGAAAAATTGTTTCTATAAGAATAAAAACCAAACAATCAGCGAAAGAAAACAATTCAAGTCAAAAGGAAAAACACGAAGCCAAAACACTTACCAGTAGAGACGCGCTCACCCAAATTACACTCAACACTTTTCCACTCTCAACATAGATAGTAGAACTGGACAAGCGCCCCAAACGATCATCATTAACCACATCATCAAAAACTTCATCATCACTATCTTCAAGATTAAGAGAGTAAACTCTAGAGCCATCAGCTTTCTTTAGCACTTTCTGAACACCAACTTCGTCGACCTCAACTGTAGCTAGGTTCTCAACCGAAGTTGTTTTCCCAGCGTCAACATTTTCTTCGTGAGGTCCAGCAACAGGGGCCTCAGCATCAGGCCTTGGCGAAGTAGAACTAGCAGCTCTTTGAGTTTCTCCCACAAAAGTTTCTCCCTCAATAGTTGCCATTTCAGAAACAACAACACCTTTAACACCAACAGAACCTCTCGCAGACAAGCTCACACCCTGTACATTCCGCAGCACATCACTCAGCGGAGTAAGCAACGATGAAGTCAAACTGTCAGAAGAAAAAACAACAGTAATTTTTCTGACCTCCTCTTCAACACGCTGAGACTCGATAACACCAACATCATCAACAACTTTTGAAGTACCAGCATCCTCTCCTCCAGAATAACCCAAACTAGCAACCAAATTTCCCTCCACATCCAAGCTCCGCTCCAGCACAGCGTCAAGCTCTTCAGAATCAAGCAACACAGAAGGACTTTGATTCTTCTTCAATTTCTTAGCAACAGTCTTGCTAGGACCAGCCTTACGCTTTACACCCTTAGCAGTCTCCTTCTTCTGGCCTTGCTTCTTCTCGCGGCGATAAGCAGGAGGAGGCCGTTCACTATACTCAACTTGCGCAACTTCAAAAACTCTGTTCAAACATTTGTAACCATCACCAAGAATTCTACCAATGTTATTTTTCTCACTCAGCACATATTTTCCAAGTAGATCTTCGGCCCGACTCTAAATAGACTTCACAAAATCTTCATCAGTAGCAAAAGTCCGCGGGCGATGAAAATCATTATCTGGATACTTATAGTTTATACCTCGAATATTCTTAGGATAAAAACATTGAAAGGACCATCCTTTTTTCAGTGGCCAAATCCTAGCAACAGCATACTCTTCTACAAGATCTCTAGCACACTGTAACGAAGTTGTGCACTTGTATGCCTTAACTGCAGTTTTCGAGATCATAGAAGAAGGAAAAGATGGAGACAGCTTAAACTTCTCAACCTCCATCCTAGCAGCCATTGGATATCTTTTTACCATCTTCTTAGTAATAAAATCTCTTTCCTCAACCATGGGCACCTTATGGTAGAACCAATACCTCGACCAGTCCCCAAAACCCCACTTATTCCTCGTCGCCAGAGAGATTTGGATAGCGTTGCGAGCAGTCTTAAAACTTGAACAAGCAAAATATTTAGTAATCACTCGCCCTTCAAGCATAAACTCCTTGAATTGAGTATGCATCTCAAAAAGTTTATAAAAAGCAGCAATGCCAGCATTAGCCTCCTGAGATTTGACGGCCCAAACAAACTGAGCCAGTCTAACTACACCATAGAGTCAAATGGTGCATATGAATGTTGAAAGCCTTTAGCACATCTTCAACAAAGTCCTGGCAAGGGAAGCGAAGACCAGCAGTGAATAAATCCCGATAAACAATGCATTCATCGGAATGTGGCTTCGAATTAGTCTCCAAAGGATCAGGCACCCTCACTTGATCATACTCAACAAGCTTCAATCGCACCGTTTCATCAAGATCACTTTTTTCAAACAAAATCTTCCCAAAAGTTAAAGTAAAATCTTCGTCATCTTTAATCAAATCCTCAAATAACGCATCAACGCCGTCAAGGCCCTCTTCGTCAGAATCCAACCGAGACTTATCTTCCTCAGTTTTGGAACTCTCCTGAGACTGAAGTTGATCTTGCAAATCACGCGAAGACATCTACAAAAATCAAAGATCAGAAACACTATTCGACAAAATCACGAAAATATAAAAGTTAAAGGAACAAACCTTGACGAAGGTGTTACACAAATTTTGATCAAAGATCTAAGACCAGGTGTACACAACGGCAAAATATCAAGAAAAGCTATCTCAAACTTTAGGGTTCAAGAAAAATTTTGGCAGAGTTTTTCTTCTTCTGAAAACGACAGCCTCAGGGGGGGAAGGCCTCATCATTTATAGGCAGAGTTCGGTCAACCGGTCAAAACTAGTCGTTCGATTCAAAATTCAAATAGGCTAACTCCAAAGTTTGGACGTTTGTTAGGCAAAGTTTCATATAAACTTCGCGGGATTCAGATCTTTGGAGTAGGCCTTCGCCCGCGAGGGGCTGCTGTTGGGGAACAACTTTGACATAAACATCCTTTCCAAACTTTGGAGACAAATATTTCATTATAAACATTTGAGATGCTAACATGTGCAGCGAAGATAACGTAGATACTTCGCTGCACGTGTTTTCAACTTCGCTTATGTATTTTCGCATATTTCAAGATGACTGACGAAGATGACTTCGACGTACTTTGGACGCTCAGCGAAGACGACGTGGACACTTCGTTGTGGCTATCAAACTTCACACATATGATTTCACATGTTTCAGGTTACTCGGCGGAGATGACTTCGCTAAACTCCTGATGACCAGCGAAGCTGACGTAGCGGCTTCGCACGGAGAATCAATGAGGTTGTCAGCTAAGTCAAGAAATCGTGATCAAATCCAAAGTTGCTTAAGGAGATAAAAGGAAAAGGGCGAAGTGTGTCTCACCACTTCGCCGATGTGCTTTCTAGCCAAATGTATAGAAGGTTCTATGGCTAATTTTGTAAGATTCCTTAAATGACGAAGCCAGGGGGTCTATAAATACCCCCTGGAGTGTAAGTTTTTTGGACAGAATGAAATACAATTACAACCAGCATATTGCTTTCACCTCATATACGTGTATGTGATTTCGTTACACCAACACTCTACAAATATCATAACTCAAGAGTCAAGGCTCTCGTTTACATTTGGAAGTGACAACATTGAACCAAAGTTACCAACCTTTCCATCACATTTCTTGGTATAGAGACATACAATTCCTACTAAGTACTAACTATGAGTGATCCATAATTAGCTGGACCTGGACAGATATATACATATATTATCGCTATCCAGTAGGTCAAGGAAGAAATTAATACTTATCCAGCACTAAAACTATAGACAAGTGCTAACCTTGGAACATGCAGATCATGTTTGCCCTGAGTTGTTCATCCTACCAAATGCTCCCATCCTAAATAGAACCCCATCCTTCATCCGAATATATACAGCTGTTCTCACCCTCCATAAGGTTCTGAAAGGAAGATGGAATTGGAGGGATTTCAGTGTCCACAACGCCTTCCAACATGCGGACAACTTGGCCCATTGATGGCCTGTCGTTCTCCTTGTCCTGGATGCACCAACAGGCAACCCTGCAGGCGACGTCTAGCTCCTTGACATCAGCATTTCCTTCTTGACATCAGCATTTCCTTCCAGCCTACCATCCAGTAAGCACAACACATTTCCTTCATTCACTTGTGCAGCTGCATAAAGCGGGTAAGTACCGGTGACTTCCAAATTTCAGCCTCTTCGTAGTCCTTCTTCCTGATATTATTTCGAGAAGCACAATGCCAAAGCTATAAACATCTGTGTTTTTAGTGATGGGCTGCCCAGGTATCCACTCTGGCGCGAGGTATCCCATGGTGCCCCGGATGGTGGTCAATGCAGCGTTGAATTCACGCCCAAGAAGCTTTGCCATGCCAAAGTCTGAGATTTTAGCACGGAATTCTGCATCTAGTAGTATGTTTTCAGGATTGATGTCACAATGTATGATGCAGTCCTCACATTCTTCGTGAAGATACGCTAGCCCCTTTGCAATACCTAGTGCAATATGGAAGCGGAGATCCCAGTTCAGAAGACTGGATCTTTCCGAGAAGAGGTGTGAATCCAAAGACCCATTAGGCATATACTCATAGACCAGCGACCTCAAATCTCCCTTAACACAATATCCTAGAAGACGGACAAGATTGGAGTGCTTGATTACCCCAATTGTCTGCACTTCAGCTCTGAATTGCTTATCTGCTTTCCCACTACCTTTGAGACTTTTATCCAGGCATTGTTCCCCTGAAAACACTTCCAAAACCTCCCTCGCCGAGTTTATCAGAGAAATTCCTTGTGGCTTTCTTGATCTGAGCATAAGAGTAGAACACAAGAGAACCTTCCACTTTAAACTTTCTGCAAGTAAAGAGATCTCTCCTGTATCTCCATAGAAGTACCAGTACCGATATCACAGAAGCCAATGCTATTAACCCGACCACCAACAATATAATAAGCCCTGTGTGCAAACCATTTTTGGCCCTGAGTTTGGAGCCCCAATGAACATAAACCTTGCTGTATGGAGGTCCAGAAGCGAAACTCAGGTTGTACAGGTTGTAGTACCACAGCTTGCATCCAGAGTCAATACTCATACGCAACACAGTAGCATTTGCTGAGACAGGCTTGCTTACAGTCCTCATCACTTCCTGCTAAATCATTCTGAGAATCATAAGGGAGCCCCTGCAGCTTATCCAGCAGGATAAAAGAGTCACCATGTTCAGTCTCACCATCCGCCTCGCAGCTCAATGGAAGAGATCTCGGTCTCGAGCAACCAGTAGCAAAGGCTCCGAGGTTCCACTCGGCTGGATAGGAAGGCTCAAATCCATCAACGCAATCGCATCTGCCATTGCTCGTGCAAGCACCGAAATTGCCACAGAAGAAGCCACTGGATTTGCAATCTGAAGGGAAGATCCAACGAGCTATCCAGCCACTGCTATTCGCCGCTGCAGAATCCTCTGACCACCGCATCAAGCTGACTTGCCCCAGGTGGAACTGCAAGAACTCGGTCAGATTAGGATTGTCCGGAGGATTCAGCACCAGCGACCTGCCGTTGTCTTGTGATGTCACCATCCAATCCGGGAAGGTACCCAGGCTGGGATGCCCATCGGCGGTGAGCACGAACCCGTTCCGCCTGCTCCAGTCGACGCTGAGGCTGCCATTGTGCAAGTAACTCTTGTACGTCAGCGAGACGTTGGCTCCCGTGTCGCCGGCGAGCCCTAGCCTGGCGCCGGGGAGCAGCGAGTCGCCGGGGGAGTCGAAGCTCTGCCACAGCACCCGCGAGGCGTTGGCCTGGTCCCTCACCACCAGGTTGCCGTCGCCAAGGAGCACCGCCACCGCGGCGGCGGCAGGAGGCGGCGGCGCCGGCCCCCCGGCGCGGGCGAACACCAGCGGGTAGACCCGGCCTCCGTGATGCACAGGCTACCGTTGAAGACCTCCAGCCCCGCGGCAGAGAGGTCGGAGATGCCGATCCTGTCCCCGACCCAGAACGTGGGGCTGGTGCTCGGCATCCTCCTGAAGCGGACGCCCAGGAAGCGGTTGATGCCGGCGCCCGGGGAGAAGAAGCCCAGCTCGAAGTCGCCGTTCTTGGACACCAGAGTCTGGTTCCCGGAGATGCCCGCGCCGGGGAGGATGGTGTCCGTCGCCGAAGCAGCGGCGGCGGCCAGCAGGAGGAAGACGGCGAGGAAGGTGGGCGGCGCGCGCCCGCGAGGCCCCGACGCGGAGCAGCCAAGCTTTGCTGCCTCCATTGCCGTGCCGGGCATCACTTGCAGGGGATCGACTACGAGTACGAGCACCGACACGGCAGGGAAGAAATCATTCGCCGGCACGAGCGCGACTGCACAAGACGCACAAGAACCAAAGATGAATCAGTGAGGTGAACAAGAATGTGGTGACATGAGTACTATGTGCTTAACCTGAAGCTGAGTGCTCGTACACGAACACGATGGCTCCAAGCTCCGGCGAGAACCGCCGCCGCCTCGCCTTTGACGAAGCTTTAGTGAGACTTCACAGCCCAAGGTTGCGACTTCCACCGCTGGATCTCACGCAACGCCGTCGTTCTCTTTGACCGCCTCATGAAAATGGAACGGATTGGCGATTGGCATGCTCACTCGTCGTCTGGATTTTTCTCCTACGACGTTTTTATGGCGTGGACGTTTCTAATTCTACACTAGACTAGACTAGCTTTTCTAGGTCTTTGACTTAGGGTGTGTTTAGTTCCCATAGAATATAAAATGCAAAATGCTAACTATTTTAAATTGAAAAAAAACTGTCAAACTTTTTATGGGTGTGTTTAGTTTCATTCAAAATGCTAAATTTTTCATGAGGTGAATGAGGCTGCACCACTTTTGGGTTTTTTTTTTGTTCTCTTGGGGCTAAAATCTAAAATGGAGAATAGACCACTTTTGGCCAAAAATTTTAGGTGATGTTTAGTTTCATTTTACAAAATGATGGCCCAAAATCCAAAATATTTTAAATAAAATGGGAACTAAACATTCCAAAAGATTATAATTTAGTTAAGTTTATTAGTAATATTTCTTTTTCAATACTACTGCATCCATTCCAAAAGATTATAATTTAGTTTAGTAGTAGTAGAAGACAATGTCAGCATAGACTTAAAGTCGTTTGACTCATCGACAGTAGAATTTTACTATAAAGCTTCCAAACTAATTCTACTACTCTAGCTACATTCTTATAGTTCTTCAAGTTTATAATATTGTATAAATAAATATTTTTAATGCAATTCTACTACTGTAAAGCTTTCAAATTAATATTTTACCGTGATCGACGCATGGTCACATCGTGTCTGGCTTTTAGGACAAGAGTTAAGAGCGAAGGAATTAGAGGACCCTTACCACAATCTCAGCCGTCAGATTTACCATCTAACGACTATCATAGAGCGACCATACTTAGGTGACACCGTGTTTCACGACGTGCCTCCGCAGGGCAACGCCACCAACCGAACTCGCGCATGTTCCCGTCCTTTCGGCCCCTCTTGCCTGTCCCGTCCGTTCGCACCTGCCGATCTCTTCCTTCCCCTCGCGAAATTCAACTGCACGACAAGCGCGTCGACGGTTCTTCTCCCTGCCTGCGAGACTTCGACAATTGCCGGTGGCCGGACGCTGCCCTGGCCCCTCGGCAGCCCTTCGACAGCACCCGTCGTGATCCTTGGGGATCGCCAGCACGTGACAGGGCGGCACCGGCGGCATCCCGTCCTCGCCCTCTCCAACCGCGGGAGACACCACCGCCAGCCGCCCACCATTGGGCGCCCTCGACCTTTCCCTCTCAGGTGACGGGGCGGCGCGGACGGCGGCCCGTCGTCGCTCTCTCTCGGGCCAGTCGCCGGCCACAGCCCAGACAGCGTGACCGAGGAGATGACCATGCCCCTTCCCCTGCTCCTGCTGCAAGGATCTGATGAGCCGCAATGGAGACGCCCCCCCGGTGGCCTGCGATCTATTCCGCTATTTGCATCAGCGACGCCTTCCTCGCACTATACCGTGGCCGATGCTTTCTCTCTTTTCTCTTCTTGATCGTGAAAACTGATCAAGCCGACGTCCTCCGGTTCGACCTTCTTCCCACGCGCATCATCAACCATGGGCATCATTATTCGTTGCCATCCAGATTAATACTCTGCATGGCATCGCAGGCGTGGGAAGTGGAGCCGTACCTGGAGGTGCAAGTCGCCGGCGATAACCGCATGTACCAGCGAGTGGCCGAGTGACAAGCATGCCCACAAAGCCAGAGACCAGAGTACGTGATTTGTAGCTACTGCTTTGTTTTGTCAATTTGATTTGATCGATTTCACTCAATCCAGTCCACCTCACGCGAGTTCGATTATTTTTATTTTTATATTTATATCAAATATCAACTCAACCGATGTCATCTATGCTTTTCGTATTTAGTTTGCCTATATAAACTCTTTATTTACTTTGAACCAAAATATGAGCTTTGCTCCTTTTGGTCATGGGCCTGGCCCTGTAGTAGTCAACATTGAAATTAACTATTTTTGATATTTTTGAAAACCAACTAACTGGTACATAAGTATATGGGTTGTGGCCTATTCAATGGAAAATGAGAACTTATGACACGTAGGGTTACAGGTAGCTTGCTTAACTTTAATAAAAAAAATAATGAACTGATGTTGTCATAGATTTATGAGAATGGGCAGTTAGCATGTTATGATTATTTATAGTTAGTCACTGTATAGAAGTTCTTTATTTTACAATGATCTCTATTCTCTTAAGGATGGCCAAATAATTTTCGTCATGAACGAGGTCATATTAACGCAAAAAAAAAAAAGTAAAGCAGACCGACTTAGCAAAAAACTTAGCCGTCCTCTTGAGAAAATCATCGTAGAAGGTCCTCATTAGAAAAATCATTGTAGAAGGCCATATCTCTTGCGGTGATAGGATCAGTATAAAGTGCATATGGGCTCAAGGAGGTAATGTGTTTGGAGGCTCTTGCATTTTGGATCAGAGATAGTAAGTGCACGCTGTGCCAAATTTCTCATTCTTCATCGATGTTGTGTATGTGTGCTTATATCTCGGATGACAATTCTAAGCTACTACTCTGTACTTCGTTTCAAGAAGCATCAAACTTCAATGAGGGCTGTACAAGATGAGATTTCATAATCTTTGATCAACGAGTTTATGACAGACTTCATGCTTCCAAGAAGGTTTCTAGGTGATTGGCATCTCTCATCCATTGTTTCATAGTGAATCATCAGGCTATGAAACTTTTGGTAGGAAGCTCTATATTTGCCTTACACACTGTTATTCTCATTTTTAAAGATACACGATAGCAGGCTAATATAGACTTAATTAGTGTGATTGACTAATCTTAACATTATTTATAAGAAAAGAAACTGAATGTAATGCTGCCTCAGTGTATGTTAACATCCAATGAACCCATACTGATAGATTCAGAATTATGTAGTTCAAATTAAAATCTAATATTAATTACAAGATACATTTTTTCAAAAACATTAGGGGTTGAATTTGAAATCTTGAGGAAAAGTATCTTTTTGTCTTTGTAAAATGTAATAGTCATGGCTCATCGACTCAACACTTCTCCTGTTAAAAAAAACTTTTTTTTTAGGCACGTGCGTGTTGCACGTGCATTTCTGCTAGTTTTAAGTAAAAATCCTAAAGGTTAACATTTTGCAGTCAAATGTGGAGACTAAACAAAGTGGCTTAGTGAAAGAAAGTCTAGTAGGGGAAAAGCATGAGGACTACTACTACAAATAAAAAACAAATCGCTTAAACAACATGTCAAACTAGACTAGCGTGTTGACTATTACAGTATATTTTTTAAAAAAAATATTTGATAATTGATATATGCGTTGTTAGCCCAACTGTCAGAAAACTACAGACCAGAAACAAAGAGAGGATAGGAAAGACTTTTGAACGAAGTAGTCAAAACCATAGCTACTACTCAGTTGAATCTACTCCCGTTGGACCTTTTCTGTTCGTTGAGCCTGCGACGGATTTCATCTTAAGGCTATCGAAACTTTCTTTTTTAGAAAGGATTGGTATTTTATTGATCAAGAACTCTTACAACCACCAAGCCCTGACCGGGTAACCCTAAAAAAAATAAAATTACAAAAACATCCCGTGTCCTTCACTGTCGAAACTGGAAGCGTGATCCAGCATAATTATATTGGGCTGAATTATTGCTGGGCTCATCGACTCCATGGGCAACTGTCGATAGAAGAACATGGGCTCTCAAACAGGCCTTCATTCAGCTAGTGGGTCTCGTGCTAAAAAAAGTCTAGGGTCTGTTGTTTCCACCTACGTGCTGTTTCGCTGTGTCGCATTTCTTAGGTATAAACCGTATAACTAAAAAATCAAAAGAAAATAAATGGAATAGAAAATTAAAAAAAAGGAACATTAGGTTCCACCTGTGTTGTGGGCCATTGTATCTTTTTTCCAGGCAGTGAATGAAATCATAATAACTCACTGATGGTGTTTTCCGATCTTGCTGGAAAAATCCAAAACAGTTTATGTCAAAAGTCCAAAGATTCCTTGTAGCATCAATATGAACCTTAACCTTGTGAGTCTCTTTTTTTCCATTGTTGTTTTTCTCCTAATCTTCTATTTCAGCATTTCTTTTGTTTGCCAATGATTCTCTTGCACTATAAAAGAACTCTGAAGTCTGAACCAATGGAGGGAGCAATAAAGAGGGCAGTCAACCTGAACGTACCAGCAGGCAATACCTGTTTCAGGTTGAGTTGATGTTCTCCATGTCCATGCCACACTCCTGAGCTCAACAGTAGTTAGCCTGGAGCTATCCTGTCCGATTTCCAATTACCAGAGATCGCAGCGAGCTCGCTCGGTGCTTGCATGCTTTGCTCCACTCCTGGCTGCTCCCTTTCCATACATCTCCCCTCCATGTGTTTGACTGGCTGCAGTTTCGTTTGGTCATCATGCATGGCGGTTCAGAGATTGATCATGGCTGGCCATCTCCCTGTGCTCCAGGCATCATGGACTGAACTGAACCAGCTCCAGCTGGGGATAATGTTGTACAAAGACAGGCACTTCCTCAGTGATGTGATCGCTGTGTGCTGTAACATAATCACCACCGCTAGAGCTGACCGATCCTAAAGATTGCAAGTGTGAGTTGCAGTCGCAGTTGCAGGCTGTTTTCATGACATCCGTGGCGGTGCGCGGCAATGGAGCATTGGAGCCCAGAGCCACAATTTCCAAGGCTAGATTCCACTCGTTTTTTTACTTCTATATACAGGATGAACCAGTTCAATTGCTTCCTAGCTTCCTCGGTCCTTAGAACGTGCAGACTGCTGACAAATTCAGATATTGTCTGTCGTTCCTGAACAAATTAAGAGTTTTAAGATGGACTGAATTTTATACGAAAACAATAATACTTATCATACAAAGTCTGAAGAAATAGTTTGAACATATAATATATTTGCATACTACACATCTTTTATATTATTACTCTATATATATATATATATAATTAGTTAAACATATAAATTGATGTAGAGGAGTACCTGTGTGTTGTAATGGCCGTTCTTCAGATCAGAGTTAAGACACGACAAGACAGATAGCTATTTCAACCGGACCATCATTGCTCGTGCATTTGATGCTAAGAACCTCTGCAGGATCACATGAATCGTCGGTGCAGTGGTGGTTCCTTCCGTGAGTTTAGCAGCAGAACGGCATGGCCGCATAGTAAAGCTCAGAGCTGAGCTGCAGCGTGGATAAGCTCTGCTACAGCTACTGTCAGTCAGGCTGGCTGCTGTTATGTACAGTATAACGTTCCTTCCCTTCCCCGGACCTGCTTGCAAAAACGCCGACAGAGAAATCATGCACACTAGTAGTTTATGTATATTTGATTTACTACATGCAAGTATGCAACTAGCGCTTTGGATCCTGGAACTCGGACATGCCATGCCAATCCGGTGCAGTGCTTGTGCTCGGTGGATTTTTCCCATCTTTCCATGAAAAATCATGTCCTCTTCTTTTCCCGGCATGAGCTTTGTTAGAGATATACTAATTCAGAGCTTTGTATGGGATCACTGAGTCTGAATGTGCTTTCTTGCTTGGGCAAAGCAAGATGTTTTGCTTTGCAAAATATCAGTAATTATCTATCTGTTCTCCTTTTACCGGACCAGATATCAGTACTGACCACGTGTTTCTTTCAGATCAAAGATGCAAAGATGCATATAGCATGGATGATGATGACCAGATATCAAAAATAGTAGCAAACTTGTATTCAGTTATATTCTTAGCAGTCTGTCGCTTCTCAAATCTAAAACATGAGATTCTTCAAATAAAAATCTAAAACATGGATGATGATCAAAATACTAGCCGAGTTGGTGTGTGTTTCTTGGTCTAATCGCCGTGCCTCTCTGAACTAAGACATGTCACGTTTGCCATAGAAGAAACGGACGCTGCGTGTGCGTGTCGTTTCTGACAACAAGGAACAGCCAATTATTGTGAGATGCGTGCTTTTTCGCTGTGATTTTTCTTTTGTTCCTGCCATCATATATATGTTCTTCTTACCGGGTGCATAATAATTGTGTCTCAGTGATGATTGATGAGGCCAGTTTCCAGCTCACAGAAGTTGATATGGTTTGCAGCTTGAATGCACTGTAAAGGCCGTCGAGTTTCTGCAAATTTTGTCCTTGCAGAAAGCATGTTTTGGCTTCTACCAACAGCTTCCACGCAACTCTGGTCCGCTAGCTCCAAACCAGGAATCATGGAAGTGACAACTGGGAAAATTTTCATCACATCAATTCATTCATGGCTCTGAAATTGCATAAAAGAAAAAAAGGGGGAGGAAAGGAAGAGTATGAAAAAAAATGCAGGTTAAACCTGATGATCGCCACACGAGTTCCTGATTTACTGAACCGTTGAGAACAACAGTTCTGATTACAGATATGCAGACAATGACTCCTCAAGGCTAGCTTTCAATTAACAATGCAGGTCAATTGGTTGACACTAAGACATGTTCTCCTTTGGAAACGGAGAGATGTTCTTCAGTCATTATGACACTATAAACTATAAAACTATATGCTGCTGTGCTATGGTACTTTCGTTGCCCCCTAACAAGGCCTATTTTTTTTTATATAAGCTTGGCTCTAAGGACACCCTTAAAGCCATGCTAATGCTAATGAAAAGTTTGACCTAAAGGGAGGCATGTTAATAGCATAATGATTCAGGTGTTAGTGCTGCTCAGTCACCCCTGTTCTGTTCTTTCTGATGCCAGCATTCATGATCGCTGTAGACTGATGGAGATGGACCACAAGTAGTAGTAGCATTTTACAGATGCTGCCTTTTTTGCCTTGGATCCATCTGAATTAATGCGAGCAAACCTTCTCTCACTTTTTTCCCTTTATCATCATGCACATATAGTAAGCTAACCATGTTCGGCATGCACTAATGTAATGACAGTCTTGGTGCACAGTTCAAGCAGGAGAACGGAAGAATCCTCTTGAGAACAAATTCAGAAAAGCTCATCAGCGGCATTAAGAATCCCGGTTGAGACCGAGACATGGCCTGCATCACGGCATGGAGCTGAAAAAATTTGCAGTGCAGCCAGGAACAAGACTGTCCTTCGTAACAGCTTGCAGACGCCACCGTACAGTCGATCGAGCTGCTTCTGAATACTCCAGGTGTCAACTGACGATGCTGTGCTCGCGTAGAACAGTATTCTGACTTCGTTTGCCCGCACAACGCGTAGCATTCATTTCACTAAATATTACCTCCGTCTTAAAATAATTTACGATTTTTTGACTTATAGAGAACATGTTTGACCGTTTGTCTTATTCAAAAATTTTACATAAATATTATTTATCTTAATTTATTATTAAAAATACTTTAATAATAATTTAATTACTTCATCATTTGTATAAAATTTTTAAATAAGATGAACGATCAAACATAAAATAAAAAATCGAAAAACATAAGTTATTTTAAGACGGAGGGAGTACTCTGCTGCTGCTGCTGCAGTTGCAATTGAGTGTCCTGAACATATTCAGTACTCCGTACACTTCAACATATTCAGTACACTCCATAGCACAGTCACACAGGTAATACTGACGATGCATGCTGCTCAGTCTCAGCTACTGGTAGACGTCTTCTGCAGTTTGAATTGTTCTGTGTGATGGTGTGAGATCGACGCCGCGTAGCGGCAGCAGAGAATCTCGCCACAACCTATAGCTGTGCTAGTTTATGTTTGTGGCGTTTCCAACGTTCGGCGACGCTGCAATGCAATCTGTAGAAGAGGTCAAATTCTTTCTGTCTTTTCAGACTGAAAATAAGCAGGTCAAAATTTCGGCCGCCCTTGAGAACCGCATGGAGATGTGAGCCTAGATTAATCCCTGGCGTGTTTCTTCTTGGATTGGGCATTCTCTAGTGTATCGTACCTACCTACTGCTACACTAGCTCTGTCGATCTTCGGCGTCTCAAGGCAGTCCATGATGAGGCTCAGGCCTAAACAAATTTGAAATTTGGCTTCTCAAAACAAATTTGAAACACCAAGGGTTCTGAAAACGGGGCAGCTTCTTAATGGAGAACAAGTGCTATTGGTTGTGATGAATGGGAGCTTTCTTCCCCACAGGCCACAGCCCTCGCCGTCAGTGGAAAAAATCAGCAATGCAGAAGACGTACTACTGAAGAACACACAGTACTTGTAAGCACACAGTGGCATTAAGTTTTCAGCAGAAAAACAAATGAGGAACCAAGATCTAATCTTAACCTAGCTAGCATCCACAAAAAATTCCAAAAGTTTTCGAATAAACAAACCGCTGAGAAACAGAGAGGTTGAGCGAATCTTCAGTCGTAATTGTATACTCAGGGGAAAAAAGGCATAAAGTGGATGCCATGGCTATGCAATATTATAAACATGGAAAAATCTCAGTTGACAAGGTGACAACGATAGTTGAGTGCCCATGACTAGATAAAGAGAGAAAAAAATGGTTTACGAACCTGACTAGCTCATATGGCTACACGAGCAATCGCTTTTATTTGTCTAATCATTCCCCTGATTCCATGTTTAAAGCGCTGTTATGTTTAGGTGAGTGAGGAATGAAAAGGCTAGCTGGTTCTTAGGGGAGGTGTTCGTGCACACGAGTGGGCATGGCAAGTGCACGCAACCGGCCGGACCCAGGAAACCAGGTGTCCCCTGCGGAATTGAAAATTGGAAAATATCAAAAAGGCTTTCGGCTATACTATACGACGAGACACCAGGGTGGCCTATCTCCCTAAAATAATTCAACTGAGATTTCATTAGGTGAAACAAATTCACGGTTGTACTAGTGGTGGAAGGGCCTGGGGAATCTTTAATTTTCAGCTGCACCAATCCACTAATCCCTTTCAAGTTTTTGTTGTTTTTTTTTCGAATTTGCACATCTCTAACTTTAACCAAGTTGTATAAACTCACCTAGCACTGCTGCCTACATCACTGTTCTTTTTTTTTAAAAAAAAAAAGGGGCAATGATGAGGTACCACCGTGAGATCTTGATACGATTTGGAAATACTGCGTGACAACAATAGCTAGACAAGGGAGTTGTGGAGTGGCGGCCTAAATGAGTTGAATTAGACGTTTGGACTCAATAGATGGTAATATGCATCATAGTGTGTGCACCAGAGGATTGGGACCCTCCCATTGTATCATCTGGTGCCAGTGTTCTTAGCTTGAAGATTATCAAGTGAAGCTTGAAGGTTTATTACTCTTGGTGTTTGCCAGCATCAAGACTACCACGTGTATAACTAGGTGACTTTCCCCCATAGAGCTACTTTATGGGAATGCTCCTCGAGGTGTACTCAATTTGAATCCCACGGTCCGGATTTAGTATGAGTGTTCACTAATGGAGACTTGAGTCTTGTTGGATCAAGGGAGTGTCTTGATGGTTCATTTGTGGGTGTTAGTAGTGATTAGGGCGTACCGGCACTAGTCCACACTATGGCAAAAAAAAAAAAAATCTTTTTGTCTCTTGTCCATCCTTTTAATTCCTGCATTTCAATTCTTGCTCTAGCTATGTGGTTTACTCTTATTTGGTTGCAGCTGTCTTGAGTTATAGCTTGGTTTTGATCACCATGCTAGTATGCTCATAGTCATATGTTTCAATTCCTCGAATAAGGACATTATTTTAGTGTGACCATGACTAAGGACATGTTCTTAGTGTGATCTGTTTAGTCCAACCAGGTCTCTGCCCTGCAATGGGTGAGTAGACTTAAATAGGCTAAGGTTATTGCATTAACTTTTTATGAGCCTAGTTCAAACACCCCTCTTGTGTCATTCAGTCCTTTAACTATGTAGTAGAAAAGTTTAAATCAATGCTCTATGGAGACATGATTTTTTGTAGGATTTTGTGAAACTAAGATGTTGTAGATGTTGATACAATTGTTGTGTAAATTTTAAACTTATGATAAAACAAAGAAAAAAATCTTAAAATGTGTGAGAGCAACTCTAAAAGATATGTTATCCTTGTTGTGTAGGTTATATTTAGAATTTTAGAGCAAAAATTGAGCTCCAAGTATGCCATCCCTGAAATCTTGCTAGCCATAGAAATCACTGCTAGCTATCTTTTGAAATCACAGGTCACGGTGTTGTCCCCGCCATATGATCCTTCCCACGCGCCAAGAATATTACCTGACATAGCATCTTTTGAATATAGCAAGTGAGAAATAGCAAGTCTCCTTGTAGAACTCTAGTTTTTTTTTTTTTAGTTTTGTAGTTTACAAAATGGCTAAACTATAGGATTTGGCTATTCAGTTTAGCACATATGTTGGAGTTGCTAGGGAGTATAGTTTATACGTGGTCTTATATTCATTTACTCTGCAGAGCAAGAAGTGGGGTACAACTGTTCCACTTCGCAATCTTGTGGCTGTGGTACGAAATCACAGTCAAACAACTTTAACTGAAAGACCATCAGCAAAAACAATAGATCAAGGGCTTGAGGTAATACACAGGCTTTTAGGACAAATCAATGCGCTAATTACAGACCCATCAGAGAACTTTTTCCCTTTGGATCAAGCAATGTGCATTCAGCAGTCACCTGCACGGCTGCACCTTTAATCAAGAGTGAATTTCATAACTCTGCAGAGAGCAGCAGATTAGTACAACTATAACTATAGTAGTCCTCACCGGCAGGACACAAGAGATGAGATGATGGCTTTGATCTGAATAAGCTGGAGGGTTTGGAGGTGGATGCGGACAAGAACAGGCGCCAAACAAACAGCCGCGTCGCGTCGCCCCCACTAAGCTTGGTATCCCACTGGTGCTGCCTGTGTGATCGACGCGAGCAGTATCCGGCAAACACGCACGCATGGCATGTGCGTCCCTCTATAGGCAGGGGGGTGGCTGTCTCTCGGCCGGCGCAGTGCTTTTGGAACGTACGGCCATCGCCCGGAACCGATAAGAAAATTGGTTTTGGTTCGGGGTGGATGATAATGTGTTTGTGTCAAGCACTGGTTGTTTGCACGCATGTATCCTGGAAGATGCCCTCGATCTGTTGCGTAAGTGCTTTTTCGTTACTTCCTCTGTTCCTCACATGATCGGACGAATGAAAAGGGAGGGATTAAAAAGGGCAATTATGAGCTTATCATTGGGATATTTTCGTAGGTGTCAAACATTTGTTGGTTCATTGGTACGTATTGAACTATTGATGGATCTGCATGGATAATTGCATATGCAACGACGTACCTACAACAGCTAAGCTTTTGTGGGGAATGTTTTTTGCATTATACTCAGTCAGTCTGGAAATAAACGGAACTTGCATTGCCGTATGGCATGATTACTTGCATTGCCGTATGCATGATTTGCATTATACTAGCACTAGCAGAGCAAAGTGATAAGAGGACACGCAAGCATGAGCTGCGTGCGCCGCGGCGAGCCGGAGGCCAATGCAGTGGTGGCCAGGCTGCTGGCCGGTGCTGGGCAAAAGGAAAACCGGGCGACGCGCGCCGGTGGCGATGCCGGCGACCCGCCGCGTGCTCCCAGCTCCGGCACGGCCCGCCGCCGTGCATGGAACGGGCATTAATAATCGCATGCTGCTGGTGGCTGGAAGTGGCCAGTGGGACTGTGAGAGAGAAAGGTTCCGGCTTTCCGGGGAACAAGGTCGCGGTCGCGGGGCCCAGCAGTCAGCCGCCGGGAGAGTCAACTCCGGGCGGTGTGGTCCATGGACATACAGCGACCGTGTGTCGCGGATTAAATTGTACGAGTAGTACGTTACATTACTGTACTAGTGCTACGTTGCAGGCAGCAGCAGCGGCGATCGGTTGACAGTGCGTGGCTCTCTCTTCATTTCCAGCACAGCACGGTTGGATCGAGCTGACGAGGCCGCCGGTGACCATGGAGGTGCCTTGCCTTGCCTGCAGCTAATTATCTGAGAAAAGATACGCGTCGCAAGAATGTTGATGACGAGGACCGGAGTACAGATCATTCTTGGTAGCTTCCCCGCCACTCCATTAATGGTGGTGTGTATCTGCCGGAGACAGTGGTGGCGACCGAATCCACTCCAAATCTACACACATGGTGCAGTGTGGCCGCCCACCGTGTACGTACACGTACGCGTACTGTCACTGTACTCCGTCAGCCGAGTGCTCGTACAAGCTACGGTACGTATACGTACGTACTGCATTTGTACTGTACCTACCCACACTGCAGCTGCATGCATGCATGCAGGTCGATCGGCAGCGAGAGGGAATTTATACGAGGAGCGAGTACACCACGCGAGCGCCATGAATGCATGGCCGAGGACGACGACGACGACGAGAGAATCTGGACGCCCGGTGAGTAGTACGTGCCCTTCACTTTACTCTCTCCTGGCCGGTACCGGCAGTATGTATCCATGTCCAGATGCCGGTGCATATGCATGGCCACGATGACGACTTCTTGCTTCTGTGTACGTCTACGTGTAGTTTGCATTTAAAATGCTTGCATGCTGCTGCACGACGACGCCACCGTACCGGCCGGTGTACTACGTTTGATCACTAATGTAAGAATGTGTTTAATCAATTCGTTGCATGGTGTGTGGTGTCGATGCATCCAGTATTAATCAGAACTACAAAACACCCAAACAACGTTCCACGTAATTAATGGTTGTACTGTTGTACAGGACCACACCTATATATATCTTCGATCTTTTCAATGTATTCAACGAGTTTTTGAGTGGTTCGGACATGTGTACACTCCGTGTGTGATATAACGTTGTTTAGTTTACTACGCTGAGGAGAAGGAAAGAGAGAAAAAAAAAAAAAAAAAGAGGCAAACAGTGTACGGCCATGGCGATGCCTAATTGTTTTGTCGGAAGGAGGAGGAAGTGGCCGAATGAATCTGGTCGCCGGCCGTACGACCGGGAGCTCATTTGTTTTCGCTTAGGATATGCTAGTTTAAGCGAGGCCTGCCTGTTGTTGCACTACATGCATGCAGCCTTCAAAAAAAGGTTGCATGATTAAGTTCATACATCTTCTTATTATTATTAATTTTCCCCTCAGTTTTGATTTTGAGTCAAAGTGAGTACGTACTGTGGTATATAATAATTTTGAGTCACAGTACGTACTCTGCCAGTATTAATGAATCTGCACTGGGAGTAACAAAAATATATACCGTATGTTCAGCATTGTAAAAGGTCATTATGGTTTTAAAATCCTTTTGAGCGCGAAAGGGGCTCTAACCTATTGGTTAGAGCACCTAAGTAGCACCCAACAGATCTGGATTTAACTCTCCGTGGGAGCGAATTTAAACAGATCCGTATTATTAAAAAAATTAAAAAAATCCTTTTGAGCCTGTTATCTTTTTTTAGAGAAAATAAAAAGATTGGACTTCAGTTGAGGGGAAAGGAGAGAAAGAAACATCATAATTAACAACACACACTACTGGAAAATCAAAATACCACAGTATTTAAACATTCCTAATGCAGGTAGTAAAGCCGAAGCGGCTTTAAGCCCAACCAAAGAGTTAGTTGCAGTTGCTGAAGAAATAAAGCTCGCTCATCCATCTCTCGACGACGAGCCTGAATCAGGCTCTGATGATCTGCAGTCAAATTAATGGAGAGATCGTGCTTCATTCCGTGACACTTTGTTTATATAAGCGGAATCAAACTCGAGAAGATGAGCAGGAGAGGATGCCAAGTTCAGTCGTCTAACTCTAACAAACACTCTGTAGTTGTCCTGCCTCATGTGCGCCTTAAATGGGTTTGTGCATTCCCATGTCAAGGACGTACGACGGCCACAGTAAAAAAGATTAATTTGACGATGGTACGACATCCATCCCAAGAATGCTGTGGTAGTGTTGCTACTGGGTGGTGAAGGCTCTGGGCACAGTCTCTGTGCCTGTATTCCTCACTACCAAGAGTATAGTACAGACTGGCACTGCGAATCAGACATTCAGACGACTTTACATGGCTCTAGGTACCGTGTATGGTGTGGCCCGGCACCGGCAGGCATTGATCCAAATGATACTAGAAGAAAAGATGCATGGGAGAAACCGAGAGAACGTTTTTATTGAGAGTATAAACAAAACATTCATGCATTTTGTTCTGTGCAATTATACGGAGGCGGGTTTATTTCATTTTCCTTTTGTAGACTGGCCAATGAAATGTTGGCACGACAGCAAGCACCAAAACATGAAATAAGAGAAGGAAAAGGGACCGAGAGAGGAGTGTTCCGTTTCCCAAAACACTGTTGCTTCTCGGCTTCTCGTGGATAATGGTAGAAATGCTAGAAACACACAAACATGATCGAGACTACTTGGAGCAGAGATACTCCCTCCGTACTGCAAAAAAATGACGTTTAAAATAGCATTTAGCATATCAGAAGTAATTAATTAAGGTAAAGTTTTCTCTATTTACCCCTATTAAATAGGGTTACGAGTGGATTCTATCCTAAAACATTCATCAGCTCAGTTGGCTACTGCAGCGAGGCATCAAACCTGGAGTCGCGCGTTCCAAATTTGGCAAGCAGCAATTGTTTTGCTGGTGGCTTCATTTTGCATACCACTGTTGATTTCTTTTTAATGCCCTGCACTTCTTCTCATCTTGTTTATGTACTGAGCGTACATGGCCGACGTTTTGCATCTTGCCTCTGTTTTAGTTGCTTGTCAATTAAGCTAGCTTGTTCAAAATATGCTCAGGCATCTCAAGCTTATCCACGCCGTGCCGCAGCGAAGTGCCCAGTGAACACAGATACAAGCCTCGAACTCCGGCAGCGAGTCTGGCGCGAAGGACTACGGGGAGTCATCTCCATGGTGTGTTCGGCAGCAATTCTGGCACCTTCGTGGACTCCGGCCGCCGGCAGCGAGTCATCGGCGGGTATAAAGGACTTCGGAGTCATCTCCATGGCGTCCGGCCGTGAGTCTGACACCACCGTGGACTCCGTCAGCGAGTCTGGTAGCACCGTGGAGTCCAGCGCCAACTCCACGGTCGAGTCCGCCGGCGCCGCATCCAGGGCACGCGTCTACGCGAGGAAGCGAGGCTAGCGAGGACCGGCGAGCGAGAGGCCAGGGGCGAGCGGCGTGCGAACGAGTGGAGACGCACGATAGGCGAACACGCGCGGCGCTGATGGGAATCGAGGCGAGCGGGCGCGACGCGGAGCGGTGTCCTCCTTGACTCACGGTGCGGCGATCGATGAGACAAGGGCAATCCCGTCCAAAACAGCAGCTGCGGGTGCAGGACGACGTTTTTATCGCACACGAGGGAAGGGGCCAGAACGACGTTTTTTACCGATACGGAGGGAGTACGTGTTTTCCCTTCTAGGACGAAGGGGAAAGAGATAGATTGATCTTTTTTTTTTGTAGTGTTTGATTTAGAGACAACTATGACATTGTAACATCTCAGATGTTAGTAAGCAATTAAAATTTTAATCAAGTTCATTATTAAGAATAATCATTGAGCATCATGACATAAATGCATTCATATTTTAATAATATCTTTTATGTGGTGTTTTGTTTTATACATGAAATGATGAGTTGATTGCTGTTTAAAAACTATTTTTAAAACCTTATTTTATCCTTTTTTCTATATTTTAAAATCTATAAGGAATTTTGAGATACTCTCAAAATATAGTTTGTAGATCTTGATAAGAGCTACAATATTGGTATTCAAAGTTTTTCAAGTTTCCAAAAATAATTTCGAATAAATTTGAAAATACAGTATTCCAACACTTATTCCCTTTTCAATTTAAATTCATATTTCAAAAATTATTTAAAATTTGGGAAAACTTTCTCTATGAAAAGTGTTTGGTTTGATAATCTAAACATTTCATAAATTGGAAGATTTTTAAGTTGTTTAGAAAAATAAAAAGTAATTTCAAATATTTGCTTATAGAGAATTGACCCTTTTTGCATTCTTTTTAAATTTAAATTCATATTTCAAAATCTATGTAGAATTTGAAAATCTTTCTTAAATGAAAAGTGTAGTTCTTGAAAAGTTATGCAAACTTTATTTTTAGACATTTTTAAGTTCCTATATAAATTTGGGAGTAATTTATAATTTTCGACGAGTGGCAGTCCTATAATTTCGATGAACAGTACCCGCACGAGTGACTGGTCCGTTTTTGCTGGTCCGATGTTGCTCTGGTCCGTTTTTGCTGCCGCGTCGTCGTCCGTTTTTGCTCTGGTCCGTTTTTGCTGCCGCGTCGTTGCCGTGAGCCATTTTGCCGTGTCTTCGAGACCTCCCATGCTGATAGCTGCGTGGCCACGCTCGCGAAGGCTCCAGGCACTCCACCATCTTCTATTTCCCCGTTATAAGCTGAGCACTGGCCGCCGTTTCCCCTTCTCTGTTCACAGCCGCCATGGCCGCCGTGAGCCTCGCCACGCCAACGGTCATTGTCGTCGGTTGTTTTTCTGGTTTTTCTTTGTCTTTGAGTTCGCCTTGCTCCCCTGCAGCTAACCGTGCCCTCAATTTCGTCTATCTCGCACCAGAGCCGCTGCTCCACAGAACGCCGCGCCGCCATGGCCGCAGCTCGCGTGGCCACACCCCTCCACGCACTAGTTCCAGTCGATTTGAGTGCACCATCGGATGCGCACGAGTCCAAGGATGCTTCTATGCCTCTCCTTTGCCGCTGGTGAGCACTATTCCCGTCGGAAACGGCCTTCCTGCGCGTTCTCTGTACATGAATCGCGACCAAGGACCTCGGGTTTGAATTCAACTAAAGCCAGGGTCCTAACTGCACAGCTATAGACTCAGGTGAATAGTACCCCGAGGACCTGTTTATAGCAGATTTTCATAAACTTTAAAAATTCATATCTGGAGTTTTGTAACTTCGTTTTTGGTGAACCAAATTTTGTTGTGTTCCTTGTAATGCCTAGTTTTTATTAAAAATATGAAACATGCCATGTTTTATATAAAAATAATTAGCTATATTTTATGCCTTTATTTAATGTTTAAAGAGAAGGAAATTCATATCTCATGCTATGTGACCCCTTTTGACCTGAAATTTTTATGACATGTTTCTTGTGCTATGTGTGTGTTGTAGTAAAAATATTGTGGTCATTGAATATCGTATGCTTGATCTTTTGATTTATCTTGCTTATTGCTTATTAAATGGTTTATAATTATAATAAAAATGTATAAATAAAAAATGTGGTTCCTTTACCTTTATATGATTCTGCTATGTCATGTTAACACCTAATATGACTATATAATTTTAGAATATGTAGAGTTTTATATTTATCTTCTGTAATGCTTTTAAAATAGTTTATAATTAACTAGTTGTTTAATCTTGTTATGCTTGCACCAATACATTGCTATGCATCATGTCATGAGTTCATCATGCTAAAACATACATCATTAAATACGTGTAGTTGTTCGAGAGTGAGTGGATCTTGGTGCACGATCTCTGGAAAATGCCATTCCCCATCGAAGTGAAGCC
Organism: Bothriochloa decipiens; assembly: GCA_023333625.1. Classification (NCBI taxonomy): domain Eukaryota; kingdom Viridiplantae; phylum Streptophyta; class Magnoliopsida; order Poales; family Poaceae; genus Bothriochloa; species Bothriochloa decipiens. The sequence continues at coordinate 1,568,610 of CM041634.1, read as the reverse complement.
GCGGATCCATGATGTGGTGTCATCCATCCTGGAGTTGTGTCAAGCGTAACACCCGTGATCTTGACGGGAACTAACTATCGCTGCAACACAGGCAAGCCCCGGATGCATTTAAACCCTATTCTATTTATAAAAGTTTTACCGCTTCAGCTCTGATATGTTGCATTAAGTAATAGGAGTTGAGTGAAAACCCACAAATTGCATTACCTGTCTTATTCCTTATTCCTTGTTATCTACTGGGAAGATAAGTAGTAATGCTTAGCCCTGCTTATTTATTTAATTGTTCAAAGGCAAAAGAATAAAAAAGATGAGATTGGTTTCTTTGTTAAAATCTTGATGATAGTAATAAATCGAGTCCGGACGGCGAACTTGCACTGCGAACGGAGTCCCTCTGTAGTGTTCTCGTCTGTTGATGCCCTAGGTCTCGTCCGATGGTGACCTGTCGATAATAGAGAAATTAGAAAATCCACATGCATGAAGTGGTATACGGATGGTTGGAGCCGTGTATGCCATGGAGTGACCTAGCGTGGGGCCAGAGATCCCATCTGTGTCATAGTGTGTTTTACTGTGGGGTTTAAGTTCCCATGTATCTCGGTACGCTGGGCCGCAGAGCTCACGTGTATCATGTGGTGATATACGGCTGAGGTTGTTATCCCGGTATATCGGTGCACCTGGGGTGCTTCGGAGTTAAAGTCTCCGGTATGCTCAGTCACCTAGGTCCCAGCTGGGTATGAAAATGGATTCGAATCGCCGTTGCTTCTTGGAGAAGAAGACTCGATCACTGATCATCATCGTAGTAACAACTTGAACAATGAGTAAGGTTTAAGAATGAAGTTGGTTGGTAATTTTTAAACAAGACAACTTTTCTTTCTGTTAAGCTTTTCCGCAAAATTTCTTATCTTCAGCAAGCCTTACCTTGTCCCTCTAGTCTGCATTTCCTGAGTCTTTACCCCTCTTTTTTTGTCGGGTCAGTCTTGTTGAGTACTTTTGTACTCAGGGTTTGTTGAACCCCTGTTGCAGGTGCTAATTGGTGTTTAAATCAAGTTCATGTCGGTGGGCTCGACGTGATCTGGTTGTCCCCTCCCGACTTAGGCGCTCTACTTAAGTTGACTTCTGAAGTTCTTCTCTGCTTTTGCCGCTTCCGCAATTAAAGTCAAGTTTGTAAAAGTTAACTTTTTCATATATTTTGTAAACTTAATGTTATTACTCTTTCGCACTTTGATATATGTTTTATCATAAATGTGGTAATGTTGTAGCTACTCCTTTGTTGATCCTGGTATGAGTTGACAAATGTGGTTTAATCAGGGTCCTTTGAGGGCACCCGACAGGGCTTTCTAAGTTATCTGGAACACATGCATGGCTATCAGAAGTCTTTGAGACAATGATAGGTGCGTGTGGGCCATATAATTTAGGAGGTTCTGCCACAGACATGATCCATTCTCTATAAAGAATATTTTAGCTAGGAATGTATTGGCAAATGGGGAATATTCACTTTCCTTAAAGAACACAATGGAACGCACATCCCCTTTCTCCTCCATCATGACTAAGAGGTGCGTGGAGGCGAGCCAGCTGCAGAGTGGCGCTTGGCATGAGTTGGAAGGCACGCGCAGGGGTGGAGGGTGCGGACTGCGAGTGTGAAGGGCGAGCTGCCAAGCGAGCCGCGACGATGCAGGACATCGTTGATGGCAGTGCATTGGAAAGTTAAAGAAGGGGTGAAACGAGTTGGAGTGAACAGAGGGATCTCGTGTGTGTGTGTGTCCACACACACAACAGTTTTGCTTAGTGTGGATTTCATCGCTTAAAATTTGAGCCAGCATATACTACGCGCGCGCGCACATAAAAAAAGTTTGTGTACGTCGAAAATTAGAGGAATATATAACTAGCTGGGATTCAATTTCATGGACTCGCAGCTGTATTTGCAACTTTGACGACAGCACACATCCTCGATCTCCACGCAGTGTGCGTTTGAATTTGAACAGAACAAACTATATACTATATTGATTGAAAGGGCCGGATGGACGGAAGTGTGCGCGGTATCGGTGTTGGCATGGTGAGATCGACGTATATTTGTCCCGTGCGAACAGATGGTCTTTACGTGATCATTGTGAAGCATCTTTGTTGTGTGATGGATTGTTAACATGCTAACACTTTAGTGTGTAGTTGGTTTGGTGGTTTTACCGATCACCTGACACAGGGTTATGTATCGAAACGGTGTCTCTTGTCTCATGATATGCAGGTGTGGAGTTCGGATGCGGTTGCAGCAATCGGAAGAAGGTCAAGTAGGGCGTGTCGTGCTGACGAACCGGGTGCGGTGAAGAGCGGACGCTAGGCTTGGACTGACGGACTAGACGGCCGGGTGGCCAGCCGCGATGGCTGACACTTGGGACATCGACAAGCTAAGTGTACACGGCGGAGATACGTACGGGCTACGCTACTCGCGAGGAGGTTTGGTGGTTTGTCCTCAAAACCATCGGTGGGGGACACGTACAGGCTACACTACTCGCGGACGGTTTGGTGGTTTGCCCTCAAAACCATCGGCGGTGGGTTTCGCGGGTTTGGGCCTCAAAACCCGGGCGGAGGTCCCGATACGGACGGACGACACGTGGCAGCATCGGAGAGGTTGCTTCTAAGCAAGGCTACGGTGAGAAGGCGCGGTGGCCGTCGGATCAGGAAATCTTGAGTTGGACCATAGTGCCCTTGGCTAGGTGGTTCGCTCAAATAATACCTAGGGGCAGAAGTGGAATCGTGTAATACGCCTATAAATAAGAGGGGACTGCCTCTACTCAGTCTCATATCTCCCATTCCAGTTGTTCATCTAGAGTTTCCCAGTCTAGTTTTTCTGAATGTGTGAGGTCCACTGCAAACTTTGTAGTGATTTGTTCGTGGGAAGAGCACCCCCTAGTGTGCTTGTGCCCTCTGGGCTTTTAGTTTCATGTGATTCTCGTGATGAATTTGTGTTCTTGTTGTTCTTGTTTGTTCATCCCGAGTTCCTCTCCCCCCTCTAATTTTGTGGTCGAAATTCTTCGAATTTACACCGTTTGACCCTGTTTTTCTTGCATTGATTCGAGCTATAACGTGAGTAGAACATTTCCACCGAAGAAAATCCCTCAAATCCTCACGAGCTCGCAGATCGGAATGGTTTTGTGTTCATGGCGATTTCTTGATCGTTCTTCACCACTCTTTTGATTTCTCCCTACTCTCTCGAATCAAAACCAACTGCAACAAGATTTGGAGGGATTGTTCCTCGTGCAGTGGAGAGGCTATCCTCAAAGGATCATGGCCCAATTCGAAGAGAGATCGGGTTGATTCTTGTTTGAAGGCGATATTCGGACGATTTTCTGGACGCCCCGCGGATAGTCCGCGTTCTGACCCGCGGACAGTCCGGGAGTCGGGGTGCGGCCAGTTCGGTTCAAGTTTTTTGCCGACTCAGCTTTTGTCTGCTGCGCGGACAGTCCGGGGCCTGAACCCCGGACAGTCCAACGGCCGGAATTCGACTCAGTGGCTTTCACAACCGGTCTGTTGAGTGAGCGCGGACAGTCAGCCCGGGACTCCTCCAGTCCGGAAACGAGCTGTCGACTTCCTGTTTGCTTCTGGGATTTTGACCCGCGGACAGTCCGGGCCAAAAGCGTGGACAGTCCAACGGTGTGCAGCAGCAGCTATCCAGAATCTGTTCTAGAAGTTTGGTTTCTGAGTTTTGACCCGCGGACAGTCTGGCGTTAAAACCGCGGACAGCCTGGGTTTATTTGATTTTAGTTTTTAGCGTGCAGAGGAGCTTCGACTGTGTTTTTTTTCTCTCAACCGCGGACAGTCCACAACTCCATACCAGGGCACTATCCGTACTGTCTGTACCTACGAACAGTCCGCACCTGGGGACCCGGACAGTCCGAGGTTACACAGTGAAGCTGAGTTTGTTCGAATCGTTCTTGTTTGTTCCTCGGTTGTTCTCGGAGTTATTTCTCGGTTCTTGTGGTGACTCGCTGTGTTTCTAGGGAATATCCACCCTCTCAATAGGGTCGTGATCATCACCGGCTTGTGTATTTGTTTCTTGGAGTGTTTGTTGAGTCGAGGACCTTAAAAATTCGAAAGAATTTTTTAGGCTACCATTCGTCCATCTCTCGTCGCCTATCCGGTCCTTCGTCCTGCTACATCGTGCTTGTACGTACTTTTGTCGTGGATGGTATGGTACCTATCTACTACGTGACAGACGACGTAGCTTGATTTTTTACATAATTAAACAATAATAGTTGGCTTCTCAACATGAAAATTGAATATGTTATGTTAAACATATATACTACACAGTATCATACTCCTCCACAGTACGTAGTAGTCAAATACGTACTGGCATGACACTAGTTAATTAGTTAGCTAGCTAAGATATTTCTACTAGCTCTAGCTGGTTAATTAAGCATGGTCACGGGGCTCACACGTACGGTCAATAGCGAAGGCAGATGCTCCTAAAGACCTACTAGCTCTAGTATATATGAGCATTGAGCAAAGGCCAAAAGCTGAAGCAGCCAATGCAAGCTAGACGGCAAGACAGAGACAAGAAACAGGGGAATACGTTCGCTGAGCCACCAGGTCCGGCCGCCGGAGCACATAAAGATAGATTACGGGTCTCAGGACGGTGGGGTGGTGGTGGTACGTGCAAGTGCAAGTGTGTGTGTAACGCGACGCCGACGACGCACGCACGGCTGAGCTACGTACCTATAGCAAATAGGTAGCTAAAGGGTGAAAAGATCCTATACGTAGCTATGTGTCTACTCCCTTCGTTCTAAATTATAGTTTATTTTAATTTTTTTACATGTATTTTGCTATGTATCTAGATAAATAATATGTCTAAATACGTAATAAAATGCATGCACTGAAAAAATCAAAGTAAACTATAATTTAAAACGGAGGGAATAGTATATACTATAGTAGGTGACGAAGCAATGCAAGAGCAACATATATAGTATGTATAATATAATTATTTAACTAACAAACAAAAACAAAAGCGCAGGCGAAGAAAGAAACAAATGGGAGGGGTGAGGGGACGGGGACGACGGGGACGTAGCTAGTTGTAGCTGGAAGGGAACATCTCTAGGGGGCGATGACCCATTGACCTTGTCGCTAATGCCGCCTCTAAGCTAGCTGGCTATGCATGATGCTCTGTTCATGGCACGCACGCGGCACGCCTGAAGCTAACCGGCGCACGGGTGCAAAGACTTTAGGCTGTTGGGCTAATGATTTTCACCCGTGATAAGCCGATTGATGCTATTTCATTTGTAAGAGTAAAACTATATAAACAACTGATAAATCAGGTTGATAAGTTGAAGTTAAAATGTTGTTGGCTAAAGTGTTCTTGGGTAGATTTCGCAAAAAAAAAAAAGTGTTCATGGGTAGTATAGAAGCGACACGTCGGTGGAGGTGGAGGGCCCTTACATTAGCAGCCCGCGCGACGAGGAAATGTCGTATGCCAACGCGACGCATGCAGCGCACGCTGCCACTGCTGCTGCTTACTAGCCAGCTAGTAGCTAGCTAGCTAGAGCGCTCTGCCTGCAGGTCGAAGGCGGAGACGCGCACGGCGGCCGTGGTGCAAGTTGGCACATATACAAATCGCCTGCCGCCCCCGGCCCCGCGCCCATCCATATGCAAGCAGCTTGCGTGGGACGTGCAGCGCGCGTCTTGATCGGGGGAATAGAGAAGGGATAAAAGCTAGGGTCCCGGCGCCCCTGGCGGCCGCCGTGTTCCGCGGTCACCACCCCGCCTTGTCGAGCCCGCCGGCCGCGCTCGCGGCTCCAATCCATCCACTTCCGCCGCCGCGTTTGCTAGCTGACGAATAAATCGCCCAGCGCACACATACAGTGGTGATGTCCCCGTGCCCTGTCTCTTTGCACACCATGGCCAGGGCGGCGACGGCGACGGCGACGGCGACGGCTGAAACATCGGCAAACGGTGGGTAGCTAGCCTCTTTCTGTTGTACGCTACGTACGTATACTTCGGCCGCGACTTCCATGACCGCGACGTATATACATTGTAGCCTTGCGTATGTACATACGTACGTACGACGCCGTGCCGGACACGGGCGCGCAAATAAACCACCACCAGTGCAGCTGCAGCCTGCTGCTCGTTTTAGTGCGGGCAAGCACGCATCTTCCGTTTTTGACGCGGACGGGTCTCGGACTCTCGGCGATCGCTGTCGCCTGTCGGGCACACCACTTTGGGGTAGCAGCAAGTCGGCTGGATGGATCGATGAACACGATGCTCCGTTGCCGCGGCCGAAGCTCTTGTTCGTTTCCGCTGCCGGCATCACCTCCCTCGTCCGCCAACGACAACGACGACGAGATATATCCGCCCGCCGCCGGTTGCGTACTTTCGTTGCGTGAGCCTCGATTCCTTTTGTTTTTTCTGTTTTCCTTCTCCAGTAGCCAAAGTTCGACGTGTCATGTAGTATAATTCGATAGGGGAAACCAAATTACAGCTTACATGACGCGGCAAAGGGATCTTAGTGTGTCCACACTTCGATACGAATTATGTCTGTACTTACACTACGTAGAAATCGAATTTCCACAGCGTTGCCAATTTATGCTCTGTGGCGGACGCTTTAAGTGCCCACTGCGGTAAATCCCTGCGATTATCGTAGCGGACTCTTTTTATTTACCATGACGGGCGTTTTTGCCCGCTGCGATAAATCGATTTACCGCAGCGGGCATCTTATAAGGCCCGCCACGGTTAATCCCGGCCCAGCTCGGAGCCCAAACAAAAGCCCACATATGTTTCCTATAGGGTTTGTATATAAACAAGACTTAGGTCAATCCACTCCTACTCTCTCCCCTCAGCCAGCCGCCCTTCCCCACGCCGAGCGCTGCACTTCCTGACGAGACAAGCGCCGCTCCACTCTCTTCCCCACGCCGCTCCGCTCACTCCCTCCGCTCTCCCTCGGATCCACTGGCCCAGCTCCACTCCTCCCTCTCCTCTCCCTCCCCTCCCCTCCGTAGTCGGTGGCGAGCCGGCAGCAGTGCGCCTCGCCCTCTCCTCTCCTTCACCGCTCCTTCTCCCTTCGACCACGGAGGTGCAGGGAACGGCGACTTGGGGCGGCTCGCGACGGGATGCAGGGAACTGCGGTGTGTTGCGGCTCGCGACTGGATGCAGCGAACGGCGGCGTAGGGGATGTGTGGGGCGTGAGGCCTCAAGGTCTTCTCTACAGGCAGCGACGACGGAGGTAGGTCCTCTCTCGAACTCTATCGCCTTCCTCCCTCTGACCTGCAGGTCCTTCTCCACTCCTCCCTCTGACCTTCATCGCTCTACCCATGGCAGGCCCAGCTCCCTCCTCCCACGATGGGCACGCGGTGGAAGGGAGGACCGTGCTGCCGGCCAGGATCCGGTGGCGTGCGGTGGCGAGGATCCGGCCACGCAGCTCCAGATCCAGCCACAGCAGCTCCAGATCCGGCCACGGCGGGTGCGGGCGGCCTCTTCCTTGCGGATCCGGTGGTGGAACGTGCGGCGGCGGCGGCGACAGCGCTGGAACCCTAGATGGGCTCGTCAGGCCTAAGTATGGGCTTGATGGGCCTATCTAGGGTTTCTCTGATTTTTTTCATTTTTCGAAATTATTTATCGCAGCGGGCTTTCTTTTTAGATAGGGGAAACCAAGTTACAGGTTATATGACGCGGCAAAGGGATCTTAGTTTGTCCACAACTCGATACGAATTATGTCTGTACTTAGGATTGTTCCTAAAGCAAGTTTTCTATTTTGGGGGTCATCGAATTAACGTTAAATCTGTAAAATTCAACTAAAAGGGTATACTAGTACATAATCCATTTCACTTCTAATGTATCTTACACGTCTAGCTTTTTTCTGTTGTTCAGATAATACATATTTTTTCATTATATGTTTATTGAAATAAATATATATTGTCTCTTGTATGATGTCATTTTTAATATCCTAGTCTCTTGCGATTATTTTTAACTATTCTAGCTGGTTGTTCAAAATTGTTGCCTTAAAATTCAAGCACCTGTAAAGAACAGAGTTATGTTGATAGACCGGTACAGCACTATTAAATGATAGATACACACTTACACCCTTCACATCATCTAAACGCCATGGCATCGCCATCGCCATGGACTAGCTTAGCTAGGTACCTAACGACTCGATCATAGGTGAAGCAGTGGCCGTTGCTGCATAGCATTAGGCCTCGTTTAGATGTTAAAATTTTTTTAACTTTGCTACTGTATCATTTTTATTTGTATTTGATAAATATTGTCCAAATTCATTTGACTGCATAGCATTAGGCCTTGTTTAGATGTTGAATTCATTCCTTTTAACTAGGCTTAAAAGATTCGTCTCATGATTTACAACTAAACTGTATAATTAATTAATTATTTTATTAATATTTAATGCTCCATTCAAGTGGCTAAACATTGATGTGATGAAGAGAGTAAAAAAACTTAGAATTTGATGTGCATCTAAACGAGACCTTAGTATACAAACTTGGTCCTCGATCAGTCGTGGTTGACTCAAGTTTGACTGTCCAAGCTGTGCGAGCGTGCTCTCCTCTTCTCGTCGGCGACCATGCACACGATGCACTCCACAAGCATCAGAAGCAGTTAACGTTGGCATCGTCCCATGTCCAAGCAGGGTGAACGGGATCCGACTGGCGGGGCCCCTGCTGCAAGTAGTAAGGACAAGGTGCCTAATGATGACATAGTTATTTTCTTAAAAAAAAATCCCCTATTAACTATGAGATCTAGTTTTTAAACATCCAATCCAATTTACATGTGCTCAAATATTAAGTGATTGAAAACTTAGTGACTGATGATTTAGAGCAAATGTTATCCTACACATTGTTTTTTATGAACTTATATGGAGTACATTTTGAGAATCTGTTAAATACATACGAGTACCTTGTAGTAGCAACTTTCTGTTGACATATAGGAGAACTAAACATTGACGGTCAATATTTTGCCAAGGTGGGGGAACAAACAAGAGGAGACACTCCACAGCGGCGGTGCTTTAAAAGGAATGAATTCCGTTAAACGTACTCATTTTTCTTTCATCATCAAATAGCAGTACTACTGAACCTAAACAGTGTTTTGCTTTGAAAAAGGGTCACCTCCAGCTGAGAGCATACAGTATCCATGCCGTTCGTTCACCGATGCAGAATAGTACAGTAGCAGAGACCAGCGCGCCCTTTGAGGAAATCGGTGGTAAACCAGAAAAAGAAGCACCAATGAACCAGCGGAGGTGCGGGTAGAAAACAAAAAACATGGGTGGTGGGGGTGGGGAGCAGGAAACTTCACATACGGGTGTTTCGTACACGTCAGCGTCATGGAGTGGAGGCAGATGGGATGGGGAAGCGAAGGGCGTGCCGAAATTTACCCGACCTGGTACTGGCAGGCCACAGTAAAAAGCAAGCGAGCAAGCAGATGGACACGGCGCCGAGTGCTGTGTCTGTGTCTCACCCCCGCTGCCGGCCGTACTGCTGCGTGTGTTTGTTACAGCAGGCAGGTAACTTTAGTTTCTCAAATTTACCACCGAATTTACTACGTAGAGTTCTTATTCCTCGTCACATTAAAATACCGACACATGCATAGAGTACTGAATGTAGATAAAATTAAAAACTAACTAAACAGTTTTATTATACTTTATGAGACGAACATTTTAAATCTAATTAGTCAAAATTTAGATAATTTTTACCAAACGCACACGAAAAGCTACGGTGCGCAAACCCGGAATAAAAACCGAATCGGCGAACTAAACAACTCGGCGACGAGAGAGAGGCGAATTCGCGTGAGTCACCAACAGCTGTGCCGTGGGGAGCGGTAGAAAAGAAAAAGAGGCCATGGCAGGGCCAGCGGCACACCAGCACCACCACGCAACGCACGTGGCCGGACACGGACGCTGCTGGCCGGCACGCAGCGATGCGAAGATATTTACCGCGCGCGCCGGGCGGCCGGTTGGCCTGCCGGCCCGCGTCGCGAGGCTGGGTCCGTCGTCCGTCCCCGAATTTTTACGTGGGGAACTGTGAGCCGTGTCGTGTCTCTGATCCACATGGGGGTTAGTAGTTAATTTACCCCTCCGGCGCGCCCGCGTGTTTTACCTCGGGCAGGGCTGGTTCGTTGTTACAGTAGAGTACCAACACCAACACGGACACATCACCGCACGAATCTCGTTTCTCGTCCGTCCGTCGCAGGTCGCACGCCACAGGCCGCACCGTCGAACCCACCGGAGGCGGAGGGGCGGAGCCGCCGGCCGGCCTTTGAAATGGCAGAGGCCGGGGGAGATGGTGTGGACACGTGAGCTGCGTGCATGCTGCCCTGCCCATGTAGGGAGTAGTACCTGAGAAAGCAGTAATTGCAATCATTCTTGCCACGAAAACCTTGTCACCGTTGAACCCCGAACCTCGCCCATGCTGCATCTTTGTTTGGTCTCTACTTACCTCAGCCTCATATGGCCGTGATGAATTGTTTTCTTTTAGTAGCATACACTATCTGGTTTTCAGCTTAGAGCACGCATGCACATCTCTCCAACTCCTCAATGCAATATTCATTGACTCATGACCTCCAAACGAATTTTGTCCCTTAATTCCAATCTATCTTCTACACAATATCAGTTCCACATCGTAGTTCTTCATGATTCTAGAGCACGAGTGCGTTGCCATCAAATTTACATTCATGTTACAACATCAATATGTAGCACAAAGGCACTTACAGTTGAGAAATCTAAAGAGCTAAAATAATACCATATCGATAAAGTCTCCATGGTTGGGGTGGCAATTCTAGAGATGCGACTCAACTAGTTGTATTTGCTTTTATGGATTCAAGGCATGGATCTACTTGATGAAGCCAAAATAAAATCCATCGAAACAAATTTTTACCTGGTATTTTAGTCGATTCAAACCAAGCAAAGCGCATCCATCATACTAACTCATGGGTATATGGACCATAGTGGAGAATGCAGATATAGCATGAAAATTCCATGTGACTAGGGCATGAGTGTAATAATAGACATCTCGAACAAGTTCTTACTCATGAATGCAATGTTCATCGTCTACTACCCTAAAATCAAATTTTATCCCTCGATTCCAACATATCTTCTACATGGTTTTTTTTTCTAATGTTCCATGTTGCAAATGTATTAATACAACTCTTCAGGAACTAGAGCACAAGGGTGTTGCCGTCAAGTTTTGCAACCATGTTACATCAATGTGAAGCGCAAAGACAAATGCAGTTGAGATCTAACGATTTGCAAACAAGCCCACACTGATAAAAGCCTCCATGATTAGGGTGCCGGTCCTAGAGATGTGACTTAACTAGTTGTATTGCTTGGATGGATTCAAGACGTGGATCTACTTAGTGAAGACAAAAGCCAGTGAAACAAATTTACATCTGGCAATGTAGTCAGTTCCAGCTAACCAAGCGTCATTTAGCATATCAATATGCTTCCGTGAAAACCAAGCTACCAAAACTGTGTAACTAACAGTTGGTCTATTGGTCTACAATTGCAAATAAGCATGGGAAACAAGCTTATGGTGATTAGATTTTCATAAGTTCAATTTCCTTAACAAAAATTAAGCTCACACAAACAAACCAACCACGTCATACAATACCATCACTACCAAGAAAGCAAACAATTCACAACAATTCTAGTGTTTTTGCTTGTTTCAATTTTAATACTTATAAAGCTATTTACAAGTCATGGACTCAAGGCACCTCGTGTGAATAGATTAAGGTGTGCTTCATGAGAACAAGGATGCACATGAATGCACTATATCATGTAATATTATGCTAAAGCCAGTGCTGATTTGCAAAAGACTTGCAATGTTCTGAGCTTATTCATCTCTGTAGAGCCATGCCCATCTCGTTGGACTATGTGGATCCAAGAAATGAGTCTACTCGACAACGACAAATCTTCCATCGAACAACTTACATGTGATGATGTGGCTGGCTCCAACTGACCAAATGACATTTACTATGCCAACCCAATGCGAGGGTATCCAATGCATCGAACGCGTTACAGCTGATCGACCTACCATTTTCCATTTGCAAAAATATTACAAAAACCCAAAACTGTTTGAACGAAAACTATCAGCTAGATTCCTTCATAGTAATTATGAACACAGAGGCAAACCCGTTACGTCAAACAAAAACAACTATGACCAAGTGCCAATGGTTGGCTTGAACTGTAATTTACCATGCCAATGAAAAGCCAGTATCCTATGCATGAAAAATTATTGCTAATCAACCTATCTGTTTCCTTTGTTTGTAAATCAAACGAATCCAACAAAATCTTCCATCCATTTCCCTTAACAATAATACCATATGCACACGGCTAATCGATTACATCATACTAACAAAACCATGAGCAAAATGTTAACAGGCTCACTATAGTTCCCCTCTTTTTCTTGTTTCTAAAAGACGTTGAAAATAAATAACTTTTTTTTGGTAACTCATGTTTCTTTAGGCATTAAACTAATTACTTAGGTGTGTTTCTTGGGAATGAGGAAGGGTATGTTTGCATAACATTGTGCAAAAATTGTGATAAGCGGAGGATTGTGCAAATAGTTATGTTTTTAGTGTGCTTAGTTTCTTCATTTGCCTACAACGAAATTTGAAATATTTTGGTGCTAAAGACATGTTTGGCAATTTTTGTATTCCATAACTTTTCAAGTTCTTCATCTTGATAATTATTTTTTCTGGCACAACGTGACCACCCTTCACAAAAACCATAGATTCTTTCCATATGGGAGGTTTTGGTTGCTTCATCTAATTCATCTATCAGGCAAGCGCCAAAGTCAAATTCGAATGTTGAGTTGTTAACAGTGGTTAGTCTCATTTGATTCATAGCTGTCACATTATTACTTACCATGATTCTCTTGCATGTTTATATACACACTAAATCATTTTAGATTTGAAATTTGATTATACAATTTGTTGGTGTACTATGCTAGCAACTGGTGCTTTAGTTATCATCGGATTACCTTATGAATATGTGGTTGCTCCGAGGGTATGCTTTTCAATGCAGAATAGAATTGAACACAACTTGTCAAGAACACTTACATATTGCTTTTAACTTGGGTACCAATAGTCCTGTCATGTTTCAAAACTCAAACGAACAAGCCAAGAAAGCGTGTTGGTTGCCTGAATTTTCTGTTTATGAGGTTTTTCCCGCTCTTGTTCATCGACGAGCGAGTTTATAAATAATATCTCCAACATTAATTTTTTGGCATTATTTAGCTTGCACACCAGTGCGAAGCTGTAAATAAAAAAACTATTCACCCACCACAGCTTCTAGTACGCTTCAGCTATCATGCCAACGAAGGTTAGTTTCCACCAGCGTTACACGACAACTGCATTTATGACACTAGCATATGTGTACTCTAAGATATAAAAAAATATCAAATCTTGTGATGCTGAGATTTTCCAAGATTTTATTTATGCTTATTTGTAGCGTACAGTTTCTAAGGTTGCAAAAGAAAATCCACCAATTTCAAATTCGAAAAACAAGGAGGGAAAAAAATCACAGCCCGGGGTAGGTTTTTTTTTTTAGGGAAACAGTCCGGGGTAGGTGGGTAAGGCTCCCTTTTGCCTTGGCACGCAAGCAGCCGCTTGATGGTTCGAGGCCGAAGGAGACTAGAGGGACCCAACTGAAAAGATTAGGATCATTTTAACGATTCATCAGCAGTAAAAAAACTGCAGAAATATCTCCAACGAGAAACAACCGCGCGTGACATCACCATCGCTCGTGAATCCCGAAATTACTGCACGTCCCCTGACTGGACTGGCTGGCCGCTCCCCGCGGTGAAAAAAGAAGAAGACAGAAAAAAAAAAAAAAGGGAGCCGGTTGCACCTGCACGCCGCGCGGCCTTTCCCCATCCCCAAAGATTTGACCACAGTTTAACCCCACCCCCGGTCGGTCCTGCTCACGTGACCCTCCCTGACACGTGGGGCCAGCGCACACGCGGCGCCCATCCAGTGGCCCGCGCGCGGGATGCGGCGGGCTGGAGCGCTTCGCGCTCCCACACGTCGGCCGCCGCTAGAATCTCCGCGTCGCTTGCATGTGGGACCGGGCAGGGATACGGCCCCGGTACCGTTGGATACTTGCTGTCATTTACAGGTGGTCCCGCGCAGGGGAATTACTGCCCGTCTTGCCTGTGTGCGGCCTGTGTGGGTGGGAAAGTAAAATGTACTACGGTGCCAGGTGGTTACGAGCAGTACGTCGATCTGTTTTACTGCCTGTGGTAAAACAGGCAGGCCAGGCGAGGAGCATTCACTTTTCGCCGTTTTTCAGCAGCTGCAAGTAGACCAAAACTTTCGAATGTTTTTGAAATAACGTCCTTTTTGAGGGAAATTTTGCGAGAAAGAGCCGGAGTAGGAAGAGCCACACAGGAAAGAAAGCGAGGAGAAAAGAATTTGGAGGAGTAAACAAAAATCCGGGTTTCCCGAAATGGGCTCGCGGATGCTATAAAAGCGGGCCGGACTCCATGGGTCTCAGCCGTCCACCAGCAGCAGCAGCAAACAGCGACAGCGAGCGCATCAAGCACCCACGCAGAGCAGCAGGCGCTGCCAGGGACACACACCACCCCCACCCCACCCCCCACCTTTCTCCGGCCGGCGACTCGTCGTCTCTACCTCCGAAAGCCGCGAGCTTGTTCGCCGGCTTTTTCGGGGGAGGAGTGGTTTCCGGTGGCGTAGGAGGCCGGGTGGCCCTGCCATCCATATCCGGAAGAGGGTTCTTGAGGGGTTTTAGGAGGTTGCTGGCGAAGTCAAATGCGAGCTGAGTGATGTGGCCCATGGAGGAGGAGATGTTCGTGGCGGTGAGGCGCACGGAGCACGTCGAGGTCACCTCCCGAGCGGTGGAGGTGTCGGCCAAGGGGAGGGAAGCGGCGGGGACCTCCGCAGTCGCGGGGCCTAGGACGGTGCGCGTGTTCTGCGACGACTACGACGCGACCGACTCGTCCAGCGACGAGGCGGAGGAGGACGCCGCGGCGCGCCGGAGGGTGAAGCGCTACGTGCAGGAGATCCGCCTGGAGCGGTCGGTGATGAAGGAGGAGGCCCCGGCCGGGTGGGCCGCGGCGTCCTCGGCTGCCGCGACGGCGGCTGGGGAGAGGACAACCACCAGACTCGTCCTCCCCGGGCGGAAGAGGAAGTCCGACGGCGTCGCCGCGGCGGAGCCCCGGTTCCGCGGCGTGCGGAAGCGGCCGTGGGGCAAGTACGCGGCGGAGATCCGGGACCCGTGGCGGCGGGTGCGGGTGTGGCTCGGCACCTTCGACACCGCCGAGGAGGCCGCCAAGGTGTACGACTCGGCCGCCATCCAGCTGCGTGGCCCCGACGCCACCACCAACTTCGAGCAGGTGGACGACGCGCCGGTCCCTGTCCCCGACGAGGTCGCCGAGAGCCTGCCGCAGCCGCCGGCCTCGGCGCCGGCACCCGCGGCGTCCAAGAACGCGTCCTCCTCCGCCACCTCCTACGACTCCGGCGAGGAGTCGCAGGCGGCCGCGGCGTCCCCGACCTCCGTGCTCCGCTCATTCCCGCCCTCGGCCGTCGCCGACGACACCTGCAGCAAGGCGGCCGCCAAGAAACCGACTCCGGCTCCGGCACCGGCACTCCCAGCCGACGTCACCTGCAGCAAGGCCGCCACCAAGAAATCGGCGCCGGAGACCGACGAGTCGACCGGCGGCATCAGCAGCAGCGTGTTCGGCTGCCCCTTCTCCTCCGCCGACGACTGCTTCGGCGCCGAGTTCCCGCCGCTGTACACCGACTTCGACCTGCTGGCGGACTTCCCGGAGCCGTCGCTGGACTTCCTGGCGGACATCCCCGACGAGCCGCTGTCCCTGGCGCCATCGATCCCCGAGGGGATCCCCGAGGAGCTGCCGTCCGACGCGGAGCCGGCGTCGCCGGCGAGGTGGCAGCAGTTGGACGACTTCTTCCAAGACATCACCGACCTGTTCCAGATCGACCCGCTTCCGTCGCCTAGCGCTCTCCCGCCTGTCCCCGCCAACTCTCTCCGCACCGGATTCGCCTAGTCCGGCCAATTTTGTTTCCGTTCGTGTTGTTTTTATTTTCCTAGTTGTATTCTTTTAGCGTAAGAAGTGATAAAGAAGTGCCCGGCAAATGGTGGGTAGCATTGTGGCTGCCGTCGCCGGCGCCGCCGCTGCCTGCTGACTTGTACGCCGGGCACCACCCCCGGCGAGGAGGAAGAAGTGATTGAGTCCTTGGCCGGGGTGTACCGAGTTATCAGTAATCGGCAAGAATTAATGAAGCTATGAGTAATTAGCGATTCGTTTCCTCAACCATGGCAACGTCCTTGTGTCGGCTTCTGTCTGTATCGTGCCGCCGCGGTTGTGGGCGGTGGTGGCGCACCGGCGCGAGCGCGAGTGCGCACCGGCGCGAGCGCGGGTGCGCAACGGCGGGCGACGGACGGCGGCGCGCGGGTTCCCGATACGGCCCGCGATTTGCTCGCCTCCCTCCGCGGCCCCGAGGCCGTACGCGGCAGTAAATGCTGGAGCCGGTCGTGGTCGCAGGATCGCTGCTGCCACCGGCACATTCACCCCCGTCCGTCTCTGCCTGATGACTGGCTGGTGCGGTTTTTGTTTTTTCTTTTGTTTTCCGCTTCGCCAAGAAAGCGTGGTTTGGTTTCCGTCGTGCGGCGCGGCTCGAGGCACTGAGGGCACGCCGGCTGACGAGCGAGAGAGCGGCGGACGAGAAATCGGCGAGGCGTGGCCGTGGTCCGGCGAGCGGAGCGGAGGTGTTCATCGCGGCGGCCGGGCCGGCGACAAAGACTGGAGGAGGGGCGTGGGGGATGAGCAAAAGGCATGGCCTGCTTTGGGTTGTTAGACTCTTTTCTCGTGGGCAGAGCAGGGAGGTGCTGCAGGCGCGAGCGTGGCTGCATGCCGCCGTGCCGTCGGCTGGCTCTGCCACCGTGCGTGGCCTCGCCTGCAAATCCCCCCTCCTCTTTCTTTTGGACTCTTTTGACCACTTTTGCTTGCACGGCGGCCAGGACGTCCCGTTTGTACTCTGCTCCAACGGAGTACGTGCATGAATGAATGCACTCCGGTTCAAAATTCAAAAGTGAGCAGACAAACAAGAGGAACTATACTACTGACCAAACCTTTGTTAGTGTAAACGACGCCGGCAGCCACGTCGGAGCAAAGGCAGCGTTTGCATTGCACGGGAAGCAGCAAGGATACATGGAAAGACGGCGTGCCTGGTGCCTCCTCTCTTTTGGAAGGAATGAAGCCTTTAACCGAGAGGAGAGGGATAGCTAGTTAGCCGGGGAAGCATCGGGGACGAGATCGGCATCGGCCGGCTGATCGACGCCGCCGAGCGGTAGCCGTGCTCGCCTTTTAGAAAGGAAGGAGACGGGGAATTCTCCCCTGCTTTCTCTGTTGTCCCTTTCTGTCCAGCACCCCCGGCCGGGCGGGCCTCCCTCCCTCCACGGTGACGGCTCTTCCATGGCCATCCATCCATCCGTGATCCATCGCCTTTGGTTTGCCTGCGCAGAGCAGTGCAGGGGCAGGTCCGCAGCAGCACCACGGACGACGTCGCCGTGCCGTGCTGTGCTGCAGCTTTAACCATGGACCAGACCAGCCGATTTGGTCGGAATATATCCCCCTTGTCTTTTTTCTCGCCATCGCCGCTCGCGACGCCGACGGGAGCCTCCGAGCGGTGTGGCGGACGGGGACATCGCCGACGCCCCGCGCGAGAGATTTTGGGGTCGACGAAAAGACAACAACTCTGCGAAACAAACTTTAGCGGCATCGGCATGGACGTGCTGCCAGCCGCGTTCCAGGAAACAAACGGTCCAGGGCCACCGTGGAGGACACGTCGTCGGCGGACGGCGACGGCGGCGGCCGCCTCGCTGGCTTGGCTGGGTGACACGGACGGACTTTGGCCGCCACGTTCCTATTTCTCGTCACATCAAAATACCGGCATATGCATAGAGTAGTAAATGCGGATGAAATCAAAAACTAATTACACAGTTTTATTATACTTTGTGAGACGAATATTTTAAGCCTAGTTAATTAAAATTTAGATAATTTTTACCAAATACAAACAAAATACTATAGGAATTCTAGCGTCAATTTGGCCGACGAAACAAGGAGCAGCTCCAAGCTCACTGTGGCAACCGTGTGGCAGGGAGTGTACGGTGGCGCTGAGATTGAGATTTTGGTTCCATGCGTGATCTCGTGGAAGAAGCGAAGACCCGTCGGTCACGTTCACGTCCCCTCCAGCGGTACCTGCACGCCCTCGTGTCTCACCCCCGTTGGCCTCGTCTCGTCCCCCGTGGCCTACGAGTAGCGGCTAGGCCTGCATGCCTGCGCCACTGTGCAACGATGCCGCCAGTGTGCTGCGCGTCAGTCAGCAAAGGCCGAGGGAGGACTGGCGCGCTGCACACTGTTGCACCGCGGCAGCATGCCAATGGATCTCCTCAGCGTCCGCCGTCACCGTCAGTAGCGGCCGGTCGCCGTGGCGTGCCAAGCAAGCGACGCGACGCGACGGCAAGGCTCGGGCATGGCGGCGCGGAATGATGAACGGATGGACTACGCAGCGACCGCGCCCACGCCCACGCCCACGCCCACGCCACGTCGTGCATTCACCACGAGTCCGGCCGTCGCAGCAGCAGAAACCGAGCTGCGTTCCGGTCGCCTTCTCCTTTCACACTCGCGACTCGTGTCGTGTCGAGGCGCCCTGCGCGCTGGACGGCAGACGCCGAGCTGGCGGAGACCAGAGGCCGGCGGCCGACCGAGCGAGCGAGTGGTCAAGCGGCGTCGCCGTCGCGGCCCCGGTGTACCGCGGGCACGCGACGCACGTGCGCCGTACGCTGTGCCGGCTGCCCGGCACCGGGACCGTGCCTGTCCGTGCTCCGGGGCCGGGGCGGTGGCGGCTTTGAGTGCGGAACAAGCTAAACCGTCCCGAGCCGCGGAGCGCTGTGCTGACGCCGCGGCGGCCCCGCCGGGTCGGTACATGAGTGGCCAGGCCTCGTGTTGGCTGCACTGCGTGCAACCGTACCACCACCGCTGCTGCTGGCTGCGAGCGGTGCTGTTCACCGTCCGCGGGCAGGGGTGCGGGGTCCACGCATGTGTGAATGTGTAGTACAACTCGGTATCGGATCTCTTCCCTGTCCGGCGGTCCGGCGGCTTGGATCCGGCGACAGATAAAAGGCATCCACCCCCTGGCCTGTCCTGCATTTCCACTCGCGTGGAACCGGTATTTTGTTGTTCACATCTGTTGGTCAAGTCGAATAACGAAACATGGAAGACATTCACGGTAATTCGAAGAAAGAAGCGTGATGTTGACGTTGCTAGAAAGTTGCCCTTCCTTTTTTTTTTTTTTCCCCCCTCCCGGCCTAGAACCTTTGTTAATGCTCGTGGTCTATCATATCATACTCGTCGTTGTAGTAGCTTTACTGTGCACGAGCGGCCCGGAGCCAATTAGAGCGTCCGAGATATTTTCGTCCACGCTTGAAAAGTCACCACACCGCCACTTCGGTCACCATGGGGCTTAGTGTTATAAGCTATGGCGCGAGCATATATACTTTATGTACTAACTAGTAGTGTACAGTAGTACTCCTACGGTCTAACTGCTGAAGTGAGACCAACTTCGGTAACCCTACGCACGCTGCAGCAGCTACCCCCTGGCTAGTGCTAGTACTCCGTACCTCCAAGCTTGGATGCCGGTGGCCGGCCGCACACGCCACACGCAACGCCACGGCCCACGAGTGCGAGACGGACCTACTGTAGCAGGCATGCTGTTCCTAGTCAGAAGCCTGTCCAGTGAAGTCCAGTCGGGAGCTTCAAAAGTTTGGGTTTGTTGCGGCTATGCCTATGATTAGTATTACTGTGCTTGTTTTATTCGTCATAGTATAGCTAATGCATCGTCGCTAGTAACGGTCGTACACCGACCTCAGTTCAGAACTACTGTTGGAGCAAGAACACAGTCATACAGTAGTCACATGTAGACAGTTGAATTCACGGAAGCGAAGCTTGCAAGCGCTGCAGCCCAGAGCTTTGGCTATGTGCCGCCGTTCGTGGCTTCATTCGTCTTCGCGCACGGTTAAAAATACTAAAGCTCCGTTCCATCGCATTGGTCCATTCAAAAGCTACTATGTCAGGGCGCGGCTGGCCACGCTGTTGCATGGATCGTCATGGCTGCCGGATGCGGCACGAAGAAGCAAAAGCAAAGCGCGCGGCTCGGGGGCGGGCGGCGAACGATGGCCACGGCGACGTCGGCCGACCGCAGACACGGACAACGGCCCGGCCGGAGGAGGGGACGGACGACAGGGACAGCGCTGCTAGCTAGCCTAGCTGCCTTGGCTCCATCGGCAGCCGATTTGTCGCGCCCCTCGGCAGCTTGTCCCGGCCGTCCTGATACTACTGTAGTACGTTAGTTGCAGTATTAGAATCTGTGTCGCCCGGTCGCGTTGACGGCAACAATCCTCCTAGTCCTTGCCTTGTATTGCCAAAACGTCCGATTTCGAAGCTTCAATGGTGCCCGATGAGATTGAGTTTTTGGTGTCCAATGAGTCCGATCCGATCCTATCAGGTCGATGATATTCAGTGGAGTGGAGTGGAGTGGAGTGGACTGGACACCAAGGAGTGTCGCTGTCGGTGTGCTGGTCTCCCTTTCACATGATGAGAATCGAGATACCCTACCATCGGGTGACGCCCCGGCGCAGCTCCTGTCGCTGTTCCCACGCCGCGCGCGCGCCTGCCTGCCGGGGCCGGCGCCGTGCGGCGACGAGAATAAAATACGAGCCGCCCTGCCCAGGCCAGCCGAACGTGGTGTCGTCGTGCGCGTACGACGTCGCCTGCGTGCGTGCGTTTGCTTTTTTGGTTTTCTATCGACACCAAACATACTCGTATACAGATACAAAATGGCCAGCGCGCAGCGTCTGTTTCACGGAACCGAGCAAGTGATGCCGCCATGCGCCGCGCACGCGGGCGGTCGCCTTTTGCCGCCGTACCAGCGTGGCGCGCCGGGGAGATTGATCGAGCTGCCCCAGCCCCACCCTGTTTTCAGGAAACGGAATCTGAGGCCGCGCCATTCATTCGTGGAGCAGGTTCCGAGCACAGACCGCCGAAATCGAAAAAAAAAAAAAAAGGTAAAGAGCGCAGCCCGGCCGGAGTCACACTAGACTAGTGCTTCAAACACGTGGTAAATCTTGAGGACGCCGTTTGAATTTATATTTATTATATATATATATATAAAAAAAAACGTCCAGGTTGCCATTTCGATTTCAATAAACTACGTACTCGTAAGCTGTTTGTTTTTGTGAGTGCTAGATATAAATAAAATTGCAAGCATCTGTGAGACAAGGGTGCAATCGATGATGGCGTACAAGAAGTTGTGCCGCGGCACTTGAAAACCAATCATGCCTGCCTGCCAAACACAAAGCTCTGAAATCCCTGCAAAATTAACCAGGCATGCACTTAAAAGAAACCTGTGTCTTTTTCTCTCTCTAGCATATCCATTGCCCCTTTCTGCAGAGATAACATCAAATAGCAGGCGACCTCATCATTCCCGGTCATAATCTCCAGGAGAGGGACGTCTCATTTGACTACTCCTATATCGTGTGGTGGTCCTATGTATGAGTATCGTTTTCTATTGACACTTGCACAAGATTTTCTTTAATTTCTTTCTAGGGACCCAAACAAGTTTAATTCCTTTCCTTTCCTCGTCAATTAGTAGTTTTCTGCGCCGGTCGATTCGTACTACAGCCACATTTCCACAGACTGATTGACACAGGACTCGTTCCCCAACCAATGAATGAGGCTGTAAAACATCGTTTCAGTAGATAGATATTCAGATGACGACAGATGCAGCCATGTCTGAGCAACAACTAATCAGGAGAGCCGAAATATCTTGAGAAGACCAACACCAACAACACCAACAGCAATATAGGGGGTGCGTTGGTAGACGTACTGAATCGCATGGACCACGCAAATTGCGGCAATTTGGTGGTGGTCCCTTCACTTGTAACCCTCCTAAAACCACACACACACAGCACCACAAACATAAAGACGCCATAGCCATTGCTTTCCATGGCCTGTTACTTCTCCCTGTTTCGCACAAGCTGGCACAAACGCCTCAAATATATATGGTTCTTTTTCTTTTTTTTTTTTTTCTGATAATTGGCTCAACAAGCTATTAGCTAGCTAGTACATTGTATATCTGCTGAAAGTGACGGGAGCAATGAGCAAGACAAGCGAGCTTTTTCTCACATGTTCTCTGTAAGGTGCTGCTGGAGAAGAAAGGGTCGGCTAAAGCCGTTGCGTTTTGCCACGGAAAGCGGCGAACACATCATCGTATTAGCAGATCTCTGCCTTGCGTTTGGATGCATGCCCAAAGACAAAGAGGCTTATCTTATCTCCGTGACTTTCCAGGAAAAATCTCAGGACCTTGAGCACGTATAAATCTAACTTCAGCGAAGCTAGAGCATTGCATGTACACAAAAGGCATAAAGGCTAGAGACTGTAGTCGTTGTCCGGTAAAGCAAAAGGTAGTCTAGGCATCTTCTGCAGCTACGGGTCAACATGCAACATCCCTGTAATGTAATAATTTTTTTTTTCACATGTATAGTATATTTTCAGTTTTTGTCAACAGTCAGATGCTATCTTGTCTGGTGTCTTGATTCTACAGGAGTACTACTATATACGTACTGTATTAGCTTGTCATGTACTGTAAGTGTAACCAAACAGAAGGTAGATACTGACTTCCAATTAAATTAAAAAGGAAAGAAATAAAAACAAAATTTTCTCCACCCTGTCCAAGGAATATGAGTAGCAGGACACTGCGCCGGCCCGTCCTTCAAAGCTGAGAGCACAGCCTTATGTATACGGTATACAGCTCACCACCACCGGTTTGCCTGTGGTCCTTCATTTCCGGTTCAAACGCTACGCCGTCCTTTGCCTTTGCGGTAGTACACTCTTTTGAGAGAACATCACTTTATCCTCTAGCTGCTAGCTGCTGGCTGTTTTCATTTTTTCCAAATCTGTTACTAGCCTCAGGGATGCATTATATATGAAGTGGCATTCTTGAGTAAAATTTTGCATTTGTGTTCAGATCCTACAGGTAGTAATGTAATGTTGGGTTAGTAATGTAATGTAGGAGTAGCAAGCAAGCAGGAGCAGCCAAGCATATGACGCTCGCTTCCATCTTTTTGAATTCTCTTCACTCTCTCGCTCAACTCAGTGCTTCTGCCCTGAGTACTGGGTAGGGTAGCTTTCCAATAACTGCAAGCGCAAGAGTACAACACCATCCATGTAACTAAAGCTAGGCTTCTTGGGCCTCTCACACCTCACCTCCTACTTACTATACGTACCACACCGCCGTGGCCTTGCATCTGTCCCTTTCACAAATCACAGTGCGAGCAGCAAGCAATAGACCTTTTTCTTTCACAGGGTCACATGACGAAAGAAGAGATTGGCTCTTGTGCGAGTGATCGGAGAGCTACTCCTCCCATGCATGCGTTCCCAAGAGTTGAAGACCCAATGCAATGGAGGAACAGCTAGCACAGGAACACATGGAGCTGTTGCAGCAAGCATGCATTGGTGCTGCACTTTTGGCTTTGCTGCCTCTCCACCGGTTTCCCTGCACGTCTCCGGACACATCCGGGATTGGGGAGGCGACTGCTTCAGTTGGCTGCGTGCAATGGCTTTCTCCACGCAGATCGGTGTGTGTTCATGTGGATTGTGGACACAGGAGCAGGAGAAACAGGACTAGGGACTAGGGACTAGGGAGCATCTATCAAGGGTGCCTTTTCTTATTTTTACCATGCCTTTTTATTTTTTCCCTTGCTAGAATTATTCTGGTTCAGGCAATTCAATGCAGAATGCAGAGACAGGTTTTACAGGGTTGGCAGGATTTGTTTCTGTACCATTTTCGCCATGTGAGAAAAACCGTTGGGGGAAGGTAGCGGTGAGGAAATGCAGGCACCAAACAAACAGGGCTGTCGTTTCTGCTGGTGTTACAATGGGTGAAGAGAAGTGCAGTGTGCTGGAACCATGCATATTCTGGGAGATGGTATGAGCAGCTGGGGTTTGCGATCGCAACATGCTTGCACTGGCTCTGGAGCATGCCAGCATGCACCCAATGGTGATGGGCGGCCTCATCAGGATCGGCCGTTGCGACTTGCGAGAGGGCCTAGCCTGCTGCTTGCCTAGGGTGTGGTGTGGGAGGAAGACGCAAGAGCAGGGTTCCATTCCATCCATCCCTTCATTCCATTCATCATATCGTACGGCTTGGATACTCGTACCTGTAGGAAATCTCGGCTGCAGATTTTTGGGCCACTCTGAATCTCCTGTTAAAGTAGGAGGAGTAGGACTGTAGGAGTGTGATGAGTACAGTACATGTACAGTAGTCAAGTTGGAGATGCCGAGATGGTAGTATAGCAATGAAGATCAAGATGGTACCGGCACTGAGCAAGTGAGCAGCGAAGTCGTGCGTGGTACACGGGTACGAACCCA
>CM041634.1:1518793-1543770 GCA_023333625.1 Bothriochloa decipiens | reverse complement strand
CAGCTGCACCAGGCGCATTTGCCATCGTGCCAGAAGAAGGCCGGGAGGGGGCGTCGCGTCGGTTCTCTGGCGCACCGGGAGCCAGGAATGGGGCGCCACGGGACCGCCGGCGTTCCGTTGAATCCCCGTGGCCCGTGCGACCGACAGGAGACGGCAAGCTACGCAGGGGGACGGGGCACCCGTGTCCCGGACTTCCGTTGGCCGGACCAGGGGCGGCGTATCTCACGGGGATCGATGTGGGCGGCGACAGCGACGGCACGTGCTGCGCGCGGCGGCCAGGGGATGGGAGCTAGGAGATCTTGGTACGCGCCCACCGGCCGGTCGGTCGGCCTCGCATTGCACCGGCGCGGCCGGCATGGGCATATAGCAGCCTGCAAAAGAGTGCACTAGTAGTGGTGGTGCACGGGTGAATTGAACATGCCCATGGCCGGGCGTCTCGAGTTCTCGACGACGACGAAACGAAATGATGAAACTACTAGCTTGGAGCCTGCCACTGCCGAGTCGAGTCACCCTCATCCGGTGGGTGCTGCTGGGCTGGCCTGAGAAAGCGAGAAGCAACAAGAGTACAAGACAGGCCGCTGCGGGGCAGAGCCAGACAGAGAGGACCATGGTGCTTTTGCACTTGAAAGCATGCAGCCCGCAGCCGACTTCTGGGCTTGGCCCTCGCCATTGCCGGTTCCCACAACCCAGTGCAAACTGCAAAGCCACAAACCCAGCGCGGTACCAGCGCACCACCGCGCGCGCTACAGGACCACCCTGCACGGCTTCGCCGGCGTTGAGTGGCATGGTCGCCCTGCCGACGGCATGCCCTCCCACTTACCCAGCGAGCAAACTGATGCACGGCAACCATGCACGCACGGCCACGGGACGGGACCAAGCGACGAGCAGGCAGGCACACCGCACACCCTGACACCAAGCAAAGCTACCCCTTTTTTTTGGCAAGTCGAGGAGGCCAAGCACGAGATCCACCGATGTCCGGTGGCCAGGAACGGCATGGTTGCTGCTACGTGCAGGATCTGCTGCTCTGCTAGAATTGGACCCGTTTCAGAGGATTAGCCAGCAGCCTTCTCTGCCAGTCCCTCAACGACCATTTATTTTTCATTCTTCCTCCACCGCGGGCAGTAACTGTATGTGATAGAAATACGATGCGTCGTGTCATGAGTTTTTTTTTTTTTTTGATACTTCGTGTCATGAGTTTATGGGTGAAACAAACAGAAACACTTGTGATACGGGGATTACGGAAGTACCATGCATGTGAGGCCGCCCTCCAGTTTCAGATGTGGATGCTTTGCGTGTTCATTCTTCGCTCAGGCCGCTTCTAGATGGGCCGTGATTTCAGCCCACCCATGGAAATGCGGGAATTAATCCACAGGTTAGTTTTACTCCCCTAAAAATATTATTACTATCATACATACATACTAGAAATGTACCAAATCTTATAAGAAGAAATAACACTAATGGAGGGCGGACTTACACATTTGCAGTATGTGGATCACACAGTGCTGTTTTTGGAAAACAATGGAGATAGTATCCAGAATTTGAAGATTAGGCAAGCTACCTATGAATACCTGGGGATTCGAATCGGTGATGAGAAACTAATAAACTAGAGACTAGAGATGACTGATCCTGGTAACAAGATTGAGAAGAGGTTAGAGACTTGGAAATGTGGTCAGTTCTCATATGAAGATAGATCAATATCAATTAACTCAAGCTTTACAAGCATTTCTATGTATTATATGGGTTTTAGTTCTATTGGTTATATTTAAAAAGGTGACTCAGTTAGAGGTAGATTTTTTGGGGAAGGAGTGGGCAATAAGAAGAAATCAAATGGAAGGCGTTGGCTAAACCTAGAGAGTATGCGGGTCTTTGTCTTCATTAGTACAAAAGCAATTAATATTCACTATTAGCTAACTAGTTTATTAAATTGGATAGTAGTAGAGTGGAAAACATCGCAACTAAACTACTGCTCCCTCCGTCCTGGAATATAGTATATTCTTGTCGTTCTTGGAAACAATAAAAGAGAGGGCAATAGACACATGTACCCCTCACTTAACTTCCTAATCTATTGAAATCTGATCCTATGCCGCTTGATTAAAGGGTGCAATCTATGTTTTCTTTTAGAAAATATGGAAACCACTCAATTAATTTCATCTCATGTATTGTTATTTGAGGAAATATTATCCTCTTTGTTCCTCAAATGCATTATATTTGAGGACTTCTCTAAAACCTAGGATGCATTATATTCTAGGACGGAGGGAGCATATAATAAGTATTTGAAGGGAAGAAGTTCTCGCTAGTCAAAGGCTGGGGAAGGGTGCTCACATTTTTGGAATGGACTTGCAAGCGGTCAAGAAGAACTAGTATGAAAGAAGTTCAGGATGAAGATAGTTTTGCCCAATCTATTTAGCATAAACTATCAACAAAAGGCTCCAGTGTGGGACTCTAACTGGAATTTAAAGTTTAGCAAAGCTTAAATGGGGGGTGAGTTAGAAGAGTGGGATGATTTGGTAATTTGTTTGGAACAAGTGGAAAATGAAACATGTTAAATATCAGTCTGTTTGGAAACTAAAAAAGTTAGACAAGTTTACCGCTAGGTTGATTTATAGAATGATAACATGCAGTGGTGTGACAGATCTGTGAATGAAAGTAAATTAAAAACTACAAAATCCAATTGAAAATCAATATTTTTCTATGGATGTTATGGTATAATAGAGTTTAGATAGCTTAATAGTTGAAGATTAGAAAATGCAAGGCTTCAAGAGAGTGTAAACTATGTGTTGGGTGAGATAGCTTGGGATGGGTTGCTTCATCACTAACTTCCTTAAAGGCTTTGAATATGAGGTGCTTCTAGAAGAGGTCTCAAAAAGCAATGGAGGGATTTTTACCATCTTGAACATGAATCCATTGCAAACCAATCCCTTAAAAACATGTCACGTAGATGATATTCACAATCAATTATTAATGGAGTGGAACAAATAAAAATTTCTAGTTGGGTTGATTCACCAAGTAGATAACGCACTATAGACTCAGGTCATGCCAATTAAATGCTCATCTCTTTATGTGTAATTATTGTGAAGATGATGGGTTGGATGCCTCCAATCAAGCACATTAGTGTCCTTAATGATAGAATAGCGAAGAGCCTACTTGGGGTGTTGAAGATAGCCGGCATGGCTCTTTCATTGGCTGGAGCAACAACCATGTCGTCTCTATATAAGAGACATGGTATAGAAGGAGTGGGGGCACATGCCCCATTCAATTTCTTGGATTCCAAAGAAAATATGTATTCTTTTGCCACCACTCAAAATTGTACTAATGTATTTCTTCTCTTCATCAACCATTGTAATCATTCTAATCAGTGCACCCATGTTTGTATCCTTAAAAGCTTCACTCATCCTATGTGCTTTCATCCTTTGGAGTTCAGTCATCTCACTCAACTTTTCATACTAATCATATAAAGATCATTCATCCTAGCCATCCTTTCTTCTTCGCTCATCATCAAACATATCCTCTGTGCTTACATCATGATTGGTATGTCCATGAGAGCTACAACTTTGTTTAGAAAATCTTTTGAATTCCTAGTTTTAAAGACATATTCAATGTGGTCTAACATATTTTGAAGGATCCTCATTCCCATGAGTGCTAGGGAATATTTATAATGCTTTATATTCACCTATATCTTTTTCTAGATTTCTTATATATTGAAAATTTCTACTAGTTGTAGTGGTGATCATCGTGTCCTTTTGTTCTTCTTCACTGATGTGCCACCATAGAAGAGACCTGAAATCATTGCAATTCCTTGCCGCATCCAAACAACTTGGCGTGCATGGCCATCACTAGCCAATATAATTTTTGTAGCTAAAAATTTCATCATGATATACTTGTGTTCTTGGGATATGAAACCTAAGAAACTAAAAATAGTCGTAAGTGCTTTACTAGAGTTTCTGATTTGTGACACTACTTTATAATCTTTCTGTCCCACAACATGCCTCTAATAGCATCAACCCTTGTAGACTCATATCAGCTTTGAATCTAGGCACTCAATTGCATAATGTTTTAGGCCTAAACTTTCAAAAGATGTTTTATCCTTGCTACAAATTTTGCATGCATGGTCATAATAAGCATCCAATGCCTGCTGCCTACTCTTGTAGCAGATATTCACACTTTTGCAAGCATATTCATCCCAAAAACTAGTTCCATAGCTAGGTTAGCAGGTGATTACTGGGGCGGATCCAGTACACAAATAGGGGGGGCACGTGCCCCCGCCCAAACTCTCTCTAGTTTTCAAAGAAACTATGTCTTCTTGTGTGTAGTTGTGGAGGTCCATTAGTAACAGGCCACAGAATTTTGTACTAGTTTGACCCCTAATGATGTGAAACATAATTTGCAACTTTTTTTTTCAATTTCTATCTAACGGGCACGAAAACTAGTTTTGTTGAGGTATAACCGGTCACTTGTCCACCAAACTTCTGAGCTTTTTTCCACAAATATACCAGTATTCCCTTGGTTGTCCACACAGAATTTTACCTTACCTAGATTGGCATTTTCATTACATAGTCACTCCATGCTCGTAATTAGAGTCATTTTAGACCAGGATTGGGTCAAACATTGGGAATATAAATCATAAATAACTTTTAAATTATTAAGTTTGAAGATATTAAATCATATAAATAGATATTTTTGAAAAGTACTTTCATAAATAACTTTTTATTTTGTTGTCCAAATGAGTTGAATAACTAGTATTACGGAGAAAGTACGACAAAATAAAAGGTTATTTTTCTTGTGTCATAAGTGAAAATCTCAGCACCGTTTTTTATTGATAGGCAGAATATGGTGTTGGTATTCCCAAATCCCAAGGATCTCCACTTCTTATGTTGTATAAGTTCTTTGGTCAAGATGGAAACTATAAAGGCGAAAACTGGTTTTTAAGATATTCATTTCTTATGTTGTATAACAAAAGGTCGATTTATATGAGTTTTAGATACATTCTTGAAAACCAGATTTCTCCTTTATAGTTTCTAAAATCGGGATTTCTAGGAAAAAACCTCGTTAATTTCCTTCCCTCTTTACTTCCGTTCTACAACTATCTCTTCTCTCTATATGTAATATCTTGTCCTGGGACCTTATCAATAATTCAGCTTGGTATGACAAGACTCTTGAGATGTTATGATCTCCCTCTATTCCTCATCGTCCGTTGATGTCGTTGGCCTGAGAAAGCGAGAAGCAACAAACGAAAGAAAACACGCAGGGACAGCCACTGAACGGTGCTTTAGCACTTGAAAGCATGCATGAAACGCAAAGGAAACAGCCGACCCCGACCCTTATTTAGCTTGGCCGCCGCCACATGCCACAGTGCAAAGCCATGAACCCAGCTCGATCTCGGCACCAGCACCAGTGCACCACACCACGTCGATCGTCAGGACACCACCGCGCGCAGCCGCGTACTAGCTAGAGGACCCTCCTGCACCGGCGTTGAGCCAGGAACGGCATGGACGGTTGTTTGTTGGCTGGTTGCTACGTGCAGGATATGCTGCTCTGCTCTGCTAGAATTGTTGGGTCCGTTTCAGAGGATAGCCAGCCAGCCCTTGTCTGTCATTCACTACACGACCTTTTCTTTTCTTTTTTTTTTACTCTTCCTCTACCAAGAACAGTAACGGCATGTGGTAGAATACGAAGCATCATGACATGTTTTCGTGGGGTGAAACAAACACATAACACTTGTAATACGGAGTAGTACCATATAGTACAGCTTTTTTTTTTTTTGAGAAATTCTACCATAGTACAGCTGTGACCCGAGGCCGCCGCAGGCCCTCCAGTTCCGGATGTGGATGGAATGCTTTGCGTGTTCATTTTTCGCCTCAGCCCGCCTCAAGATGGGCCGTGATTTCGGCCCAACTCATGTCTGCCGATTCACCACGTGGAAATTAATCGACAGATTAGTCACACACTCATACATATACTTCCCTCAAAAAACAACTAGAAAGTATATATTGCCATTAGCCACTTTCACTTGAGCTGGTGGGGCAGATTGGGGTTTACTGCCCAACTTAGCCAAAAAATTGTCACTTATAAAACAATGAGAACTACCTGAATCCATAAGAGTAAGCATCACTTGATTCCGAACCAAAGCACTGAATCTGATAGTTTCAACTTGAGTGTTAGCAGATAAAGCATTCAGTGACATGTGACAATTCAAGGAACAAATGTTGTGGAGCAGCATCTTCGCTGTCCAAGTGTTGCAAAACTTCATTAGATAGAGACATGTCCACGGCATCCAATTGTGCTTTTGGTCTCTTAATAGTTAGCGCATGCAATTGAGCTTTTGATCTTTAGTGCACTCGGCAATATGACCAGGTCAAACCCTCCACCACAGTAGAAACTCAGATTGTTTGCTCTTCAAAAATCTCTGAGTTGTCGTTCTTTTGACTAGTGGGAGTAGAAGGGAGAGGCTTCAGGCTTGGTGTATTAATTAATGTGGTATACACTTAGCAGATTGATACGGATTTGGAATCATGACGTAGTCTTGTTTACCAGGTTCCTCTTGGATGGAAGCAAGGACTAGTGTGTTAGCAACCGCTCACACCGAAACCATCAACAAGCACAAATAAGCACTAGAAGCATAAATCCGATAAATTGAGTTCAGGGAAACAAGCAAGGAAGGAAATCAAGTAGATCAGAGGTATACATCATAAAAGACTCGAGAACTTGAGATAGAAGGAATAGACCTGCACTTCACACATTGCCAGCTTCTGGTTCGGTTGGCGTCTTTCTGATCCCCGCCTTCTCCATGTTCTGCTTCCTTACGCCAGATCATCATGCTTAGCCACCGTCCTTCCCTTCCATACCTCTCGCCTTTTCCTTTGGCCCAGAGGAGGGCATAAAAGTCAGGGACGACCATACTTTCTCCGATTACGATGCACAGTAGTAGTGGTGAAATTAAAGCAAAATTAAGTGGGTGCACAATTTTATGTCACATTAGGTGCATATAAGGTGAAAAATTAGTCAAATTCATATTTTCATTTTTATTTAGGGGCACCCCCTAAATATAATGTACCTTTGCCCATGTGCAATAATTAATTTTATGATCACACGCTCACTGCTTAATTCTAGGGTTGGTTGTTGCAAACAATGACTATGCTTGTCAAAATTTAGATGGCGAGCATAGAAGTCAACAAACAAGGGCAGGAATATGTTCCGATATATATGGTTTGATCAAATATTTAAAACACGGCGTCATGAAGGGTAGCCCTGAAAACACGTCACATTAAGTCTTGCAGGGCTACCCTTCATGATGAACTACAACTTCCAACCGCAAAAACTGAGAACTGATCCTTTGACCCAGTTTTCTTGAAACTACTTCTTAGGTACGAATGAAATAGTACTTCATCACTACTTCTTATACAATTTTTTTTTCTTTATTAGCATTCCATGTCCCTTCTACAAAGATATGACAGTTGCTCCAGCTAATGAAAGAGTCATGTCGGGCTATAGATGTGGGCCACCTCTTTCTTGAAAGAGGAAATAAAAAAGAAGTCTTATGAAATGATAATATTAAGAACACTTGTTGATATAGTATCATAAATTTGAGTATCGAAGAAGGGGCATGTGTCCCCACTTAAATTCTTGGTTTTGAAAGAAAATACGCCTCCTTAAATAACATGACTTCACTCAAAATTTCTGCTTGTTTCGTTCATGATAACACGGAACATGATTTAAAGTTTTTTTTTCCAAAATACTCGACTCACCGTGGAAACCACCTATCGCAGGGGACACCATATGCCATTAAGAACTATGAGCATGAGTGTTGACAAGGCATGAAAGACCCTTCTTACCTTCAGAGTTCCTAGAAAAGTGGCGTTGAGACTAACCAAGACAAGATATATGCCTAGGAAGCGTAGATGAATTAGGATACCTTGCAATAATCCAGTATGTAGAAGCATTTACGTTCCAGTGCTTAGTGTTCACTCTTGACCTGAGTTTGTTGTTGCCATACGTTTGATGCTTGTTTGAAGATGATGCACTATTGTGCGGTGTTGTAGGATTTGTGGTAGTTGTGAAGGCAAGGTGGGCGAGACGAATTGAGAATTCAAGGAGCGAGAGGACACGATGGGGAAGAGGACCCGACTCATCTATGATCAGACGTTCTATATCACAGCAACGTGGCATGATCCGCTAGCCCTCTTTTGGAAGCATGATTCCTATAAGTAAGATAATATTTTAAGTATGTCTTACGATGGTACATTCAACAGGGGAAAAAAGTATATATACCTACAAAACACCAAACCTTCAGCAAAACAATCTTCACTGTTCAAGGTGTTGGGAGAGGTTTAAGGCAGGGTAAGCAGCACTCTATAAAAAAATCTGACTGCAAAGACAACATGAGGTTGGCACTAGCAGGGAATGGTCACAGGCAAGGTACACCTAATAACCATCATGTCATCAAGGAACAAGTAACGGCCTGCAACATGGGTTCGATTCAGCAAAAGATCGCTCATAGGCATTTTGAGCAGCAAAAACGCCAGACAAAGGCGGCGTGTACCAGGCAACGTGGAGCAACAAACTAGAAACACCACTGGTGTGCACAGCAACTAACTCCAAGCAGAGCAAACGTAACAACATCGACAAAGGTTCTCCTCCTGCCTAAAGTGATGCAGTTCAGGATCAAAATTCATCGAAATGACAACACACATCAACTAGACTGAACCGATCTGAAATATTACCTAGAAGACAACAAACGAGAACAACCTTCTACCGCGATACTATGTCCTAGCGAATCATGTACAAGCAACAAATAAGGCGATGCAGAACCTCTTCAACCCCTGGCTAGTGACACATCAAGACAAGCCGTTCTACTGCCACTTGGAGATCTTCCCAATTGCGATGAGTTCTTCTCACTGATCCTCCTGTAGCTGTAGTTACCAACCCCTGGGCTGCGTGCCCCTGAAGCTAACCACCGCAGCTGCAGCACCGTAACAATCCCGAGGGCTAAAGCTGCACTGTTCCCTAATGCACCACCCAAACTTTTGAGATTGAAACTGTTCCCTGCGATAGCAAGAGTAGAAGACACCATCCGGGTAAAGAAATTTGGACCCTTTGCTATGTTACTGGAACTGTCAGCACATTTCTCTGGCTTGGTAGCTGACAGAGAAGGCCAAACATCCTGGTAGACATCGCGGACGAAGTCAGATGCCTCATCTATGACTTGGTGATTTTTCCCATGATGCTCCTTTAGTCTTATTGCAAGCATGATGCGGCTTTGCTCCAACCTTGCTAATGCAAAATCTCGTTCTGCTTGTTGTTGTGACTGCACAGCCTGAAAAGCAAAGTAGTTAGACAATGCAAATGCCGACTAAAAAGCAATAACATGATCATTCCTTATAACAGCCACATAACATGCAATAAAGAATGTATTAAACAACAGAAAATATTCTACAAGTTTCTCTATAGAAATGGAAAGTTTAGATTTCAGAGCAGTATAGAAATATTCCACATCTAATATCTAAATGCAACTGCAGCTCAAATTTTTAAGATAATTTGCAATGTTGAATGGCAACGCATATGAGGGCTGAATCTGCATATATAATGCTAAACAACTGTAAACATAAAGGATGTCGATAACTGAAGTTCTTTGCTCCAACCATACCATGTAATAATAAAATCAGAGTACAGCTTTGATTCATAATCATGGTATGGTACAGACTACAGACAGAACAATCCAAATGTGCTTACATACTCAGCTATATATCTGCAATAATACAATCAGAGAAGAGCTCTTGTTCATAATCATGGTATGGTACAGACATACTAATCCAAATTTGCTTATATACTCAGCTATACCACTGCAATAAATACAATCAGAGTAGAGTTTTTGTTCATAATCATGATATGGTACAGAAAAACCAAACCAAATTCCAAATGTGCTTTCGCGCCCAGCCATAACACTGCCTACTTGCCTAAAACCACCAAACATTGCAATGAACTTGAATCACTTGTTACCTTTATCTCACACAGGATTTAAACTAGGTCTGGCATGCCTACAAGATGGACGCAGGGCAGTTGTCCAAATACCTTTTATTTTTCAGAAAACAATTTCACCAACTACATGCAGATCTGACTATTAGCAATTCATTCATCCAAGGTAATTCCCCTCTTCAGAAAAAAAAAGGAAAGTCGGCACCCGCAATTGACTAGTTCCATTTTCAACAACCACTTGAACATGTGGCAACTGCACAAAATCCTACCGTGGTTGAAGTCTCAACAATCACTCGCTTGGAAACCACCCGCATTTCCAGTCACACAGACTCGCCAACACTAGACGAACATCCAATCAACAAACTAACAAACAATTCGCAGCTCGCATCGAGCACAGAGAAGATCAGATCGCACGAGCAAGACCGACAGATAGCCCAGGAGTGAAGGAGGAGTAAGGGAAAGTCAGGAGAGGGCGGCTCACAAGAAAGCACTCGAACTGGTCCTCGAGGTCCTCGAGCGCGGCGCGGATGGCGTGCAGGCTCCTGGCCTCCTCGGCGAGTGCCGCCAGGGCGGCGACCTCGTCCCCGCCGCGAACGCCGAGGCCCAGACCCGCGCCCTTGACGTAGACGAGTCCGGCGGCGGCGGGCTTGTCTCCGGACGCGGAGGCGCGGCGGCGGACGGCGCGCAGGAAGTGGGCGCGGGAGAGGGCGTGGATGGCGTCGCTGACCTTGTCGTGGAGGTCCCAGATGGTCTCCAGCACGGCCTCCGCCTCCTCAGGCCCCATCGGGAACCAACCCTAGGCCCGGCCGGAAGGTTCTAGAACATTCGGGCGCACGCAGGTGGCTTGTCTCGATTTCGAATCGAGAAGAGAAGAAGACTCACTGGACTGGTTTTGCGGTAGCCGAACAAACTTGGGTTTTGCGGCGCCTCGTCTTATATGCCGGTTATTACTGTTACCTCGGGTTGAAAATGTCAGCTCCACTGAACCACTAGTCCAGCTATGCTACGGCCATTTCATTTGGATTTGTGGTAACTGACAAGGCGTGTGCATAGTCCTTGTGTTTATCTATCTACCATAATCTTGTACAGACGGTCACTGCGGCAAGCGTGCCAGGAAATTGGTTGTCACCAATGTTGATGTGCTTTGTAAAAGTTGTCCAGCACCATCATTGGTGGTGGCTGATGATCTTTGTAAAATTGTCTTTGGGGTGGCTGTGAAGTGCCAAACAGATCTGCAATAGCTGATAAATCCCTTCCATCAAAATTCTTGCAGCGCTGCAGCTGCACAATTTGAAAGGTGTTCCTTTTGCAGAATGAAGTCAATCTTAACATTTCAGGGACGGCAGCATTTGGGCTGTCGATAAATACTCCTAGCTTTGATCATATGACAATACAAATATGTAATCCCAGGCAAATGGCGGCCAGGTAAACAAATTGTAGAAGCCCAATGATTGAAGCGCATAAAACTGAAATAAATAACCCTTTTTCAGAACAGCATCCTGGAGGATTACATCGTTTCAAGGATTACTTCAAAGTTTACAGCAGAGCAAGGAAATGTCTTAGTTTCAGATCGACTACAAGGTGCCATTTTAACGTTTCATCAGCCACCTGTCTTAACAAAACCTGGTTACAAAAAGGGCGTTTTCTTCAACGTCTCTTCCTTCTGCCACCCTTCTGTTTACCCTTCCCCTTGTGCTTGCCCATTCTCATCTTCGGTTCCGGCGCATCCCTGCCTGATGATGGTTTTGGTGGCGCCAGAAGATGCTTGACATCCAGTATACCATTCTTAAAGCGGCCTTCAGTGGCCCTGAGAACTCGGCCCTCTGGTCTAGTCCTCTGAGCTTTGGTATTCTTGTCTCTCTTCCTAAAGATCCCAAGTAGTTTTTCCTGCATAGAGTCCTCATGTGTCACTCCTTTGTTTATGTCCTTATAAACAGGTTATAAAAAGTGTAACAGATAAGCAGTAGCGTACCTCTTCCATTTTCTTTTGTTCTCTTTTGTTCTGATTCTTCAGAGCTGGCTTCGCAACACTTAATGGTGTGCGGTGCTTCTTAACAGCCTATTTTTCAGATAACAAAGACACTGAGATAATGAAAAAGTTTCAAGCCAGAATGTGTTGAGGTAAAGAAAATGATATTACCTTTCCACCCAACTCAACCACTCTACGGTTCTCGATTTGCTTTCGCCCCTTATATGTAGGGGCACCTAAAAAATGAAGCATCAAGTGAGCGATTGTACATCTCTAGATCGTTGAGATACAAGTGTTTATGAAAGATGGAACAATATAAGGAAAAACTACAGATAAATTGAAGAACCAAACCACGTAAACTGAAATCAAACAAAAAAACATCCTTCTCCTCTATCCTCCAGAATGAGAAGGAACAGCAATTCTGATGCCACTTCAACAGCATAAAAGGTTGAAAAATAATTGCATGAACAAGTCAGAGCCCTTCAAAACCTGATAGTATGAGGAACAAGGTGCACTCATGCAGCATTCATTTCTTTAGTTTACAGCTAATTAAACAAAAGACTCCAGAACAAGCTGCGCTGATGCAGCATTCATTTCTTTAGTTTACAGCAACTCAAACAAGACTCCAGAACAAGCTGCTCAACGCACCCAGTCTAGGTTTGAAAAAAAAAATGGATGGCAAACTAATTTAGATGCAGTAGTTTGCTGCATATAAATTTAATTTCAGATGATTCACACTTACCTTAGCAACACGACAGTTTGGTTTACAAATTGTTGTCAGCATAACCTAACATAACGTAGTTGGTAAATAAGGCATGCTGCCCCTACGTCCCTACCTTTAGACGGCAGAATGGTATAATAAAGTATAAACAAGGCACGCGAAAAAAATTCGCAACTTCTCTGTGTGTGGTATAGTCAAAGCACTATTAGTAGAGAGTGGCACAGGCAGTTCTAGAGTAATTACCAATGAGCTCAACATCTTTCAACAGCTTCATGATATCAATCTCAGGCTCCTCATCAGATGTGTCAGCAGATTTCTCCACAACTGGATCCTGATACATATCTGAGAGACTCGATCCCTAGAAAGGAAAAAAACGAAGAACATTAGGACGTCAGTGGGTACTGGGTTCTACTGTGAACACGAAGGAATTGCAGCGCCAAGAGAACAAAGATGTTTGAGAGAGAAGGCAGGAGAGGCAGAGACAAACCATGAAGCTGCGCCTCTCTTTGCTGGCCGACAGCGCCCCAGGGCGGCGGGGCTTCCGGGCACCGGTGGCCATCGGGTCGAAGATCACTTCCGCAGCCGCCTTGACCGGCGTTGGCTTGGGCCTCCCCTTCACCATCCTCTCGTTCTCCTCCTGTTCCCCTTCCCTAGTAGCAGAGCTCGTCAATTTTGATGCTTGGGGATACTATCAAAACCTATAAACCGCTTGCACTAGGTCTAATACCAATATATCACAAAATTAGCTCATAAATGAGAAACCAATTTTCACAACCAATTGAAAAACTGTATTAGAAATCAGAATGGTTCATGGAAATTAATGATTCATGGAATTTATTAGCAATCCAAGGTCTCTACATACTCAAAATGTGACATAATCAATTAATGATTCATGGAAATATGAAATCTGTATTATATCAGAAAGGGTGCAACATTAAATTTGCATTAGAAATTAGAATGGGGAATTACCAAGCTTAGAAGTCAGAACTGCGGCGTGCGGCGTGTGGCCTGGTGCCCTGGCGGCCGGGCGATGGCCTGCCTCTGCTGCCCACGCGGGCACGCGGCCAGCCCGCAACGCCGAGATCGCGGGGCGGGGTACTAGCGGCACCGCGACGGGCAGCAGGCACCGGCTAGGGTTAGCAAGCTCGCCACTCGAACAGAGAGAGCGGAGTTCAGAGAGCAGAAACGGGGAGGCGCAGTCAGACGGGCGCGGGGCGGCTCTGAGAACCGCGAGAGACCAGACACGCTCGCCGCTCGGCGTCGCTCCGTCGGCGGCGGAGCGGACGGGAATTGTGTGGGCGTAGGTAGACTGACTGGTGAGTCTAGGGCTGCAGATTGGGCTTATTTTGGGCCGAATACGACTTAAGGGACTGTGGGACTCAGGTGTCCGGCACGCATATGGGCCGTCGCATTCATTTGAGAAAACGAATAAAAATGAAACGAGAGGAGGCTTAGCAAACAGCACCCTCTGCTAAAAAAACAGAAGCAAACAGCACCTATACTCCAAGCCTCCATGAATAAATAAATGAATTTTGGAGTCGTCTAAATAATCGGTTTTATAAAAATTACTACACACCAAAAAGTATTATATGGAAATATACTTCATACATCTAATTATATTAATTTTTTTTGTCGTCAATTCAGTAATTAATCTTACAGAATTTGACCTAGAATAACTTCAGAGGTTGTTCTATTTTGGGAGAGATGTCGTATTACTATAAAGAGTAACAAAATAAAGGAATTTAAAGTAGGTGTCCAACTACTGAAATCTCAACAATGCATTTTCATTTGAAAAGGGATCACAGATATCGCCATCCATTGATGGACAACAATGGACAGGTGTTGGTTAGTTGTCATCATGCATTTGCGTTATATATATATATATATATATATATATATATATATATATATATAAGTCCCTTTGTTGCGATTAAATTCCCCTTCTACAGTACGCTGGCATTAAACAACGAAAGAAAAGGCTCATATATTGCATCCAAAAGCTTCCCATTTCTTTCAGTTCAGTTGATCGATGCTTGTAATAAGTGGGTTTCAGTTGGTGGTTATGTGTGCACACAACTTAATTTCCACTATCCTCGCTTCTGATTCCTCGGAGTCGGATCGGCGGCCATATTTTGGGTGTGCCTGCAAATCCGCATTTCCTTTTGTGTTGCGCCTCAGCACTTCCACTATATATTATTTATATATAAATCTCAATTTGATAGGCCAAAGCCCAAAATCAACTGCAAGTTTCCTTCTTCTATTGCTACTTTTAGAAGTCCTCCCTACAATGCCAAAGTGACTAATTAGCTAGCTAGTCCCAAGTAATCTTCTAGCTCTTTATCTTAATCGATCACTTCCATTCTCTGATGTTACACTGTCATATGCAGGAATCTATTGGAGCTAGGCACCGTAGCATAGCTAAATAGGGTTCTAGGCAACTTTATTTTACTGTGATAGATTGCCTAATGACACTGATAGTATATATATAATAGCCACATGCATGATACAAGTACAAACTCTAAGCCTTATAAGAACATCATCGAGCTGGAGCTGGGTTAAAAGCTTAAAAGATGCCTTGCCTGAACCTTACTTTTGTGTCATGCTGTGATTCTGAGATTCTCCACAAGCAGAATTCTAATCCTGCTGCCTATACTATACTGTAGCTCCCAGGTTATCAACTGCCTGATGCTAATATAGTAGGAGTTGGTACATGTTGAGAACCGAGAAGTGCAGCTTCCTTTTTTTCATTCATTCAGGTGCACACGAACAAGCTTTTCGCTGATTGTATTCAGAACAACTGAACTGTATTGGCTTCGTCGCTGATTGTGCGGCCACAAGCTTTTCGCCGAACTCCGCACCAAGAAAATGGTGCCTGTAGTAGATTACACTAAAAAAGGCCAAGCTCATCGACCCTCTCAAAACAAGATAGGCCTCTCTCTCTCTCTCTCTCTCTCTCTCTCTCTCTCTCGCTCAGATACACATACATAAAGTTCTCTGATGATGTATATATGGATGGAAGTGGGCTGAATGATGAGCAGGATCATGGGCATTTTTCTCTGATGTGGCAAGGTATGGTTATAAAAATATGTAGATCAGAATTCGCTTCGCTATCAGCATGATGGAAGCTTCATACTTGCATTCACAAAATTTAGGCATCGTTATCTGATAGATACAGCCATAAATGATTTTTTTTTTTACTTCGTCATCTGTATGAGAAGGATACATGACATGCCCAATGTAACATCACTCTGAAGATACCACTTCATAACTTGATGTGCTGCATGTTCAGAAAAAACCAACACTTTTTTCAGTTATTAATTGTTCCTTTATGCCACACAAGAACATTACTTTTTTCATCGGAGTAAAATCAAAACTCAAATATTGACCACAAGAATTAGAGCTCTAGCAGAGTACTTACTGGCGGCAAGCAGCTTTCATTTGAAGGTGTGGCGGGCGCTCACAGCTACATTATTTGTCTGTCAGCACTACTTAGTATAGTGATCATGTTGCCATGAATCAACGCAGCAAGGGTCCATATTTGTCTTTGCAATGTATCATATGCACGCACCAGGTGCAAACAAACAAGTGTCATATCTTGCTAATCGATCTCCGGGCAGGAGAAGTAATGATAATGTCGGAGCAATATCGTACATGATCTACACTAACGAACGATATGATTACTAACATAAATAAAAGATGCATATATATAGAAGAGATGAGATATGATCTTTGCATACATATTGGCCATGCCATGCAGATGCGCCATTGTTTGCATTGCACTTGCAGCTGCGTGTTTTCAGAAGGTTGCATTTGGGGCCACATTGATGCATATGCATGCTCCTGTACCTAACTCACTCATTGCAAATTCCCTTTCCCAGCTTAACACAAGATTATATATACAACAATGCATGGTTAATTGTTCGTACGACGGCCGGCCTCCTATACTATTCATCTTATCAGGGTACAGCTTGTGAAGGAAGCAAGAATCTAACAACCAGCAGGTGACATTGTTAAGTACAATTTGAACAATGTTCTCTGTACTGTTCCTAATATACTACTCTCTCCATCCCAGAAAGCCTGATGTTCTAGGATTCAAAAATGTCCTAGAAAACATGATGTGTTTTACCTCTTCGACAATAGATTTGATCCATGTCAATTTAGGACTGCGTTATGCCCGCCTCCATGCATGTATTCTTTTCAATGAGGGGCCCAGCATGATTCATCTTTAATAAATAGGGGTGTATGGGTACTTTTGTTGAGCACTAGTCGGTCCTAAAATATATAATAAAAATTCAAAAACATCAAGTTTTTGGTACGGATGGAGTATTTTGGCTTTGATGCTGTAGTTCATACAAAAGCATATATAGCTCACCTACGTGCATGCGTGTTATAGGTTTATAGCCTTTTTATGGAATATAGGTTGGGCGTGGAACTGAGCGGAAAACTAAATCTATTCTAATCACTCATTATTAGCAAGCTTTTCATATGTGGAGTGCATTATTTAGTGTCGAAAAGTAAAAAGGCAGGAAACAGGTCTCTAAAAAGTAATTAAATGGATAAACGTTGTTACGACATAGCACCATATGTCAAAGCTTCAAGTAATTAAGGGCCGACAAAGCATCCTTCT
The DNA here is from genome assembly GCA_023333625.1 of Bothriochloa decipiens. Classification (NCBI taxonomy): domain Eukaryota; kingdom Viridiplantae; phylum Streptophyta; class Magnoliopsida; order Poales; family Poaceae; genus Bothriochloa; species Bothriochloa decipiens. The sequence goes on along the minus strand of CM041634.1, from coordinate 1,526,484 downwards.
TTTCTCTCAAATGGATGTATTTATTTGCTATTGCAATGACTAGCAAATATATCAGTCTGTTGCAACGTTAATGAAAAGTACAACTTGTTGCATGATTACCTAGACAAATTGCGGCCTAGAGATTTATTCAGTGGTAGTATCATCTGTCCCAATACATATCTTCAAAATGGATTCAATACTGTTACTGGGCGACGAACTCACATGGTTCTATCTCATATAGTTCGTGAGGGTCAGGCCACATACGAGAGGGAAGTGAGGGCATTGTGTGAAATAAAAAAAAAAAGATGTTTCACTCATAGCAGATTCCTAAGCAACAAGCCTATCAGGGCCAGTTTTTTTTTAAAAAAAAACAATGATGATGACTACTTATCACAGTTAGTTGGATCGGTCTATGATGTTTTGAATCTCTCCCTCGCTATGATGTGATGAATCGATATGGGGCGTTGAATCTTGTCCTCTCTCTCTGTGATGAATCGATCTATATGGATGAATCAAACTACTACAACATGGGCGCTTGGAAGATAATCACCACTTTTGAACCGGCAGTGATTAACAATTATGGCATAGTGCTTGGAACAATGTATTCTCGCTTTAATATTTTTATTAGGTATATAGATTATTTAACCGGTATCAATTTTGACATGTAAAATGGTGGTTTTTGTGCTCTCTATTTGAATAATTAAGACCCTATTTGGTGGGTTTTTTTTTGCAAACGGTGCCACCCAAGAAGTCCTAGAAGTTGGAGAAGTCACCCTTAGACGAGTTCAGCCTTTTTTTAAAAAGATGTCTTCTCCCTTCTATAACACTTTTTTCGTACAACCATTTTTATGAGCTAGCATTTATTTAGTAGGATTATTCTTGAAAGCCCCTATCTCAAGAAACAATTTCAAAGAGAACCTAACTTTGGCACATAAAAAGCTGCTCGATCTAAATTCTCAACTTGCCACGGCAAAAGTGTTTTCATTTAACTAGCCTGGAATGAAACCAAGAGGTTCAATATATCCTTTTACTTCTCAATCATGGATTTAAAAGATGCAAAGGCGCATGAAGAAATTGATATTGTGAAAAGTCAAACTTGATAACTTAGTTTACAAGGGATCGAACATTTTGATATTGCTGCGCTACTACACCCTCTCTTACTATTGATTGGCTGTTCATATTCTAAATTTTGGTACCACCTTCATATCTAACATTCCAGTCTCTCATAGGACGTTAAAGTTTGGTACCACCTTCATATCTAACTTTTTTAAGACTTTATAAAGTGAATTTATTTTACATTGGTTATTAACACGATGCTTTATGTATCATGGAACGAAGGTTCCCAGCATGCTGCAAGTGTCATCTGTGATCATGGCCAGCTCCACACACCAGGGGATGCTTGTAGGAGTATATATCATTTAATTTCCTGGTGGTTTAATCAGTCATTTTTTGTGAAAAAAAATCATATATACTGTATGTAGTTTTTGTTGAGATTAATTAGAGTTAATTAATTAGTTGATCAATTATGTAAATCTTGTAATTAGCATGTGCTAATTACGTCATTAGTAGGCATAACTGTTTAGGCCCTTTCGTGAGGACCTTTGGAGACAGACGCCTGTTCACCAAAGGACATGTCCTTTTGAGGGTATATATATATGTAATACACATACATAGTAATACACAGAGATCCTTTCGATCCATTCATTCCACAGTTTCTTTCAACACGTTATCATGCACTGCTTGCCGCTGTTGCTAGTAGACCGAGAGTTGGAAGGAAGTTCGCCGGGAAACTCGCCTGAACTTCGCCGGAGTTGCTGCACGACAGCCCAAGATGTCTATCGAAAACAATCCAAAGGAGGAAGAATTATGCCTTGTGGACTCATGCACCACAAACTCTATAATTAGAGACATGAAATATTTTCAGACTCTTAAGAAAAGGGAAGGAAATATTATGACCATTGCTGGTCGGGACACATTAATAGTTGGCTCAGGACGAGCTACTATTACTCACCCTATGGGTACGCAAATAACGTTGGAGGATGCATTGTTGTATGCTGACTCCACACGTGCATTGTTGTATGCTGACTCCACACGTACCCTTCTAAGTTATAGAGATATCCATAAGAAACACATCAAGATAATAAAGAGGAGTTTCTTCTCTTTACTAAACTTACTGGATTTGGCAAGCAAATCTGTGAAAAGATTTCTTCACTCCAAACTAGATTGTACTATACATACATAAAGCTCATACAACATGTTGCTTATAAGATAATTTTCCAAGACGTCATACATTCCGTAACTGGCATGATCGACTTGGACACCCTGGAATAGGGATGATGCGGAAAATTATCGACAATTTCATAGGTCATGATATGAAAAATGCTAAATTTTTTCAAAATAAAGATTTTTGTTGCACTGCTTGTGCAACTGGAAAATTAATTTTAAGACCATCACATCTTAAAATTAGAGCTGAACCACTAAAATTCCTTAAAAGAATTCAAGCAGATATTTGTGGTCCAATCCAACCATTATCGGGGCCGTTCAGGTACTTCATGGTTTTGATAGACACATCTACTAGATGGTCTCACGTGTCTTTATTATCGACCTGCAATCATGCTTTTGCCAAAATAATGGCACAATTTATTAAGTTGAAGGCTCATTATCCTGAACATTGGATTCAATCTATCCGAATGGACAATGCTGCTAAATTCTCATCCCGTGCTTTTAATGACTATTGCATGGCATTGGGAATTTAGGTTCAACATTTTGTTCCATATGTACATACATAAAATGGTTTGGCTGAATCGTTGATTGAAAGAATCAAGCTCATTGCAAGACCTATGTTGACGAATTGCAAATTGCCTACGTCATGTTGGGGTCACACAGTTCTGCACGCTGCAGACCTTATCCAACTACGACCAACTGCATATTATGAAACCTCCCCATTGTAATTAGTACGCCTCAGGCGGACCTCGATGGGCCCTCACAGGAAACTAGGATCTATGTCGGATATTCATCTCCGTCGATCATTAAGTATTTAGAACCCTTGACGGGAGATCTATTTACTGCCCGGTTCGTTGATTGTATTTTTAATGAGGATCATTTCCCGGCATTAGGGGGAGAATTGTACCAAAAAGAATACCAGGAAATAGATTGGAATGCAGAAGGCATTTCATTTAATGATTCACGTACTACAGAAAGTGAACTGCAAGTTCAAAGAATTATTGATTTGTAAAATATTGCAAACAATTTGCCAGACGCTTTTTCTGATTATAAAGGTGTAACAAAGTCTCTTCATCCTACAAGGAATGTGCCTGAACGAGTGGAGGTACCTAATAAAACCACTCTACCCCCCTATTGGCAAAAAGAGGGGGAGAAGCACTTTCAAGAGGCAAAGATGTGATTGCTGGCAAGCAAAAGAAGGCTGGAAATGCAACTCAACCTTTGGTTGAAAGACACCTAGAGGACATATATTGTCCCGTGGATAGAAGTAATCCACAATCCAGCTCAATTATGCGCATAAACGCTGAGGCTGGAATATCGAAAGACCCTAAATCTATCGTTTTGGGAAGTCATGATGAATCTTTAAGGGTAGATGAAATTTCTATAAATTTCACAGAGACTGGAGAGTCTTATGACCGTAAGTCCATAATAGTCGACACATATTTCTTTGAAGAAATTGCAGATATCCTTCTGACTGATTCAGATCCCAAGTCTATGACTGAGTGTAAGAAGCGCTCAGACTGGGATAAGTGGAAGGTAGCAATTGAAACAGAGATCTCCTCGCTTAATAAAAGGAAGGTGTTTTCGGCTATAATGCCAACACCTCCTGATATCCTCCTTGTGGGGTACAAGTGGATTTTCGTCCGTAAAAGGAATGAAAACAATGAAGTGGTGAGATATAAAGCAAGGCTAGTAGCACAAGGTTTTACGCAAAGACCTGGCGTTGATTTCAACGAAACTTACTCTCTAGTAATGAGCGGTATAACATTCCAATACTTAATATCGTTGGCAGTACAAAATCATCTATCTATGCAGTTGATGGACGTAGTGACAACATATTTGTATGGGTCACTAGATTCGGATATATACATGAAAGTTCCTGATGGAATTAGTATACCGAATCCTAAGGCAAATCGCAACACTTATTGTATAAAGTTGCAGAAGTCATTATATGGCTTAAAGCAGTCGGGCCGAATGTGGTACAATCGGTTAAGTAAATTCCTTACAGAAAAGGGATATACAAATAATGATGACTGCCCTTGTGTCTTCATTAAAAAATCATCAACAGGATTTTGTATTATATCAATATACGTCGATGATCTCAATGTCAACGGCAATGAGTCTGATATTAATGAAGCACGTCATCATTTAAAGACCGAGTTTGAAATGAAGGATTTGGGTCAAACCAAATTTTGCTTAGGTTTACAACTTGAGCATTTACCTTTTGGTATATTTGTATACCAAGCTGCCTATGTCCAGAAGATATTGAAGAAATTCAATATGGACAAGACATATCCAATAAAAACTCCCATGGTAGTAAGATCCTTAGACATTGAGAAGGATCCTTTTAGACCACAGGAAGAAGGAGAAGAGATATTAGGACCACAAGTCCCATATCTTAGTGCTATTGGAGCACTTATGTATCTTGCTAATAATACCCGGCTGGATATTGAGTTTGTAGTTAATCTGCTGGCAAGACATAGTGCTGCACCTACCAAACGTCATTTGGTAGGAGTCAAATCAATTTTGAGATACCTCAACGGCACTAGAGATCTTGGATTGTTCTATAGTAGAAATCAAGATCCAATTTTATTAGGATATACAGATGCTGGTTATTTGTCAGATCCCCACAATGACAGATCACAGACTGGCTTTGTATTCTTGCAAGGTGGTACAACAATATCTTGGAAGTCTTCAAAGCAGACCCTAGTGTCTACATCCACCAATTATTCTGAGATAATAGCTTTATATGAAGCATCAGGCGAATGCGTATGGCTTCGCAGAATGATAGACCATATAATACGATCATGTGGTATTGGTGCAGTTGACACACTGACGATTATCTTTGATGATAATTCGGCATGTGTTACTCAGATGGAATCAGGTTACATCAAGAATAATATGACTAAGCATATTATTCTTAAATTATTCTACCCCCGTGAACTCCAACAGAATAGATAAATTAAAATTTTGCAAACTAAGTCATGTGATAATCTGGCAGATTTATTCACAAAATCTCTACCATATTCCGCATTTCATAAATGCGTTAAGGGTATTGGTATGAGAAGACAGAGATTTGCAGAAATCAGGGGGAGAATCTATTTGAAAGTTAACCTGATTCAATATAGCATTACACTCTTTTTTTCTTTATATGAGTTTTACTCTTCTGAAGTTTTCTCACATCAAAAATTTTTAATGAGGTAATAAGTAACACATTGTAAATGTCATATTATCTATTTTTCCTCACAGAGGTTTTTCGAAGATAATATATGACATATTGATCCTTGATCAATCTTGTTTTAGACTATGTCTTTGGAATACCAAAGGGTCTATAATATTAGGAGTTATATATATCATGGTGTTTTCTTCTTATTTTTTTCACTAGATTTTTAAGGAGTTTTGCCTAGTAGATTGATATACTTTGATTTTTTTCCCACAGGGTTTTCTAAAGCTTCAAGACAGTTACTGATGAACAAACATCGGTGCCTACACAAGATCAATTGATCAAGAGGGAGTGTTGAGATTAATTAGAGTTAATTAATTAGTTGATTAATTATGTAAATCCTGTAATTAGCATGTGCTAATTACGTCATTAGTAGACATAACTGTTTAGGACCTTTCGAGAGGGCCTTTTGAGACAGACGCCTGTTCACCGAAGGATATGTCCTTTTGAGGGTATATATATATATGTAATTTTGATGCAATTTAGGGATCTTGCGACTAAATTGTCGTAACAATTGAAAATAACCTTGCTTGTTGCCCATATCGGATATTTCCACGACATATATAGTCCACATACATGGATGATATAGACATGATACACGGGAGTGTTTGAATGATAAAAATAGTTATATATTACTTCCTCCATTTCAAATTATAAGTTTTTTTTGCTAGCTATACACCTAGATATATGTTATGTTCACATACATAGCTATATACTAAAAAAAGGCCTAAACTGCCTATAAATTTTTTGAGGGAAAAACTGCCTATAAATTAAAACAGAGTTAATACATTTTTTATAGCTAGGGTTAGAACTTATGCACATGGAACGACTCCTTTATATTACAAAGCAAATCGATTAATGCACATGCAACTACCACTGTACCTCCCCTCTCTCTTTTGTTGTTTGTTGTATTCTGAGGATTTGTTTTTTTAACTGCTTTTCATATATTCATAGGGGCTCAAAACCCCCCTCCTGTTATCTTTTCAAAAAAAAAAAATTGATGCACACGCGTGTTGCTGCTTCGACACCTTAGCTTCATTGAAGCTTATATATATATATATATATATATATACGTGTTGCTGCTTCGGCACCTTAGCTTCATTGAAGGCCGGACCAATATATATATATATATATATATATATATATATATATATATATATTTTGGTCCCGGCCAAAATCAAGCGTGCTCTGGAGGATAAAGATCCACCAGATCCCGTCAGACCCCCACTCATCCAATGTAATTTGTTTGATTAAGGATGCAACAAGAACATATTTGTGTGAAAACATTTGTTTTTAATTAAGCTAAGTGAGGATCGCGCGGATGCATCATACCACCGGTCATAAAATTTGGATTCAGCTCCTGGTGATGATCAATGCATTTTTTTTTTGCTTTATAGCTCTTGTTAATCGCTGATGTAGGAAACTCCAATGACATGTCTTTCGAATGGTTACTTTAAAATCTCATAAATAATTCCAAGACTTTCATAATTACAAGAATATAGAACATTATAAATAATTGCACTATGTTTCTGTCTATACCATTTTTTGTGTATATATATATATAAACAATATTGTAAAGAACGAGATGTATATTTGTGCATCTAGAAATTCGATCCGTTGAACAACCTAAATATATGTCCCATTTGACATGACTTTGGCTTCTTGCTACATTGCCGGTGAAACTAAATAGTGGTTTCTTCAGCTCCTAGCTTGTTTATTAAGAAGAGGCGAAAGTGACTGTGTAGTGGTTACAAGAGACTTCGTAGCATCTCAGGCTTTGGATTCAGACTCCTCGTGGGAGGGATTTTATGGCGATGTGTTTCCAATGGTAGCTAGACAACATTCACATCAATAGCGAAATGTCTATGATGACTTTATTAATCTCGAGGATTTGTTGGAATATGCTAATAGATGTAGGTTTTGCGTGCTTGTGTTCATATGGGTGTGAGTGGACGTGCTTTGTAATTGTTTGTGTTGTGCTATGTAATTTGCAAAAGAAAAATAAAACTTGATTTAAGAAGAGATATAAACAGTTACAGAACCCAAAGTCCCAAACTAGCCAGCTTTGTCCAAGAGCTGCTACTGGGACTGAGGACAAGAGCTGCTCCAGCTGGGACTGCCGTTGATTAGTCACCGCTCTCATTGATGCCACACGATGATCTCTAACTAGTCGATGAGGAAGACGAGGGATCAAGAAGCAGACTGCAGACATGCATGCCTTGTTAGGATAATTGGGCCAAGCCCATTATTTATTCTAAATAGTCAG
>CM041634.1:1447221-1513793 GCA_023333625.1 Bothriochloa decipiens | reverse complement strand
GGGACCCACACGCGCGCGCCGCCGCCGCCGCCGAGCCGAGCCGCCCGTCCGCCCGTCCGCGCGCGCGCGTCGCGACGCGCCGGGCCGAGGCCGAGGGCGTGGGCGTGGGCGTGGGCGTGGGCGTGGGCGTGGGCGTGGGCTGGCTGGCTGGCCTGGCCTGGCCTTGGCCTGAGGCCGTGGGCTGGCTGGCTCTAGGCCTTTGTTTTGCCACTCGGCCCATCCGGCCGAGGCAAACCCTAGCCGCCGCTCCAGCCGATCCAACGGTCTTCCGACAGGGGCGCCTCCTATATAAGGGGCTTCTGTCGGAGACTAGGGTTACGTTTTTGTTCCCCCCCCCCGACCAGCCGCCTCCACTCAACCGTTCGAGCTCGAGCTGCTCCGGTGCACCTCCGCCCAGATCCCCTGCGAGCACAGGCGGCTCTGGTGAGCAGGCCTCCGGAACTTGTCCGTCGAGCTTACCTGCTCGGGTAGGCGGGCAATTAAGTTTTTGGGGAGCGTCCACGGGCGCGACTGCTCAGACACGCTGCTGCTGCCTTCCCCGACTTCGTCTCCGTCTCTGTTCAGCAGCAAGATGGTGGCCACGAGGACGCGTGGTGGCGCGACTGTGGGAGATGCCAGCGACGCCGCCGCTGCTACTGGTGCGGCGAACTTCACCGCCATCCCTACAGGCAACAATGGTGCTGTACTGGCCGCGGGTACCGGCAGTAGCACGCTAGGGTATAAACTGAGATCCCTGTTTATGCTTCATTTCGTTGCCGCTGTTATTTTGCTTATGTTAATTAATACCAGTAGCAGTAGCGATTATGAGGCTGTCGCTTGCATCATACTAGCGTTAGTATTTTGCTTATCATATTTATGGATTAATTCATGCTATAAAATAACTAAATATCCAATATGCCTGCCTGCTGGTGCCTGGTGCACACTGGTCTCGGAGTCTTTCCTACGCATCACCCGGCCGGCATCTATCCATACATATATCCGACCGGAATATATATATATAAATAAAAATAACCAGCTGATTCCAAAAACCGGTCCCTCCCGCTCTCCGTTCTCGTCGAACCACACACTAGTGGCGTTCGGGCTCGCAAGAGACAGAGAGGAGAGCGAGACTGAGGAACAACAGATGACAGATCGCATTGTATCTGTATATATATATATATATATATATATATATATATATATATATAAACCATGTACTAGCTCACATATCCTCCTCCTGTAGTGTAGTCCTGTTAAGCTTGCTACCTCTTCTAGCTGCAGTCTGCTGATCGATCCATCCATCTAATCTATACTACCTGATCAGCCAAGCGGATATATAAATATATAGTAGTAGTGCCATCGATCGAGCTTTCTGCGTCGCGAGCGCCTATAGCCAGTGCTCTGCTACTGGTGCACTGGCGGCTGGCCAGCGGCGGAGAGATCGATCATGGACCGCCGCTTCGACGAGACGGAGGGCAAGAGGGCGCACGACCCGCTGTACAGCCCACGGCGCGCCGCGCGGGAGACGGCCACGGGCTTCCCCGTGGGCGAGCACGGGGAGGTGCTAGCGGGGCCGGTGATCGTGGGCGCGGGGCCGGCGGGGCTGGCGGTGGCAGCGTGCCTCACCATGCGCGGCGTCCCGTACGTGCTGCTGGAGCGCCACGTCTGCGTCGCCTCGCTGTGGCGCCACCGCACGTACCGCAGGCTGCGCCTCCACCTGCCCAAGCGCTACTGCGAGCTGCCGCTCATGCCGTTCCCGCCAAGCTACCCGGCGTACCCAACCAGGGAGCAGTTCCTCGCCTACCTCGAGGACTACATCGCCACCTTCGGCATCAGGCCCTTCTTCGGCCAGGCCGTTGTCAGCGCCGAGCACGATGGCAACTTCTGGTGCGTCCGCACCGTTGACGGCGCCGCTGGCGGCGTCACCAGAGAGTATCGATCTAAATGGCTCGTCGTCGCCACCGGCGAGAACGCCGAACCTGTTGTGCCCAACATCGACGGCATCAATGCTTTCAAGGGCCTCGTCATGCACTCCAGCGACTACCGCAGCGGTGAGGGCTACCGGGGTAAGAAGGTGCTCGTCGTTGGCTGCGGCAATTCGGGTATGGAGGTGTCTCTTGACCTCTCCAACCATAATGTGCACACCTCCATGGTTGTGCGCGACTCGGTGAGACATACTCTTCATTTCATGGATCATTGTTTTCAATCTCAATCGTCTCTCGGCTCGATCGCTCTTCCATTTGTCTAATCTTGTGCGCTTCAATTAGATTTGTTTTGTTCTTCAGATAGAATACAAGGATTGATTTAATCACTAGCTAGGCGATATATAATTTATGAGAGATTTGTGTTTTGCTAATACTCTCCTACTAACATTAGTGAAATAAAAGATGCAAGCACAAACAACGAACCCACTAAACAAACAAAGGTGCAGTGGCATTTGCATCTTTTCCATTGGTGGAACTTTCCCCCCGGTCTTTTATTTCTTTTTGTTCATGTTATGTTGCAACAAAATATAAGGCCGCATGATAAAGCTATGGCTAGCATGGCTGTTATTATATATATATATATATATATATATATATATATATAATGGTTGGTCTTAGTTGGCATCACACTTGATCTCACGTGTTCATACACTTCGATTCCCGAAGCACAATAATTTTGTGGCTAGCTAGCTAGTCTGTGATCTCAACCGCATGTGTTAACCGGCCTTACTTTTCTTCCTTTGGTGAAAAAAAGGCACACGAGCTTAGCTTGCCAGAGAGCCCGGCCCTGGCATGCAAGCATGCCAAGAAAGAGGTCGTGATTCTCCATGGAACTTTCTCGGGATTCATGAGCATGCGCTTGATCCTTTTCGAGGAAATAACAACAGAAGAAAAAAAAAAAACCAAACTTCCTAGCTAGAGATTTGTTTACTACTCAAAGACAGATTTTTTTTAGATAATGGAATAACTCCAAGACAGATTGCTTGAATTGAATTTTCAGAACTGCCAAATTCAGTTCACAGTTAATATCCAGTTGGCCAAATAGGAGTAACGAACAATAGCAATAACATATGCATGCCTTTCGCAATATTCTTTCGGCAAGAAAAACTCTTCGGGATTGGCCTCCACATACTTTACACTGATGTTAATTACATATATATTTTGTGTTTTATCTTGTCTTTTCTCTTACTGGAACGTGATTTGCAAACCATTACTAAAACTACTTTGATGCTGATGATAAGCATATATGCATATGGAAGCTGCACCAGGTGTTGGTGCTCCCACACACTTTGCAAAGTTGAGGTACAACCTAGCAACCGCTAGGTTAGCTCCAAGTGTTTGGGCCCTAGGCTCAACCTTAGTTATTTTGCTCCCTTTTGCCAAATTTCTTTTTTAAACTCGCATCCCTGTCACGAGAGAAAACAAAAAACAAAAGCCACTTTGATCTGCTTCCCCTTTCGGTGTTAGTTTATAGTATCTCAGACAGATGATCATTTCTCCAACTGATGTAACTGTAATTAGTGCATTACTGACTCTTATTCCGAACTATGAAACTGATAGTACGTATCTTTTCTTATTTATTTCCAGGTCCATGTCCTTCCAAGAGAGATCATGGGGCTCTCCACTTTTGGTTTGTCCATGTGGCTTCTCATGTATCTATCAGTTCAGACAGTGGACCAGGTCCTCCTATTGCTCACTCAGCTCGTGCTAGGTGACACTGCACGCCTCGGCATTCCTCGACCTAGCATTGGCCCGATGGAGCTAAAGAAAGTCTCTGGAAAGACACCAGTTCTAGATGTGGGGACTATATCCAAGATCAAGTCGGGAGACATTAAAGTAATTAATTTGATTATTTTCGTTTAGATATTCTTGCGATTACATGACTATCTTAATTACAAGTCCTAGTAATTTTGTCTCCATTGTAAAATTTTCAGGTGTTTCCAGCAATTCAAAGTTTCCAAGACCATGGTGCTCAGTTTATTGATGGCAAAATTGAATCTTTTGATGTCGTAATTCTTGCCACTGGATACAAAAGCAATGTTCCTTATTGGTTGAAGGTATATGAGCTTACAAATATATTAAAACATGTTGTGTACTTAATATCACGTTTCGCTTGTGTGCTCCTTATGACTGATGATGTCATAAAAAACAAATTATTGACCTAATTGTATTTCATTTGTACATAGGAGAAGGATTTCTTTTCGGAGAAAAATGGATTTCCACACAATTCAAATGACTGGAAAGGAAAAAATGGCCTTTATGCTGCTGGGTTCTCAAGACGTGGACTCCTTGGTGTGTCCATGGATGCTACCAATATTGCAGATGACATCGCTCAATGTTGGAATGACTTTTGCTATGAAAGACACCAGAGCAAATAATATTTGATTTATTGATTGATAAGGCCATCCGTCTTCTGTTTTTATTTCAAAATTTTGTGAATGCGTGTACTAGTGTATTTGCATCTATTCTAATGGGTAGGTGCGATAGGAAAACTACGATCCTCTAGCTTCTCCACCACCACAATCATACAGTTGAATTAGGCTAGTACATGTAAAAATTATAGGTTGATCTTTTGTCTTTTAGTTTTGCTCTAACATTAGATCTCCTAATTTGAGATAGTTGGTAGATTCTTTTTTTTTGTGAGGTTGAAAAGATTCTTTTATTTTTGCAAACAATGTAAGTTGTTTTTTGTAAGTGTTGATTGTAATAGATAAATGGAGAAATGTTCTTTTTTCTTATAGTATAATAATATATTTGCTGCAAAATATTTTTACCTTGGTGTTTGAACTAATGATGAGTGCACATTTGTTTAGTCTTCATACGACCCAATTGTAGAATTGGTTTGCATATTTGAATATTCAACATATTATTTAATTCTTTTGATGAATGATGATCTTTTGAGAGAAGCATATTAATTCCTCACCAAAATATTTTTCCTTCCACAACAAGGTTGCTAGGCTCTAGCAATTCATGCTATTTTTTTTTTGTCCACCCCCATAATTCCATATCCAACAGATCATTTCAATTGGATAGAAGTCATAACTTGTGATGATTACTTGAGATTAGTAAATAGTATCGGCTAGATATATTTGTTGTGTATTTAGACCATGTTGGAATTTTAATATATTTGTTGTGTATTTAGACCATGTTGAAATTTTAAATCTTATTAGTCACTATATGATATGTTCATCTAAAATCTACAGATCCCATGGCTATGATAGGTTTTGTAATATTTATGCCACTTTAGATCTCTTAAAGACCTGTAGTAAAAATCAAGCAATGACAATGAAAATTTTGGTTGAATGTGTGACAACAATATCACTAGACAATAAAACTAAGGAAAACTATAAAAATTTATCAAAAACACTACATTGTTCTTTCTTCTAGAATGAGATAAAATGGTGTGGAAGTCCATCGTTCCATATGCTTTAATTAATTATAATTCCAGTATGGTCTTTTATGCATATGTCAAACTACTCTTGATATTTCCTCTACGAGAAGTGTTCCTAATTATATTGTTGTCGTTCTAGACTCATTTGCATTCTAATAGACCACCGTCACTTTCACCATTTCACATATAATATCAAAAATATATTTTGAGAGACGAGTAAATAAAATGAAAAAAAAAATGATTCTCAAAGCTAGACCATTGTTGTGTGTGTTGTGCCTGATCATGCGCAGACAAATCTATTCCATGGGTACTTGTTCCACCCGAGAGCATATTCTTCATTAGTTTCAAAAACGTTGTCACTTTACTACTACTAGTGTGTGCAACCTTGGTCCTTAGCTTTTTTTCTAGAGACATGATCCCATTTCCTCTCTTCTTTTGCATTTCCCATGTGTTACTTTCCACTTTTGCGACGTTTTGTGTCGAGATATATAGGCAGCAACGTAAGATGCATGGTGTTGTTATGTGGAACCTCATTGTGTATTGGGCATGCAAGTTTACTACGCAGTAGTATTTTCTTTTCTGCAGAACTGGTCCGTTACTTATTTCCATAGACCTTTGAACTTTTGAAGTACACCTGGTAAGAAAAACTACCATTCCAAATATGCCTTGACTGCAAATATATATGCATCCATATGGATAAAACCGTCACTATATATGCAAGGATAGAAAGGCAGTGCAGTGGTAAGAAAAACTACTTGTAACTAACTAGATAGCCTTATCTAGATTACGAACTACGACATCCAATCACCAAAGCGGATATGCTTATTGAACACAGCATGACAGCATACATCGTGATGACGAGGTAATAAAATCGAGGCGCATGAGCATCAACGCTCGGTTCTCTGAAGCGAGAGCGAGCCGCACTCGCTAGATATATATGCCTGTTCTGGATGGCATGGACGACCGGCGCACTCGGATCCCTCTCCATGCATCGCCGTCGCAGGTGGTGGTGACGAAGCAGTAAAAGCTGACCGGCCAGCCGGCCGGCCGCCGGCGGTCGTTGTCGCACGCATGTGTTTGGCCGGTAGGATCGAAGGCAGTAGCAGCTAGTACTTGCATTGCGCGCCTGCAGCCGCCGTGCATCGGAATCTGTCCGAGAATCAGAGCCCCCGCGAATGATTGATCAAGGAATGAAAGGCGGGCGGCGCGCTGGCGAGTCAGCGAGTGCTCCGGCGGTCCCCGGCGCAGAACGCTGACGCGCATCAACAGTGACCGAGAGAGGAGGAGGAGGCCACCCTTGCGTTGCGTGATTCCGCGCGCGAGCATCGATGGATCGATCCATATCGTCGTGGGTTTCCATCTGGCACTTGGCACTGGCCACTGTGCCACTGGCAGGGTGGCCGGGCGCTGGAGAATGGCCGCCGGCCGAGGCCGACGCCGACTTGACGCGGGCACGCACAGCACCGCGCGCGTGCGCCTCCCGTGGCGCCCACAGGGGACGCCTGTGACCCGGGCCAGCGCGGCCGCGGCGCCCACGTGATGACACCGCGCGGATGCTCGGTCGCTAGCTGCGCCTGCCATACGGCATTCGTGCTGGACTGCTGGTGGCCTGGACCGGCCGTGTCCCCGTCGCGGCGGCCGCGCCCCATGGATCGATCGCCACGCCAACGCCATGCAGGCTGGCTGCTGATCGATCATTACGACGCCGCACTGCTGAGTGGACTGGCCGGCCGGCGGCCAGCGGGTATGTGGCTTATTGGCCGGTTGTGCGCCGCAGGAGGCAGGCAGGCACACTGCAGATGGACGACGATCCTCTCCCTGAATCTCTGAATGGGATCGTCTCTGTCTCTCCACTGGATTGGCCTAGCTGGCCCTCATCGACGGCCTTAGCTTGTTGACGAACAAGTGGCGTATCATACATAATGAGTAATGAACGATGCATCAGCACTAGGTGAGGTGAGGAGGTGTCGTACTACGGCAGTACAGTGTACAGCGGTAGTGTCGACGGAGTGAGCACACGATCCACTCGGATTCCGGATGCAGCTACAGGGAGATTCGGTAGAGATTCCCACGCGCAACGCATCCAGGTCCAGCATGAATGGATCCCCTGCTGGATCGAGTCGAGCGAGAGATCCATGTGCACGACGTCGTCGTCGTAGTGGGCAGCAGCAGGCAAAGCCGCCGCCCGATTGGGCTCGGCCGTTGTGCTCCTGCCATGCATGCCGGCCGGTACAGTCCCTGCCCATGTCCGTGCGCGCGCAACAACTCAACTCCTGCCTGGCCTGGTGGTGCCTGGTGGTGGTGGTGGTGGTGGTGATGGTGGCTGCTGCGTGCCATTGCCATGCGTCTCATCGTCTCGCCCGACCCCGCCCAACAAATTGGATGATTGGACCGACGCCACGAGCGCGCGCCATCGTGGCCGTGTCGACATCGGTGCGCCCTCCTCGCCACCGCCATGCCGGTCGCTTGTTGACATCGGGCATCGGCAGATGAAATAATGATGGGAAAGCCTCGCGTCGCGCGTCCGTCCTCGCGTGCAAGTGCAAAGGAAAGAGGGAAAGCGGAACGGGCAACTTTTTCCGCAGCCCGACCGCCGGGGCGCGTGTCCGGCTCCGGCCACCATTTCAGGGCGCCCAGGTGGGCGGCGCGTCCGTCAGCTTTGGGCTTTGCCCCCTGCCTCTGCGTCCCGTTAATTAACAAGACTTTTCTTTTCGGCATCTCATTCTCATATCTCATCATTGCAGATTTGCAGCAGCGTCCATCGGTCCAGACCTGCACGAGCACCATGCACAGTATCGATCATATCGCATCACATCGCGTGCCCGGGTCGGTCAGTTCTCAGGTGGTCGTTACGATGCCATTCTTCGCCAAACAAAGCCCAGCCCACTTTTACCAGCCCGTGTAGAACAAGGTGGGCATCGTCTGGTTCTCAATCCACCTTGGAAATTGAGCCCATGAATCTTTTGGGCTGATCTTCCACGGTTCTGTCTGAGTGTCCCCCATGCATGCCATTATTTATGTCTTCTCATCGCCTCTTCTTTCTTTAGTTAAGGCTTTTGCATAATCTTCTTCAGAAACAATCTTGTAAGGCCCTCGCTACTTTTGAGATACTAGAGATTTTCAACACACTGTTTCTCCTGCAAAATGAGTTCAACAAGATAGATATAGCTTCTGAGCTCACTTCCTTGTCACACATTCACACCTATGTATTTTGATTTCTTTTTGGAACGGGAATTATAGTAAAACTTGGGCATAGTACACTCCTTATTACAAATGAAAAATCTGAAATATAAACGAATAAAAACATTTTATCCGATGCTATCACTGTCTTCTTAAAGGCTTTCTTCGATGCCGTCAATATTTTAGATGAACGTACCGGAGCTAGTGTGTAGTTCTTATAATAATCGACCCAAAAACATTGGTAATGCCACGAGATCTAGAGTTCGTGAGTTAGTCCAAAACCGCATCCGAACTAATGAAAGGACATCGCCAATTATATTGTCGGATACAACATAGGCGGCAGATTCATCAACTTTAATTCTTGATTTACTCTCTGCAATCATCGACAATGAGATCAATGGCATGGAGTAACTGCACTTTATCGAGAGTGCCCTGGAACACCCCACCCCTTACAGATAATGGCCACAAATTAGTCTTCTGCTAATGAAATCGATGTTTGCAACGACTCAAACCGTTGTTTATGTGAACTAGAAAAATCAATGAAACCACCGAATTCGTTAGGCCAATAAAAAAATCATCTAATTTCACAAAAATATTTATTTGATTTGAACTAAACATAAACGAGCTAGAAGAACCGTTGCAGACGAGAGATGGGTCCCTCTTATCACAAGCAAACTTGCCAAAGAGGAAGGGGAGGACCCTAAAAGGCGATGAGAAGGTGAAAATGACACAACCCTTTCTCCTAGTGGATTCTAGCTTCCTATTGTGTACATTATGGTGTGTGACTTCAATAGTTTGTTTTCCTTAAAAAAAAGTAAAAGTAGATCGTGTTTTAGTAACTAGAAATACATTTTATGGCAAGAACTTTTTGAAATACTTTGTAGAGAAATTTATTCTGGTCTCTTCTTTCTTCTATGGATAAAGAACGAGTTGAACAGTTCAATTTTTCTAATGTGGCCATACTGCAAAAATCTTAATTCCCTTGTTGACCCACCATGCATTGTCATATTTCAAGTCCATGTTGGCATGGACGCATACAAAGTTTTTTTTAAAAAAAATACGGCAAAACAGTTGCTACATTACCGGCGAAATGAATAAAAAAAAGAAAAAGCACAAAGAGCCAAAGAAAATACAGACAACTATAAATCTGCTCGGGGGGGCACATGCACATCGTCTAGAAGATCAGCCAGAAGTACTCTAGATGAAAAAGCTCAAACCGAAGGAGAGGACGACGCTTGGAGGCACTGCTTGGAAGTTGGAACACGTATAAGAAAGATTCCCTGTCAAATTCTTCAGTGACCCGGGAGTCAGGGACCTCAAAATCAGCAGATTCCGTGTTGTATCGGAATCTACTCCTGCTTGGCTTGGCTTGAGTAGCTGGATAGAATCTTGTACGGCGCGGGAGGATGGCACACAAATGGTAAAATTTCATCATATCCTCAGTTGCTGCAAGAAAAGCTAGTCCATTTTGCCTCTTCCGCTGACCACTGATGTAGTTGCTGACCGAAGTCCATTTTGCCTCTTCCGCTGACCACTAATGTAGTTGCTGACCGAAAGCAACCGTTTCAACAAAGAAAATGAATCGCTGATCACAGCCTCGATCTTCCTTGCTCAATTGACAAGCGGAGTTCTGATGTTTTCGTATTTTCTTCTGAAATACGCAAAAGACCCTGGTATCATCCTATCAAGAAAGGAAGGAGGCAGAACAGAACACGATTGTATCACTTTTTTGACGAGAACATGATTTTATAACTCCTTGCGGTAGCAGCATCCAAGGACTCACCCACCTCTGAATGTTTTCCATGCATCGTTTATCGATGTATACTCCTCAATTAGTCATTGTGTCACTGGTGTTCACGCATGAACCAGCACACCAAACCACCAATGTAGGTACTCCTAGAATTAATCGCCATCGTCAAGACGCGTGCTTCAATTCGTATATAAATCATGCAGCCATGGCACTTATATGAATCATGCAGGTGTTTGGAACCGTACCAAACGAGGCCTAGATCATATCCTCTGTCGCTACACAGAAAAGCTAGTCCATATTTGCCTCTTCCACTGAAGCTGAAAGTAACAGTTTTTTTTTAAAAGACAGAAAAAGTAATGATGACTGAAAACAGCCGCCTCCTTGCTCTGACTGAAGGCAACTGACTAGTAGAATTCTGATCTTTTCCATGAATGGTTTATTTATCGATACATGCTGCAATGTCAATTGGTCATTGTCTTACTGATGTTCATGCAGAGTGTCTGAAATAGCAGCACACCAATGTAATGTAGTGCACATTGTATTTCCCCAAATATCGGGGTAACTGATCGCCATCATCAAGATGCAAGCTTCAATCTGTGTGAAGCTTGCAGCTACCGTACTCTACGAATCTCATCTTATTGCCATGGCAATGTCATGAGACTCCCTCCAACCACTCCCAAATCCCAATGAACACATAGCCTATGTACAACACGGTCCAATCACGTCTCACAAATGGGAGCACTGTTGCTTCCATCGATGAACTGAGCTCAGTTTTCCTCCATGACCAGCCTGGGGCCGCTGACGCTGGCCAGGAACCGCAGAGCCAGCTCGTAGGCGGAGAAGATGGCGCCGTTGACGACGAACGCGCGGGCGACGGCGGTGCCGAGGCCGCGCCACAGCACGGGGAGGCCTTCCTCCCGGACGCTCCTCCGGAAGCAGTCAACGACGCCGCGGTACCTGGGCGGCGCCGACGCGCCCTGCGCCTGCAGCCGGGACTTGACCACGTCCAGCGGGTAGCAGCAGACCCAGCTGGCGACGCCCGCCAGGCCGCCGGACACGAGCATGGTGCCCAGGCCCTCGTCCTCCCCGTCCCCGTCCTGCCGCCGGCGGCACCCCGGGTGCAGCCGCTCCCTTGCGCGCTCGTACGTCCAGAAGTAGACGCCGTGCGCCGGCGCGTCGCGGAGCGCGGTCACCGTGAGCCCGCGGTACACGCCGCGGAGACCCTCACGCCGGAGGATGTCCCGGGCCATCTCCACGGGGCCGCGGATGTGACGGTGGCGGCCCTGGCGCCCGTGCCCCGCCGCCTCCAGCTGCAGCCGGATCTTGATGAGCTCGACCGGGGACAGGATCAGCGTCTGCAGCACCCCCGTGCCGACGCCGGCCAGCGCCACGCTCGCGTAGGAAGGCGGCTCCGAGGTGGCCGAGCTCTCCGGGTCCAGCGACCGCGACAGGATCGCGTACACCTGGAACACCATCGCGTTCTGCAGACAGACAGGGAGCAGCGAGCATTGTCGTCAGTTGTCATGACGCGATACAGAGCATGGTACTGCAGCTCGTAACACCACGTTGGTGACTTGTGCGAACGCGGCAAGAACCCATGGCCATGGCCATGTGCAGTGAATGGGTAGTACAATTTTGTTGCAGAGCATGGTACTGCTAGGAATGGTGCCTTGGATTCAGGAAAAGAGGAGCCTTTTCTTCTACCTTTGCGTTTTTTTTTTATTTTACGCAGGAAAAGAGGTGCCTTTGCTGAAAATCTGAATGCGACGTACTAGCCGGAAGCCAAATACATTTCCAAGAAAACACCGACAATGTACCCTACCCTCTCGCACACAAGGAATTATGAGGTCAGCTAGCACAAGCAGGGGCCGGAGGAAGGGCAGGTGCTGCCTGCCACCTAAAAGTAATCCCATCCTAAGAGGGGGGAAATCTAAAACTTAAAGTTTATCCATTTTTCAATCAAATTCAGTATCCCTTGTCTAATCCAGCACCCCTTGAGAGCAGAAATGTGAGTTTTGGCAACGTTTGGCGTCAGGCGGTTAGGCCTTTGTAAGATATGAAGACATAGACATGGCCGACGATAGGCGTCCAGAGGCAGTTCATGTTTACGCAAAGGTGGGCAGGAACACCGAACACGAGCGCATGGGCATGTGCATCGGCGTACGTGAGTACGTTACTGGTGTGAGCAGAGCACAAGGAGAGGCACACCATGTGAAGCTTGGCGCGTGGGGGCGGGCTCAGAGCAACAGGGCATTGAAGCTGAAGCATACCATGTGAGTGAGAGGACCATTGCGTGCAGCATTCCGTCAGAGACGATTTGAACCCAAAGATATAGATGTTGTGCCCAGATTGCCAGATGCTGTGCCCAGATTGCCAACTTGCCTGTGCCAAATAAACACCAATGCAGAAATGCAGCCATTTCCATTCATCAGGTTTTGGTCACGTCTATTTCGTCACGTCTACATCTAAACTGATGGCCACAAGCTGGC
Organism: Bothriochloa decipiens; assembly: GCA_023333625.1. Taxonomy (NCBI): domain Eukaryota; kingdom Viridiplantae; phylum Streptophyta; class Magnoliopsida; order Poales; family Poaceae; genus Bothriochloa; species Bothriochloa decipiens. The sequence continues at coordinate 1,501,019 of CM041634.1, read as the reverse complement.
TGGCTGTGTTTCCTAGTGCGATCTTCACGGGGAACATGTCAAGAAAAACGCTAGTAGACAGACTAGGCAAGAAAAGGTAGCGCTGCAACAAGAGGAGTTCAAACGCGACAAGCAAGGTGAAATTTTGCGCATGATCTTTTTGAGTGAGTGCGACGGTAGCTAGTGCCTAGTGCCGTCCCCCGATGGCTAAAGCGAGTGGGTGTGGCGCATGCTTGTTTATGTTGAGCAAATAAAAATTGTATCTTTGATTGAAAGCGAACGACTTTTACCATATAATAAGGAATTAAAGGTAGGTAATCGATCAGCTGATGAGACAAACAGAAAGAAGAAAAAGGAAGACGTATCGAAAGAACCCACGGCGTCCGAGGTCCGGGGATCCGTGATCCATCCGTCTGGATCGCCGCGGCATGCCGGCATGGACGCGGAGTGACAACTGACAAGGAAGGGAAAGAGGGAGAGGGAAGCGCGTCGTGGAGCTGATCGACTGACCTGGAAGGCGACGGACGCGAGGGGCGCGGCCATGCCGCGGTAGAGCGCGGAGGGGCCCTCGGCGCGGAGGATGCCGCGGAGGAGGCGCGCGGCGGAGGGTTGCGTCGTGTCGCGACGCCGGGGCGCGTGGGTGTGGGCGAGGCCCGCGGCGGGTGGAGGCTGAGGCGGCGGCTGCTGCAGGCGGATGCGGAGCGTGTCGAGCGGGTGGCCCGCCAGCACGCCCGCCATGCCGCCCACCCCGCCGGCCACGAACTCGCGGCCGCCGCTGGTTGCCAGGAACTCCGGCCAGAACTCCATGGACCCGCCGTTGGTGTCGTCGCTGTACGCTCCTGACGCGGCGCCAACCATCCGAGGGCCGGGGATGTGCTCGATCGACCGTCCTCCGCGCGCGCGGACGGACACGGACGAATGGTCCTCCGTCCTCCGCCTGCTAGGTGAAATGGCACGCACGGCAGATGGCGCCCCCCCCACCCCGGCACCCGTGAACGCGATGGACGGACGGATGGGTCCAAAATTAAAGGCAGCGCTGGCTGGCGCCCTACGTTAGAAAAGAAAGGCAGACACCGCGCGGTGCCCGGTCTCGTGCCGGATAGGGCGGAGGAGGCGGCGGTGGCGGGAGGCTGGGACTGTGAGCGGCGCGCGCGTCGCCGGCTGAGGCGGAGAGAAGAAGACTGGATACAGAGGAGAGAGGGTGCCGTGAATGGCGGGACAATGCGGTTGCGGTATTTGTATGTGTGGCTGGCTGCGCCTTGGTTTTGGCTGTTGGCGGGGGCGCCAAGGAAACCGGCCTGGCCGGCTAGCGCAGCGGCAGCCGCAGCCGCAGCGCCCGTCTCCCCTCGTTTCAATCGTGACCGGCGGGCGGCGGCGTCTGCACATGCATCCACGAGCATGACGGTCATGCCGTCCGCCATCTCTGTCAAACAAAGTTACCCGGCCGTGCTTGGTGTTGCAGCAATGCGACTGGAACCAAATCCCAAATCATCCGCGTGCGCGTCCGAGGTTCCGTGACCAACTTGGGCACTTGGCATCCTCCATGACGGCGACCCTTCCCTCCTCCTGCGCTGCGGTCCTGCCGTCCTGCGTTGGTGGCCCGAGCACGCTGGATGTGGAACGCCCACCAAGTAGACGTGGCAGAATTCTCCAGACGCCTGTGTTAGGAGCGACGCTCGCCGGGAAGCTAACCCACTTTCGGCAAAGTGTCTCCATCTCAAAAGCTCTCGCCGGAGTTCCTCTCACGAACAGTTTTTCCTTAAAAAAACTGTAAACTGTTGAAACGAATTAAAAACGCAAAACACATTGAAATTTAGAGCTAGCGTTTTCTAACCCACTTCTCCCGTACAATCGCTTTGCTCACTTTATTATCTCAGATAATCATGGTAACCAGAATGATGATAAGTACAACTGTTTTCTCTAAAAAAATGATAAGTACAACTGTACAAGGACCTCTAGCAAACAAACTCTTGCTCGATACGTAATTATCCACTCTCTCGTATGCTCGGATGAGTCCCGAGTACCGTGTCTGGGTAGATTTGTTCCCAAGACGAATTGAAATATGACATGTTTCTTTATTATAGTCCTTCACTCTTTTATTTTTAAGTAGAAGTGTAGAGTTTCACATACTCTAAGAAGAATCACAAGGAGCCGTACACCTTGGAGGAGTACTAAACACAAATCAGGTTGTACTAACTAAATAATCAATGTCGCAAAAAATCCAGGAAGAGGGCTCGACATGCCGGGACAGCTCAGGACGTAACCTCGCTGGTCGCGTTCTATCACTTGCAAGCATAGGCACGATCTCGCGTATCGCTTCTCACATCTAAGGTTACACTAACTAAACAAACACGTGCTTATGTGAGTTGGGGTCGCAGAGGGCAGCTTTGGCTACGAGTACGTGTAAAGGCGCAATGCGGGATCTCGAGTCTAATTGAAACGCGCTTGATGTGATCATTCGATAAATCTTCAAGCCTTCATGTGTTATTATACTAGTTAAAAGCATTGTCGATATATTCCAACATGACTTGGGACTCACGACATATATATTTGTACTGAATAAATTATCGAACTACAAGGCATCCCTCTACCGTGCAATAAACTGTTAAAATGCACTAACATGCTTGCTAGTACGTGTAAGCACTAATCTCAGTTCGAATTGTAAGTTGTTTTGGTTTTATGGATAAATATATAATTTTGATTATATATATCTAAAGCATAATATATGTCTATAGCTAGGTCCTTATCAGAAGTTATGCATTTAGAAGAAAAAATAATTTATAGAAAATAAAAAAGAGATAACTGACGAGATACGAGGGAACTGGTCACTGGACTTGGAGTCTTGGACTGCTAGTCGGATTAACAAACAAGTAAAGTCTCCACTTTTGATTAAGGGGGGCTGGACAATACCATGACATCCTATAAATATCATAACAAGTGTATATATCAATATTGTTTTTCTAACATTTTTACTAATATAAACTGCGAACTCCATATTATGAAAACACGTGTGTACGTAGACGTATATACTTGCAACTCGCTTGCTTGTTTCTCCCCTAATGTGTGCAAATGGACGTATACACTTCCTAGCTTCTTCCCTAAACTTGCTAGCTTCGTTCTTGACGTATAAGCTTCCTTGCTAGCCTCCTTCCTTGCACTTGCTGGCTTCTTGTCGCTGCCTCCCTGCATGTATATGTATAAATACATATACGGAGTATATAGTATGAGCCCGGACGCCAGGTTAGGGGGGCCACGGCCCCTGCTGGCCCCACCTGGCTCCGCCACTGTCCACGTGTCCGGCCAGCACTAGCTAGGAAACGTGTACGTGAGCACGTCGCCACAGATAAGTAGACGTGGTGTGTCCAGCTAGCACTCCAGCTCGAGAGGAAACCATCGGCGGCTACGGCACAGAAAGACGATAACGACGCAGATATGTGTGCAGCACCATGCTACACTGCTCCCTACGTTTGCTCGGGGGTTTGGATGGATTGGCTCTTGTTGATGAGGAAAAGTAGCGAGCACATAATGTACTTACTGGTGCTCCTTCCGTCTTAAATCGTAGTTTGTTTGATTTTTTTAATTTTAAATTATTTTTAAAAATTTTTTATTAATAAAACAAACAACAAAAAAAATAATATTTTAAATAAATTTTTAAATAAAACAAGATGATCAAATTTAGAATAAAAAAATTAAATAAACTAAAAGACAGACCAGTAGCTAGCTAATCACCAGGAGCTAGTAAGTGGTCGATGGGGGTTCCATGTACGTAGTGGAGGTGTGTTCGTCACGTGTGAAATTCCCCTATCGATGACGATGACGTTTTTCGGGTACTACGGCATTATTACTTACCCACTTTCTTTTTTAATTATAATCCACTTGGATTTTGTCCGATTAAACTTATTTGACCTCTTATAAAAGTGTAGTACACATAAGGAAAGTGAATTACTATAGTCTCAAATTACTAACTTCTACGAGTTCCAACAAATATTCAACCAGCACATATTTCTTATGGAGATCTGGGACTATAGTGATTTACACAAAGGAATCAACGGGTTTTTTCCCCAACCGTCTGGCCGGCCATGCATTATCCTCCGGCCCTGCATGTAATAATGCCAAGAGCATGTTAGTGCATTGGATCCTCCGGCACCCGTTCTCTCTCTCTAATCGAGTTTCTTCTATACCCTCCTCCATCGATCTTCCCAGCGACGCCGACGCCGCCAGCCTCCGCTCCTCTTCTTCCCAGTGCCGCTGCCGCCTGCCTTCGTCCGCACCGCACCATATAGTGACTCAACTTCGCCGCGACGTCGCTCCACCTAGGCACGCTGCAGATCCACGTCGCCGCTGCACCTCACCGCGCCGCCGCTCCACTCCGCCGCCGCCGCAGATCCACCTCGCCTTGCCCTCCAGTTCCGCCCCAAGCCTATTCCCTTCCCTTGCTTTCTGAACCAAATCGCGAGTTCACTGCGTTCTTCACTTTTCGATCAGTTCTGTACTGTATGGCTGTTCTTCACTGCGTTTTTTTTTGTCCATCAGATTTTAAAGATTTCTTCCTTTTAAGGTGACAGATCCGTGCTGTCATCCAATTGCTCATTATCCATTTGTGTTTTTTCAAAGCTTCTACTACTTCGCATCCTCTCCCCGCTTTGTCTTTCTTTTTTTTTCTTTGAGTCGCTCTTAGATGTAGTCGCAAATGCATTTGGATTGTCAATGTCCGAGAAGACTTAAAGTGAGCGTCTATGTCCATAAAATCCTAATTTATAACTTATTTGTAGTTGAATCTCCTAAATCATATGGCCCACATGTATTATTATTGTCTAAACAGACTCCTAATAACTATGAATAAGTTTCATAAGACTTAAAAGGTCTGTCGGGTAAATCCCGAATTATCCACGATTCTCCAAACATGATCAATCATTAAAAAGAGATATTACAGTATTACAATAGTTTTATACAAACAAGATATATCAGAGTAAAATAGCGAAAGGATTACAATAATATAAATTTACAAACCGTTTAGTTTTAAACTTATAAACTATATGTTTTTAATTATTACAACAATAGGAGCAATGGAGTAGCAATATAATTTATTATAAAACCTTGATGATACGCTCCGCCTAAGAGCGAGACAGCCTATTCGTCGTCACTCTCCGCAACGACTGTCATGCAGCAGGGTGCAAAGTAATCCTATGCATGGGACTCACCTGCAACAAGGGTTCAACCAAACCCTGAGTACAAAAGTACTCAACAAGACTGACGCGACGAAAAAGAGGGGTGAAGACTCAGAAATGCAGGCTAGAGGGACAAGGTAAGGCTTGTAGGAATTTTTACGGAAAAGCTCTTGTGGATCAAATTTTTACTTATCTTTGATTATAACAGAAAGTAAAGTTATTTTGCTCTATCTCAACATTACCAAACAACTTCATTTAGATACCCTATCATCATTCAAGTTGTTACTACGATGATGAACACCGATCGAGTCTTCTTCTCCGAGAAGCAACGGCGATTCGAATCCATTTTCATACCTAGCTGAGACCTAGATCACTGATATACCAGAGACTTTAACTCCGATGCATAGCAAATCACAGATATACCGGGATAACAACCGCAGCCATATATCACCACATGATACACGTAAGCACCTTGACCCAGTGTACCGATATATGTGAGAACTTAAACTCACAATATACCACACTATGACATATGTGGAGACTCTGGCCCACTATATGTCACTCCATGACATATCTGGGCTCCAATCCCTCAGTATATCATTTCATGCATGTGGATTTTCTAGTTTCTTGATATTACCAGTTCACCAACGAACGGGACCTAGGGCATCAACAGACGGAAACACTACAGAGGGACTCCATTCCCAATGCAAGTTACCCGTCCGGACTTGATTTATTAACTATCATCATGTTTCTATAGATAAAGCCATCCTCATCTTTTTCATTCTTTTATCTTTTTAAAAACCTAACTAATTAAGCAGGGTAAGCATTACTATGCATTTACCAAAAATAGGTAACAAGGAACAAGAAAATAAGACAGGTAATGCAATTGGTGGGTTATCACTCAACTCCTATTACTCAATGCAACATTTTATAACTGAAGCGATAAAACTTTATAAAATAAGGGTAGGGTTTAAATGCATCCGGGGCTTGCCTTGGTATTCGGGGTAGACGGTCTCGAGCCCTGGATCAACTCTCAACTCCTGAGTCTGCTCTTCCTTGGGATCTGGTGCGACAACGTTAAACTCTCCGTTAACGGAAGCTACACGATAACATGATATGCTTCAACATAATGGAATAGTAAACATGATGCTCGATGGATGCATGACCAGATTAAGGACTTGAGTACAACTTTCCTCCACGATAGAGTTGCAAGCCAACAAAACTTACTAAGTTCATTAAGGTTAACTACTTCATTAGTGAAGTTCATTAAACACATGAAATAACGTTGATTAAGCCCTAATGACATGATTAAGGTAAACTCAAACAATTAATTAAAGTACCAAGGGTCATTAAGGTTAATGACCCAAACCATCAATCAATTCCAAAGTCAAACATCCCTATAATGATTAAGCAGGATTAAAAGGGTTAAACAATTAATTAAAAGCATAAAAATTAAAGTTGTCTAATTGAGCTTCAAATTTTATTTTAAAAAGTCTTGATCTAATTAGATGGCAAAATAATTTTTAGAAATAAAAGCCTAGCAACACCAAGACTGACCCGACGAAAAAGAGGGGTGAAGGCTCAGAAATGCAGGCTAGAAGGACAAGGTAAGGCTCGTAGGAATTTTTGCAGAAAAGCTCTTGTGGATCAAATTTTTACTTATCTTTGATTATAACAGAAAATAAAGTTGTTTTTCTCTAGCTCAACATAAGCAAACAACTTCATTTAGATACCTTATCATCATTCAAGTTGTTACTACGATGATGAACACCGATCGAGTCTTCTTCTTCGAGAAGCAACGGCGATTCGAATCCATTTTTATACCCAGCTAGGACCTAGATCACTGATATACTGGAGACTTTAACTCCGATGCATAGCAGATCACACATATACCGGGATAACAACCGCAGCCATATATCACCACATGATACACGTGAGCATCTTAACCCAGTGTACCGATATACGTGGGAACTTAAACCCACTATATACCACACTATGACATATGTGGGGACTCTGGCCCACTATATATCACTTATGACATACCTAGGCTCCAACCCTCAGTATATCACTTCATGCATGTGGATTTTCTAGTTTCTCGATATCACCAGTTCACCAACGAACGGGACCTAGGGCATCAAGAGATGAAAACACTACAGAGGGACTCAATTCCCAATGCAAGTTATCCGTCCGGACTCGATTTATTAACTATCATCATGTTTCCACAGATAAAGCCATCCTCATCTTTTTTATTCTTTTACCTTTTTAAAAACCTAACTAATTAAGCAGGGCTAAGCATTTACCAAATAACAGGTAACAAGGAATATGGAAGTAAGACAGGTAATGCAATTGGTAGGTTTTCACTCAACTCCTAATCCCTAATGCAGCATTTCATAAATAAAGTGATAAAAACTTTATAAAATCAAGGAAGGGTTTGAATGCATCCGGGGCTTACCTTCGTTGCAGAGAAGTTATATTCCAAATGTCAGACTTGGCACCAACACCATGGATGGATGACACCAATCATCATGGATTCACGTCTTCATCTCCAGAGGTGAATGGTACCTTCCGAAGATTGTGTACCACGATCCACTCCACTCTTAAAACAACTACACATAATGGAATGATGCATGCTTTAGCATGATGAACTCATGACATGATGCACGGCAATGCATTGGTGAAAGCATAACAAGATTAATTATTAACTATTTTAAAAGCATTACACAAGATAAATATAAAACTTCACATATTCTAAAATCACATAGCCATATTAGATATTAATATAATATAGCAACATCATACAAAAGTAAAGGAACCATATTTTCTATTTATACATTTTTATTTTTAATTATAAACCATTTAATAAGCAACAAATAAGATAAATTAAAAGATTAAGCATACTACATCCAATGACTACAATATTTTTACTACAGCACACACAGGGCATAAGAAACATGTCATAAAAATTTTAAGTCAAAAGAAGTTACATAGCATGAGATATGAATTTCCTTCTTTTCTATTATAAAAATAAAGGCATAAAACATAGCTAATTATTCTTCTATAGAACATGGCATGTTTAATATTTTTAATAAAAACTAGGAATCATAAGGAGAACAAAAAAATTTGGTTCATCAAAAACGGAGTTACCAAACTCTAGATATGAATTTCTGAAGTTTGAGAAAACTGATACAAACAAGTCCTCGGGGAACTATTCACCTGAGTCATATACTGTGCACATAGGCCCCTGGCTTTTGTCAAATTGTCGCACGTGGTCCTTGACGTGAATGGAAACAGAGGAGGGCATCGGGACCGCGATTTCCGGCAATGGGAAGGCTTCTCGACGACGATGGAGTGGTGGGTCATCCCGGTTCAGCCCGAGGCGGCATGGCTGCGCGAGCCGGCGGCTTGGCGGTCATGCGGCATAACGGCGGCGGCTCTCGGAAATGAAGATAGTGTATAGTATAAAGCCCTATATATATACTAACATGATGAAGATGAAGCGTCCTTGACGTTGAAAGGACGTATAGGACGAGCATATCGCATATCATGCATAACATGATAATAAGATAATTTACAATTCTCTCCTTATGTTCTGGGAGCAGCTATGGTTCTTTGTAGCTGTTCTATTGATGAATCTCATCCTACACCAGGTTTTGTTTACCAATTGATAATCTTTTATTCCATAAGTTTCTGATCCTTGGAGATTTGTGGAATATACCTTGATATACACCCTAACTTTAAAGCCTAAACCTGGTACGAATCCTTGATTTTTTTTTGTGAAATATGTGTCACGCCTTAATTCTTTTCAACTCCGACACATGCTACCTCCTTGACGTCATAAGGCGACGAATATCTTGCTCGAATATCACTTTGACTGTGTCCTTTAAGGTACCATGAACCATGACTTGGAAACATCGTCGAAACCTGGGGTCGCCTGTGTGGTGTTACTACTGGGCGTTCGCAGTTACCCAAGTCTATGGTCGTGATAACTTATAGTTCACAATTAGGATGTTTTCATTCTTTGCTCATGTTACTCTCTTGACCTTGATATCCGACAAATATTGTTGGAGAGTTACTTTGATTGTGTTCTATAGTGGTGTCGCGACCCGTGACTATGGTGCCGTGTCAACCTGGGATTTCCTGTGATTCGCGATCACATGAATTTTTACCAGGGCACGCATTGGTATCATAGTCGGTGCTCCTGAACCATCATCAATCATAATTTATACGTTCTTAGTCCTTGAACACTCCTTAGGGATTCAAAGTTGTTCTTTGAGTTTCTAAACACCTTGTGATTATGACCAACTCTAAAATCTCAGTTACATTCTCAATCTTGCGAGACATGGGTTACTCCTGTTGTGCCCTATAGTGGTGCCGTGTTTCGTAACCCTGGTGCCGTGACGGAACCTAGAGTCTCTTGTGTGACCCGGGCACATAAGTTTCTACTGGGTGCGCATAGGTATAGAGGTTTGTGGGCATGAGCTACTATAGCTTTACAACTAACGTACCCTACTCTTTGAACCGATCCTGTGAATCCTTAATTAAACTTCATTGAAAGCCTAAATACCTTATTAGTTGCAACCTCTTGCATATCTTGGTTGTAACTCTTGAATCGCTCCTTGTTGTTTAATGAACTTCTATCAAGTTATATTGCTTGACACATTTCCTTTTCCATTGCTTACCCCACGGGATTTTGTTGCTTTGAAATCTCGGGATGAGATTTCTTTAAGGGGTAATATTTTTAACATCCCAGATGTTAATAAGCAATTAAAATTATAATCAAGTGCATTATCAAGCATAATCATTGAGCATCATGGAATAAATGCATTCATATTTTAATTATGTTTTTCTATGTGATGCTTAGTTTTATACAGGAAATGATGATGCTTTCTGTTTACTTAAAGTTTCCTTATCATTTTATGTGACTTTGTAAATGTTTAAAACAACCTAAAATTTATCTTATTATCTTGTGCTTTGCTTAATGTTTATGTTAGGTCAACCATGATATGTCTCAACTAAAACAAGTTTATATTTATAGGTTGGTTGTGCTTTTGAAATGATGAGTTGGTTGATAATTCAAAAACTACTTTCAAAACCCTGTTTTACCCCTCTTTCTATATTTCATAATTTATAAGTAATTTTGATATACTCTCAAAATATGGTTTATAAATCTTGACAAGAGCTACAATTATTGTATTCAAAGTTTTTTTACGTAAGGCAGAGTTGGGTTTTTTGGGGTTGATAGTGGAAAAGTTGACAGATAAGTCATCCTTACTGTCCCTCTACAGAACCGTACATGAGATTTTCACCTCATACGGCTCCTCGTAGCCTAATACTCTAAGGGGCCTTGAAGCCTTTGGGTAGCTTACCACAGTGGGTACCCGGGGGTTACTTGGAAAGTGTATCTTCCAGTTTTGACTCGTGGAGTTTCTTTTTTGCTTTCTATATGCAAATTCGAGATTGCTCTACCGGACCTGAGTAGTAAGTGTTGACCAGTCAGTTAACAGCCGACCGCTCTACCACTGAGCTACTGAGGAACAAGGGGAGATTCGACCTCCTAGAGTTCAACTCCCGCTCTCAACCCGTGAACAATATGAGTCCGAAGCTTCTTTCGTAACTCCCAAAATTCCTTCGTAGTGCCCCTCAACAGCTTCTGATGATTAACTTGCAAAACCCATTCTTGCAAAGTACTAGCTTGTAACACCTCTGGTGTTAAATTAACTAAAACATGCCATGTCATCATATGCACTGCAAAGCATCCATGTTTAAGTCAACCTTAATGTGCATTAACTAAAATAAGTTTATATTTCATAGGTTGATTGAGTTTTTGTAATGTTTGGTCACATGAAATAATAAAACCCTATTTTTGAATGTCATCGCAAATGCTTAGTTTATACTCTATGTACTTGAGATGTAAACTGTGTTTACACTAGTATCAAGCATAGTGTATAAGTCTAAGTCCAACCCTAAAAATGATTTCCATATTTGGAGTTTAATTTGGATTTCTAAGCTTATTTCTAAGTTTGGCTATTCAAGTTTAAACTCAAAATGGAAATGCTATAAAAGGTTTTTCAAAAGTCAACTTGGTCAACCAAGGGTGTCATTGGGTCAATGACCTAAAAATGTCCTTGGATGATGTTTGTGATCACTAATAACCAACCAATTAAGTTAGAAACCAAATTGAGTTTAAATTCTATTTCAAAAACCCTCTACTTTTCAACCCTAGTTTTATCCCCTTTTCTCTAATTCAAAATCTAAAAGGAATTTGGAGATACTCTAAAAAGACAGTTTGTAGATCTTGACAAGAGCTACAAAGTTGGTATATAAAATTTTTCAAGTTTCCAAAAGGAATTTCAAATTAATTTGAAAATACAGTTTCCAGCAATTATCCCCTTTTGATTTTAAGACCATAATTCAAAAATTATGCATAATTTGAGAAAACCTTGTATATGAAAAATGTTTGGTTTGACAAACTTAACATTTCATAGTTTTGAAGATTTTCAAGTTTTATTGAAAAATCAAAAGTAATTTTAAATGCTTATTTCTAGGGTTTATCCCCTTTTCAAATTTGAATTCAAATTTTAAAATCTAGATAGAATTTGAGGATGCCAGTTAAAGGAAAAGTGTAGCCCTTGAAAAGTTATGCAAATGATATTTTTGGATATTTTCAAGTTCTTATACAAATTCTGAAGTAATTTGTATTTTAAACCGAGTGGCAATTCTGTAAATAAACCGAACAGTACCTAGTCCTATCGGCGAACGCCATGGCCGGCTTCTCATCGCGCGCCGCCATCCACCGCCGCGCTTTTCTGGCCAACCGAGCGCTCTCGGACGCGAGAGACTTCATCGTCGTCGTGTCACGTGCTCCTTCATCAACTCCATGCTATAAATACCGATCGGACGCCGTCGTCCTCCTTCTTTCTTCCTCCCGCCGCCGTCGCCGACGACCTCACTCCGCTGTCGAAATTCGCCGCCGACGCTACACCTTTGTCCAATTGCTCTCGCCCAAAACTCTGCCACTTCCTCACGGTCAGTTTGAACCAGTTCAAGCTTGCCCTCATCGCCTGAGCTACCCGCACGCCACCTTCTTCTCCGTGGTCGGTCAGCCGAGCCGCCGCGCCATCGCCGCCGTTTGCTGCCGCCAAAGGTGAATATATTTTACCTTTAACCATGCAATCATGTTCTCTGTGTCATCCTGCATCTGATGCGCACCTTAGTTTGAGCAGCGCATTGCCGGAGGCCGCCGTGACGCCGTCGTGCCATCGGAGCGCCGCCGCCGCCATCACCGCCGTCGACCGCCGCTCAACCCACTCACTCCGGACCTTCATTAACGTGTGCATCAGCACCGTGGTGAGCTCCTGCGTCTATCTGTGTCATCAATTTGGTCAATCCCTTGCCGTGGCCGCCGGTAGCCGTAGCCCGTCGCCGGCGCAGTGCCGCCGCTCCGCCGCGCGCGTTGCCGTCCTGCCCAGAGACCGAGAGCGACCGCATGAAGTTGCCAAACTAGCTTGCCTGAGTGCCCTGTGTCTACCCGTAACCTTGCCGTCGCCGGAAACCGCTCCGGTGAGCGACGCCGCCGTGCCCGAGCTCCGCCGCGCCGCCATCGCCGCCGGCGTGGGTGCCGCCGCCGCTCCCCAGCCCCGTTAGCCACCTCAATCGATGCGCTGTGTCAAGGGGAGCAAGTAGGAGGAAAACCCATCGCCGGAGACCTCACCGACGGCGAGGAATCGGCGGTCAACCGCCGCGCCGCCGTCGGTCAGCGCGGAGTCACTGTGCTAAATTTCTTTTTCTATTTTTAGAAAATGATTTAAATGCTATTTTCTTTGAAAATTCATAGTAATTCATATATAGCTCCAAAAATTCTGAAAATTTTTGTGAGTATTCCTTATGATGTCATCTACCTAGGAAAAATATGAAATACCAAAATTGAATATTTTTGTATATGTTAAAATTAGCCCTTTTAATTGAAAAATGGACCTTCAATGATTTTTAATAAATAAATAATTGGCTTTTAATTCTGAAATTTGTTTTGCCATCTAATTAGACCAAGAGCTTTCTAAAATAAAACTTTAGGCTTAATTTGATAACTTTAATTTTATGCCTTTAATTAATGCTTTTAAATAATTAATTAACCCCTTTAGTTAAACTTAATCATTATAGGAATTGTTTGGCTTTGGGATTGATTGATGACCTTAGGTCATTAACCCTAATGACCTTTGGCACTTTAATTAATTATTTGCGCTTATCTTAATCATGTCATTAGGGTTTAATTAACGTTATTTTATGTGTTTAATTAATTATAAAAATGGCGTAGTTAACCCTAATCAGTTATATAGGCGAAATTTTGTTAGTTTGCAATTTTATCGTGAAGAAAAGTTGTACTCGATCCTTTAATCTGATCATGCATCCATCGATCATCATGTTTACTATTCCATCATGTAAAGCATATTAATTATCGAGTAGTTTCCGTTAACGGAGAGTTAACGTTATCGCCCAGATCCTAAGGACGAGCAGATTCAAGAATCGGGAGCTAATCCAGAGTTTGAGAACTTCTACCCCGAACATCAAGGCAAGCCCCGGATACATTTAAACCTTATTCTATTTATAAAAGTTTTACCGCTTCAGCTCTGATATGTTTCATTAAGTGATAGGAGTTGAGTGAAAACCCACAAATTGCATTACCTGTCTTATTTCCTTAATCCTTGTTACCTACTTGAAAGATGAGTAGTAATGCTTAGCCCTGCTTATTTATTTAATTGTTGAAAGGAAAAGAATGAAAAAGATGAGATTGGTTTTCTTGTTGAAAGCTTGATGTTAGTAATAAATCGAGTCCGGACGGTGAACCTGCACTGGGAATGGAGTCCCTCTGTAGTGTTCTCGTCTGTTGATGCCCTAGGTCCCGTCCGTTGGTGAACTGGATGATATCGAGAATTTAGAAATCCACATGCATGAAGTGGTATACGGATGGTTGTAGCCGTGTATACCATGGAGTGACCTAGCGTGGGGCCAGAGAATCCCATCTGTGTCATAGTGTGTTTTACTGTGGGGTTTAAGTTCCCACGTATCTCGGTACGCTGGGCCGCAGAGCTCACGTGTATCATGTGGTGATATACGGCTGAGGTTGTTATCCTGGTATATCGGTGCACCTGGGGTAATTCGGAGTTAAAGTCTCCGGTATACTCAGTCACCTAGGTCCCAGCTGGGTATGAAAATGGATTTGAATCGCCGTTGCTTCTCGGAGAAGAAGACTCGATCGTTGTTCATCATCGTAGTAACAACTTGAACAAAAATTAAGGTTCAATAATGAAGTTGGGTGGTAATTGGAAGTAGTCCAAGCAACCTTCCCTTTTATAAAGCTTTTCTGCAAAATTTCTTATCTACTACAAACCGTACCTTGTCCCTCTAGCCTGCATCTCTTAAGTCTCTACCCTTCTTTTTCGTCGGGTCAGTCTTGTTGAGTACTGTTGTACTCAGGGTTTGTTAAACCCTTGTTGCAGGTGAGCCTCATGGGCAGGAGTGTTTTGCATCCTGTTGCATGACAGTCGTCGAGGAAAGCGACGACGAGTAAGCTGTTTAGCTCGTGGGCAGAGCTTTTGTTTAATATTGTAATCTACTGCTACTCCACTACTATTATGGTTTGTATAATTCAAACTTGTGGTTGTAAATATTGAAACTCAGAAGTTTGTAAACTTATGTTATTGTAAGTCTTCCGCTGTTTTACTCCGTGGTATTTTATTTATATCAAACTGTTGTAATACTGCAATGTCTCTCTACAATGATTGATCCTGCTCGGAGAATCGTGGATGATTCGGGATTTACCCGACAGACTTTTTAAATCATATGGGACACAGTCATGGTTATTTGGAGTCTGTTTAGACAATAATCATGCGTGTGGGCCATATGATTTAGGAGGTTCTGCCACATAGCTTCACCGGACAAAATCGTTAGCAAATCATCCCTATTTGAGGAAAGTGAGACAATAGCTTCATTGTTAGGATGGGACGGATAGAGTCACGAACATGAAGGAAAGGCAGAATTCTAAACATCTTGAATTGGATTCTCTCTTCTCAGAGAGCTTGAGAGTGAAATGAGTGGGCCGGCCAAAGAAGACCACTATGGAAGTGAAAGGGAAGGGCGCTAAGCAGAAGTCTAATTTTGAGCACAGCCGAATGCCCGCGATTCGATTCCTAAAAAAAGCCAAAGCAATTTAGCTTCTTCATGTGCAGCTGTAGTCTCTAGCTAGCATCCTTTCTCTTACAAAGAACTATTGATCTATGTATTGATCACTTGCTTGCCTTTATGCTTGAGTTTTCGCATTCCTTTACTCCAGTCAACTGTCATTTGACCAAAACTTGACAACCAGTCAATGCCTAAAATAAGATCTTTCTTCCCACCACGTCCTTCCTTGTGTGTCGGAGATATAAAGTGAGTGCACCGAAAAAGAAGGGGAACAGAGTCGATCTATTCCATGGCGAAGCATCCGAAGCATAACTGCACACTCACACGATCTTTGCCGAGAGATAGGAGCATTCAGTGGAACCGATGAACTACACTTGCTTCTTGATAGATGTGTGGGACAGAGGGCTCGTGGTACCTGCTGCCCACCCTTCCTCCGCTTTGATAACCGTGTGAACGAAGAGTGGGCAGAGCAAAAGGGAAGGAGGTCCTCATACGGAGTCGCACACTTGAGTAGTGCGGGAGACTGGAGAATGGGTCGAGTAAACTCCCTTAGGGCCTGTGACAGAACCGACCAATTTATTAGAGCACAAGCACATAACTCGCCATTAATTCAGCAAATCATATGATTGAGACCTAATAAACCCGGTAGTCCGTGAAATCTCGAAGGATTTCAAACTTTTTCGGCATGGCCAAGATCGTAATAGTTTAGCGATTCCATTCACAAGTACACAGTTCGCACATAGTTTAAAACATCATCGGAGTACGAAATAGAGTTATTACAAAACCAAGTTTAAAATCTCAAATAAAAGCGGAAGCGATTTAGTTTAAAGCCACACACACACATTTGAAATACAGTGCCAGGTCCTTGGTCCACATCCAACAAAAGCATCAAGTCGAGAAGAGTGACCATGCCCAAGGTCTAATCATCTCCCAAGGCGGGATAGAAACAGTTCTGACAATAACCATAAAGCATCTCACCATCTGCAAAAACATGGGAAATAAAACCCTGAGTACGAGGATGTACTCAGCTAGACTTACCCGTCATAAACTAAAATAAAGAGACTCCAAGGAGTATGCAAGGCTGTATAAGTAGGATAGCTGACTCATTTAAATTGCGGAAAAGCTTGCATTAAGAAACAATTAATAAGGACCTTCTAGCAATGTATTTTAATCTGATTAACCTTATCATGCTACATTAGCACCTGTACTAAACAAGCATGGTAATAATTATTCAACAGCAAGTAACCATTTCCGGTTGAGTATCTTTCAGTCTCAACAGCTCAACCATCTCATCTCTAGTTCAAATTCTTACTACGATGCCGCTGCTCAAGTCAAGTGTTCACTGTCCAGGAATGATGGCGATTATAATCGATTACTAACCAGCTGGCGGGTACTCCTCACACAAACCACACTCACCAGCCATGGTGAGCTACAGGTCACCGACATCCAATTTAGGAAAAACGCGAGATCAACAGGTACCATCACATCCGGGCACCGTCCGGCTGCCAGTAGGGCGCACCATGCTATATTCAGGCCTTACAACCGCGTAACCCGTGGTCCTCCATCTTCACCAATGCGATGCGTACAGCAGGTCGACTCCCGGCCCAAATCAAAATTAGGCTTCGCGGTCGGAATGACTTATCCTTCCAGCTAAATGTGAGGCATAAATTCAATATGACTTGAGGACGTACAACGGACGGGGTCCTAGTTCGACACAGACGGGATAAACCACATTGAACCTCCAGTTCATTCTCAACTCCAATCCCGCCCGGTCTCGATTTATTATCTCCACATGGTTATCCAAGATAACAATGTATTCAACCATCCGAGTTACCACCTATAACTCGCGGATGACAGAAAATCACCCGACTTCTACCGATCTAGTTAAGCAGGGCTAAGCATATAATCGTACCTGAACCTAACAGGGTTGAAGTATAAATAGTGGCAAGGAATATAAGTAATACAGCAACGGTATAAAACAACGCCTATAACTTAATGCAACAAACAAGTAAAGGACTCAAGTTAGATATTTTGCAAACCACAGGGAGAATGCTCCGGGGCTTGCCTTTCAGGAAAGCGCTTGGCTGATGGTCGGGACACTCCGGAAGATCAGCTTCGGGATCCTCTTCGGCTGCTGCTTCCCGAACCAAAGCTTCCTGTTGGCCTTCCTCTCCTGGTGCTCCGGAAACTACCGTCGCGAGCTCTGACGATCCTGTATGATGCATAGTGCGTATGAATACCGTGCATACATATAAATACAATGCTGATGGTGATGGTAAATGAATGCTCAGCTAAAATGAATGATATGATATTTGAAAACATGTATGATAAGCACATGTCATCTGCATTCTCTTCTACCGATAAATCTCCAAATAGGCCTCGCATTAAAATTTACTCGCACACTATAAAGAATTATAACAACCATTGTTTTGCACACTACACTCTACTGAACCACAACCAATAGAAGATCGTACATATCATGAATAGCACAAAAAGCATTTTTACACACATGAAATGATAACTCTAAAGCATTATTTATAAACGAAAGAAATCAGGGTATAACTACAACATGACTTTAGACTACTCAGAAAATTCTGTAAAAATTACAGAAGCTTAATCATACCAAATAAAGACTACCATAAAAATTTCAAGTCAAAACAGTAAGTACTTTATCCTGCACAAAAATGACAAGGCAGCATAATTTCAGGGGCATAAAATACTTTGTACATAAAAGTATATCAAACAACAGATCTCAGAACATAATTAGCTCTAGATTGACATAAAAACACTCTCCAAAAAGTTTCATGCACAAACTCCTTATACATTATTTATTATGAATTATTTATCCTCACATGAAAATAGGCACCATAACTAGACATAGCAAAATTTACATATGACATCGCCTAATAACATTTTTCACAGATAGAGCATGACATAAGAAGACTAACAAACTTGGTCTCACATTTTTCTGAGCAACAGAGAATTAGTTATGCATTTTCTAAGATAAATACAATTAATAGAGATAAATAAAGCTATACAGAAAAGTTTCAGAAATTCTACATTTCATATTTTTCATGCATAGATCATCTCATAAGAAAAATACTGCAAGTTGAACCAACTCATTTGGATGAAAAATGAGCAAGTTATGAATTTTCAAAGTTTAAACTGAAATCTGAAATCAATTCTGAAAAAGAAAAAGGAAAAGACACTTTACACCGGGGACCCTGACATTTCCAGAAACTAACCAAGCCCTAACCGGTAAATCGCTGTGTCTGGCAACTTAGCACAAAGGCCCCTAGGGTTTCTTGAATTCTAGGACGAAAGTCCTCCTTCGGGGAAAGGCAGGGAGGGTCGCCGGCGTGGCTTCGCCGGCCGACACGGCGGCTACCCGGCGTCACCGACCGGAGGGAAAGGACAAGCAGGTCGACGCGCTTCTATTGAGCAGCTAAAAACGGACAGGGGCACGACCGAGGTGGCTCGGCCACGTGCGCGGCGGACCGGCGACCGACCGCACGGCGGCGCGGCCAAATTCCCGGCGAAGGAACCCTAATTGGCTCGGTTAGCTAGGGCTCTAGTGGCTACGGGGCACAGCGCATCCGATGTGCACGAAACGGCAAGAAAATGACGGGCGGAGCGGCGAGTCCACGGCGAAGCCGAGGTGCGGCCATGGCGGCCGGGGAGAAAACGCGTCGATTCGAGTATACCTTGGAGCAACAGGCCGAGGCGAGGGTGGAGGAAAGTGTAGCGGGCTCGGGCGCGTCCGATTGTGGGGCTCAGCGGGTCAATGCGTGGCCGAAGGCGGTGAATTTTGAACGGCGGCGAGGCGAGCTCGGTGCTGCGCGGCGGCGGCCGAGAGCTTGCAGCGCTGCGGAAAGGAGTAGGGAGAGGAAAAAAATGAAGGAGGGGACAGCGAGAGGGAGAGCGGGCGCCTCGTTTTAACCTGTCCGAACGGCCGCTGCCGCCCCGGACGGCCGGTCGACGCACGCCACGCGGAGCGCGCGGGCTGGGCGACATGGGCGGTGGCCGAACATTTTCCTGACGGCCAGGGTACAGCCGTCACCAAAATGCTATTTCCATTAACTCAGGACAAACTTTGCTGCTTAATAACTCATAAACTAAGCCGAATTAGCAAAAACTCAAAATAGATGAAATGTAGCTTTTGAAGAGTAGAACATTTCATCTTAAAGAATTTTTACCAGATTCTGCCTAGATTTTGAAATACAAAAATCCAATTAAAATACCTTTTAAAAATTCCCAAAATAGAAAATCAGCCCCCAATTCTGCCCTTTTTCAACATTTTTGAACACCTTCCAAGCATTTTCATGAAAAGTGGTAAAAACAACTTTTGTTCCTTATAAAATTCTCTACAAACTTTATTTAGGGTGCACACACATGCAAGCACTCTAGCTATCACTTCCAATTCAGTCAAACAAAACTACTTTAATGGTCCACCTTGGTCAACCATGACAACAAAGCTTAATTAGCCAAAACCATGAACATAAACCTAGGTTCATTTGGTGTTCTAAACATGTCTAGGTAACCTTAGAGGTCAGCCAACACCAAACACTCATACCACATATGCACTTCATGTGAAAGGCAAGCAAAATTCGAATAATCAAGCATGATACATGAAATGACAATCACTCTTTTCATCAATGCTATGCATAATGATGCTTATGCTTAAGAATGCGAATGATTATGCATGCTTAACACCAGAGTGTTACAGGGCCGATTAAATCACAGACGTCCAGAGATAACTACACAAGGTAGGAGAGGCAATAGCGAAGCAAAGCCCTAGTTCAATCGAGGATGGATTCATTGAGTGGGCGAGGAAGATGAACATAAGAGAGCTCCGCCCTAGCCTTGAAGTTGAACATCCGGGGATATAAAAATATTAAACCAGTGATGGAAGTAGACCGTATCGAGATGATATATGGAACTAAACTATCATTATTATTTAAGCATTTCTTAGGATGCATCCCAAATAGAAGTTTCCAAAAATAATTTCAAATGAATTTGAAAATACAGTTTTTTGGCATTTGCCCCTTTTTGATTTTAAATTCATATTTTAAAATTTATGCATAATTTGGAAAAACCTTGTATAAGAAAAATGTTTGGTTTGAAAAGTTGAGCATTCCCTACTTTGGGCGATTTTCAAGTTATTTAGCAAAATCAAAAGATTTTTAAAATATTTGTTCTAGGGGTTTATTCCCTTTTTGCTCCCTTTTTAAAATTTTATTTAAAAATCTAATTTTTATAGAATTTAAGTTCTTAATTTTGACAAAAGTGTAGAGCATGAAATTATGATCATTTCATATATTGGGAGTTTTTCAAGTTCTATTCAAGATTTGGGAGTAATTTGCAAATTTCAGTTAGTGGCATTTCTATAAATAGTTCAAATCGCGAAGTGCCGTGAGCTGCTTCGCCGGCGATGGTCTTCCAAAGCCTTCCAGGCGCACCCGCGATCGCCAGTTCATGTCCTGCACTGGAGACTTCCCCGCACGCGTGTCGGCCGCCCAGGCCTCGCCTCCGCGCCTTAAATAGAGAAGCCGGCCGCCTTTTCCCTTCTTTTTCCCCTGCTCGCCATCGCCATCGCCATCGCCGTCGCCCTTCGGTCGCCGGCCAAATTCATCGTTGTTCTTCCGTCTTCATCCACTTGCTCTTGCCAAGAGCTCCGCCTCGATCTTGCGCTCCGTTCGAGCCCACTCGCGCCCGCTCTCGCCGCCGAAGTCGCCCGCGCGCCGTCATCTTCTTCCCGGTCGGTAGCAGGATCACCGCGAGCCCGCCACCGTTGACCGCCACTGTGGTTGTTCATTTTCTTCCCTCTTCTTCCCTAATGTGCACACCTTGATATCGTCCCTCTCATGTGCTCCGTGGTTCGCTTGTTGGTGCTCAGGAATCGCCGTGACGCCGAGCTTGCTGCCAGTTCGTGCAGTTGTCCTTGCTGTCGACGCGGACAGCCGCCTGTACTCTACCTCTGCCCAAACCGAGCGCGTCATCTCCATCCCAGTGTCATGCTGCACCTTCCCATCCCCTCCTCCGGCTGTCTCCTTGCCGAAGAGCCGCCGCCGTTATGCCGCATGACCGCCAAGCCGCCGGCTCGCGCAGCCACGCCGCCTCGGGCCGAACCGGGATGACCATCAGGTTTTCCTTGTCACCGTGGTGCTCCCCCACCACTCCATCGTCGTCGGGAAGCCTTCCCATCGTCAGAAATCGCGCTCCCGATGCCCTCCTCTGTTTCCATTCGCATCAAGGACCACGTGCGATAATTTGACAAAAGCCAGGGGCCTATGTGCACAGTATATGACTCAGGTGAATAGTTCCCCAAGGACCTGTTTGTATCAGTTTTTCTCAAACTTCAGAAATTCATATCTGGAGTTTGGTAACTCCGTTTTTGATGAACCAAATTTTGTTATTCTCCTTATGATTCCTAGTTTTTATTAAAAATATTAAACATGCCATGTTCTGTAGAAGAATAATTAGCTATGTTTTATGCCTTTATTTTTATAATAGAAAATAAGGAAATTCATATCTCATGCTATATAACTTCTTTTGAATTGAAATTTTTATGACATGTTTCTTATGCCATGTGTGTGCTGTAGTAAAAATATTGTGGTCATTGGATGCAGTATGCTTAATCTTTTGATTTATCTTGTTTGTTGCTTATTAAATGGTTTATAATTAAAAATAAAAATGTATAAATAGAAAATATGGTTCCTTTCCTTTTGTATGATGTTGCTATGTCATATTAATATCTAATATGGCTATGTGATTTAAGAATATGTGAAGTTTTATATTTATCTTGTGTAATGCTTTTAAAATAGTTAATAATTAATCTTGTTATGCTTTCACCAATGCATTGCCGTGCATCATGTCATGAGTTCAACATGCTAAAGTATGCATCATTCCATTACGTGTAGTTGTTTCGAGAGTGGAGTGGATCGTGGTACACAATCTTCGGAAGGTACCATTCACCTCTGGAGATGAAGACATGAATCCATGATGATTGGTGTCATCCATCCATGGTGTTGGTGCCAAGTCTGACATTTGGAATCTAACTTCTATGCAACGAAGGAAAGCCCCGGATGCATTCAAACCCTTCCTTGATTTTATAAAGTTTTTATCACTTTATTTATGAAATGTTGCATTAGGGATTAGGAGTTGAGTGAAAACCTACCAATTGCATTACCTGTCTTACTTCTATATTTCTTGTTACCTGTTATTTGGTAAATGCGTAGTAATGCTTAGCCCTGCTTAATTAGTTAGGTTTTTAAAAAGTTAAAAGAATGAAAAAGATGAGGATGGCTTTATCTGTGAAAACATGATGATAGTTAATAAATCGAGTCCGGACGGGTAACTTGCATTGGGAATGGAGTCCCTCTGTAGTGTTTCCGTCTGTTGATGCCCTAGGTCCCATTCGTTGGTGAACTGGTGATATCGAGAAACTAGAAAATCCACATGCATGAAGTGATATACTGAGGGTTGGAGCCTAGGTATGTCATGGAGTGATATATAGTGGGCCAGAGTCCCCACATATGTCATAGTGTGGTATACTGTGGGTTTAAGTTCTCACGTATATCGATACACTAGGTCAAGGTGCTCACGTGTATCATGTGGTGATATATGACTGCGGTTGTTATCCCAGTATATCTATGATCTGCTATGCATCTGAGTTAAAGTCTCTGGTATATCAGTGATCTAGGTCCAGCTGGGTATGAAAATAGATTCGAATCGCCGTTGCTTCTCAGAGGAGAAGACTCGATCGGTGTTCATCATCGTAGTTACAACTTGAATGATGATAGGGTATCTAAATGAAGTTGCTTGGTAATGTTGAGATAGAGCAAAATAACTTTACTTTCTGTTCTAATCAAAGATAAGTAAAATTTTGATCCACAAGAGCTTTTCTGTAAAAATTTCTACGAGCCTTACCTTGTCCCTTTAGTCTGCATTTCTGAGCCTTCACCCCTTTTTTTCGTCGGGTCAGTCTTGTTGAGTAATTTTGTACTCAGGGTTTGTTGAACCCTTGTTGCAGGTGAGTCCCATGCGTAGGATTGCTTTGCACCCTCCTGCATGACAGTCGTTACGGAGAGTGACGACGAATAGGCTGTCTCGCTCTTGGGCAGAGCGTATCATCAAGGTTTTGTAATAAGTTATATTGCTACTCCACTGTTCCTATGGTTATAATAATTAAAAACATATGGTTTGTAAGTTTAAAACTAAACAGTTTATAAACTTATATTATTGTAATCCTTCCGCTATTTTACTCTAATATATCTTATTTATATAAAACTGTTGTAATACTGTAATATCTCTTTGTAATGATTGATCCTGCTCGAAGAATCGTGGATAATTCAGGATTTACCCGACAGACCTTTTAAGTCTTATGGAACACATTCATAGTTATTAGGAGTCTGTTTAGACAATAATAATGCATGTGGGCCATATGATTTAGGAGGTTCTGCCACATTACATCTTGCTGCCAGCAATATTTTTAGTAAGGTACCTAACAATCATGTTTCTTTGATTTATTATTATATCCCTTGTGATATCTCTTTTTATACAGATGTATCCTGAAATAGATTATTTGGTTATTACAGTCCTTTCATAATACTTTCAACAATAATATCGATGTCTATATAAATATATTTTACTTATAATTACTTTTCATCTGGCAATTAGCAAAATTATTAGTTATGAGTTACCCACAAGTGTTTTTTTATTGAATTCATAAACAATCTATATAAAAAAAATTTGGGATACAAACCTGTGTCCTCAAATATAGTTAGTCATGCCAATTTACAGTCTTAGTTTAGACTGCTTATGTCCTGAGAATGTTGTGTTATTGTTCCTTCACATGATGGTAATTTCTGCTTCTACTGCAGCTCAAACCTCAGAGGCAAGGGAGGTACAATGCCAAGAGCAAATGAGATGTTGAGGGCAGATTCAAGAATCCTGGTGGTCTTTGGTGCCTTGGCATCGAAACCAGAGCAGCTGACACTTGAAGAATCCCTCAGATTTGTGAAGAAAGTGAAGGTGAGTTGAATGTTTTAATAATATGTTATGACATCGTATGATTTTCATCTGTGCGACTGTGCCTGATCAAAACAGTTATCCTGAGTTGTTGCCCCGTTTTATGACTTCGTTCTCTTACATTCATCATACCAGAAATTTGCTGGCACCAGGTTTAGACTCTGTTTTTCTAGTTAGTGTATGTTCTTACAAGATAAATTTTAAAAGACTTAGAAAATATTTTGATACTAATCTGTTTGTTTACTAATATGATAATTTGTTCACTAGTATATAAATATATAAATTTGCTTTTCAAGTATAGAAGAGATCTACTGATTTCCTCCAGCTGATTAAAAAGTTCTGTTTTTTTTTGTTGGGACATTTCAAATTGATATCAACTATTATACAATCTGGTTTGCTCTAGCTGATTAACATGGGAGAATCACCACATTCTATTATACAAGATGACCTCTGTTAGGATTGAGTGCCCAGTTCTATTTAGAAGCACCTGGATATGATCTTTTCATTTATGCAGCAACATCATTCTTGTGGACACTGAATAAATGTATTTAACATTGTTGGTTATATACATTTCATAAGCCTTTCTAAATGCAATGTACCTGTTAGCTAAATTGGACCTTGCAGTAGGTCCTAGGTACATTTCTATTTAAATTTGTTTATGCTGAAAGTTATCTTAATTTCAAAAAGTTTCTTTCCCTATAAATTAATTCTAGCAAGAAAAAAAATACTTTTATTTAAGGTGGAAGCCACTCACAATTTATTTGCAGCAATCTTCCTTGCAAGCAGGCATTGGAATGCTCATACATGTTGAGTTGTTGTGGAATCATGTTTATATATTACTCGCAACTGCTAGACTTTGGGTTGGACTATTTCTTTCCTTTACACGAGTATAATAGCTTTTTGTCCTTTGCCATTTGGATGTCCAGACTATCTATCATTCACATTCTTGACTTTAATATATAGTGCACCCTACAAGTATTATGCGATGGGTACTGTACATATAGGGCTCCAAGCCTGTCAGGTCAACTGACCATCTACAAATTTTTGATTTGGGGTTTTGCTCGATTTCTACTTATCTGTCTACAGATAGTGTTATGTTGACGTCTATCAACTCTGTTTTTTTGGCATTTAGTTGACACCCAATATGTTTTCACATGCTCACAGCCACGATAATGAGAGCACCTTTCATTCAAGCCCAACCAGTAGTTGACTTTTTCAATAAGATTCTGAAGAGTAGCTCATGAGCAGCAGACTTACTAATTCTGACAATGTCAAGTTATGCTTTCTTTACTTCTATCAAGATGCAATTGTGCAAACATAGCAGGTAACAAAGATATCTTTGTTTTTTTCCTTCTATTTTGCAGTTCAAGCCAATCAGTCCATCAGTGATGCCCACTATGCATCCCTTGAGTTGGCCTCCATGTGCAGTTGTCCGCAGAAGCAAGTTTTGCCCTATGCGTTTAAGCAGTTCTAAGGTCATTGCTAGTTTGCTAGATTTTTCAGGTGTTGGTTTTGCTGCATAAAGGCAGTGGGGAAGGAGAGGAGAGTGAAGAACTGAATAATTATATATCCAATGGACAGATAGAGCACTTTCAGGAACTCCTTATCGGCAAAAAAAACTTGGAGCCTTAGTGTTCTGACAGTTGTGCTATTGGTGAGTTTTGGAGAGTGTATCAAGTAGCAATGGGTAGTTGAGACTTCAGAACTAAGATGTCTATGGATTATGACAATCGGAATGATTGCCCATGCTTGAGATTTTAGGCGCCCAGCTATTGATAGCTGTACAATGAGTATGGTTTATAGGTTGATAACTAATATCTTTTCCAGAAAAGTTTCGTTTTTTATTTTGGTGTACCATAATGGCATTGCTCTTTTGCAAAAGCTGATGGCAGCTATTTCATCTTTTCACTCATGTTTTTGTGAAAATTATTTGAGAGTTTTTGTCTTGCACTGAGTATTGAATGTAATCTTGGCCTTGCAGGTCGAATGTAATCTCCATGTTTGATATGCCATCCCAAACATGAAGGAACAATATATGTATGTATTTAAGTATGTATATGTTCTCAACTATACACGGTATTATGTTATATTAAATCAGAGTCTATTGCGAGAAAGTGAAAACAACAATAGGTACATATTTCTTTTTGAAACTAATAGGAACATATATTAGGTACATATTTTTTTTTGAAACTAATAAGAACATATCTAATGTGCCGAACGGGTAGGGTTTGTCATACATGGATATACTATCACCGTACTAAAAACAATATAATTCTAGATGTATTATTGACTGAAGTCTCTAAAGTTCGACCTAATATATAGTTATATTAGGTACATTAGTGTACCACTTTCTAGATGTGCCGAACAGATAGAATTTATCATACATCTTACTTAAAAAGAACCCGGATGATATCGTTTTCTTATCGCCCCCGATAAAACATCCCCAGCTTTTTCTCCACAACCTCCTGCCCCCGCGCTAATCACCCCGGCCCGCGCTAAATCCCCTCGCGTCTGCGGAACTGCCGTCGCGCACGACGCCCCGTGGCCTTCTGTCGTGCATTCGTGCTCCATCCGGTCTCTCGGCTCCAGAACCGCTGCTCAGATCGGCGTGTCGCGCTTCGGACGATCCTTATGGAAGCCACCTGCCCTTGCTCCGCCAATACCGCCGCCTCATGGGTCATGGCGAAGGCGGTGCAGCAGCCCAGTAGGGAGGCGGCGCGACGTCCCTGCGGCAGAGGCGGTGCCCTCACGTCCTGGCGGCGCAGGCGGTTCATGCAGGGATTGAACGGAGATTGGATGGGTAGGGGAAGTTGCAATGATTTAAATTATTTTTCCCCATGATTAATATGGTAATTTAAATATATATGAACAAATAAATATGGTTCTCTAGGAGCAAGCGGAAAGACTATCTAATCTTGAGAAATATATACAATGAATATTTGCAATCAATACTCAGTGTGAAGTCAAAACTAAAGGGTTTATTGAGCAGTCATGTCTAGTACAGACGGGGCTGGACCGCAGGAACTGTGCATGTGCTGGGGTGTACGGGACTTGGGAGCAAGCGCCCTTCGGCGGTGTCAGACGTGATGGCTGGGCGCATGGGCGTGGCAGTGCCTGGAAAGGTTCCGTGTCGAATGGTACAGCAAGAAAAGGTGGGAATGAATGGAGAAAAGCAAAGTTGGAATGGGAGAGAGGGACACCGTGGTGGAAACGGAGTGGGGAATGGAAGGGTGGGACTGGCGCGCGACTCTTGGAGCAGTTCGGACGAGCCAGATAGCGCATGGCGGGCCAACTGGTTGGGGTTATGTGATTCTGGGATTGGATGCCTTTTTTTTTTGGGAGGTCTAAATGGCGAGGCCGAGGCTAGTTTGACACTCGTTCCTAGGGGATTTAGATGAGATTGAGGAGGCTTTTGAATTGTAGGGGATTTAATCCCCCTCAATCCCTATCAACCTCCTTGGTTTGGAGGCAAAATTAACATGGCCTTAGAGAGAAGACCTGTCAGGGTGATGCTATATAGATGTTCTAGAATGAGTCATCGAGATTCAAGATCACCTAGAATGATAGCAAATTTTATCGAGAGACGTGATGGATGACAACGGATCAAAAGAGCATCAGGTTAAAGAAAAAGGTAAAAAGTGTGGTGAGTTGGTTTTGAACGATTGAATAGATGATCTCTTAGTCGATCGTGGTAGAAAATGTAGTAGACGGTTTCGATTGATTGCATAGATTGTGTTGGAAATAAGAGTAATTTAGCGATGTATAAATTAATTCTGACAATGAGGAAAAGATCAACAACATGTACCACAGGTATGTGATTTGATACTAGCAATAGAGAGAATACGAGAATGAACAACAGAGAGAGAATCGACATTCTTACAGTGGGATTGCCAGTGAAGGAAGACGTAGCAGACCGTCGACTGAGATCCGGATCAGCGGCGTAGAGGGAAGAAGACGTCCAGCGAGCAGTCGCGACGGCGCTTCCCAAAAACCTGATACGCTCCCTACCCCGTGCAGGGACGCGAGGAGACGTAGGCTTCGGAGCCTGTTCTCCCGACACCGATGGCACGTCAGCGACGGGATAGGGAAGACGGCGGCAGCGCAGCACTGTGGCGAGGAAGAGATGAATCTCTCGGTACTAAGGACGACGTCTCGCTCCATATTTATATACGCGTCGGAGCAAATAGGAAAGTAATTAGCCGCTCAATCACAGTATTATGGTAATTGACCTGCCGTTTATGCACTTACCATAATACGAGAAAAATTGCTTACCAAATAGGCCAGTGCAATTTTCTCCATGCATGCAAAAATTTAGAGTGGCAAAAGGAGGCCGCGCACCCGCAAGGGTCGGAGCGGAAAATTGGCGGACCATTCACGCGCATGTCGTGCGTGCGCGCCCATTAGCCCCGCCCCGCTCCGCCCGGCGAGGCGAGCGCGCGCGTGTGGTTCTTTCTTTTTCTCTCACCAATAGCTCCAACAAGATAGAGATAGCTCAACTATTTAAGTTGGCCTCACTCCTCTTGAAGTGGCAAGGTGGGACTAAAGTCCCCCACCTTTCCATATATACATGCATGTGTGAGTGGGCCTTTGGGATTTATTTAGAATTATTTGGCCCATGGCCCAAAACATCTAACAATCCCCACCACATCCCAAGGGCACGCGAGTCATACTCCCTGTACCACAGTACTGTTAATATACCAGCTATTCAGTGGAGATCGGTTAAGGTTGAACATCCACCTAGAACAATAAGATAGGTCCATCCGTAACTGCACAATGGACTAGGCCTTAAATTGGCAGTTTGGTGCGAATAGGCTTCACTTGAAGTCTTGACTGATACTAGGCTGCCATAGCCAACCCCGCGAGTGGAGCGTATGAGTCATACTCCTAACTCACTTCATGAGCTTATTAAAGAATACCCAATTCTTATAAACTGCGACTAACAGTTGGGCTCACATAGGTGTGTTCTTACAGGGATACTCTGTAGGACAGTATCTCGCTATAAAGCCTCAGAACACATTAAGACAAAGTCAACCTGCCTTACAGAGATGAGAGTACTGCATCTCCAGCGGAGTGGGTCAAAAGGAAAGATTGTACTCTCCCATTAACCAACAGCTTGTTCTTCCCAGGTCCTAATTCACGGGATCTCCGATCACATAGGTTGGGTTACTACTGAGGTTAACTCACATGGGTCTCAATCCCATCTCCTTCGATGCATTGTCAATCATGGTGCGTGATAGTCCCTTTGTAAAGGGATCTGCCAGGTTCTTAGCTGTCTGGATGTAGTCCACAGCTATTACTCTGGAGCTCCTTAATTTTCAGATAGACTTCAGTCTACGCTTTATATGTTTGCTGGACTTCTTTCCGTTGTCCTGACTATTCTTCACCTTCGTGATCACCGTTTGATTATCACAGTTTATGAGAATAGCAAGAATTAGTTTCTCAACCATAGGCAAGTCCATCAACATCTCTCTTAACCATTCAGCCTCAGTAGAGGCTGTATCTAGAGTTGTAAGCTCTGCCTCCGTTGTGGACATTGTAAGTATTGTCTACTTACAAGACCTCCAAGAGACAGCACCACCACCCAAAGTGAATATGTATCCACTAGTGGCTTTAAGCTCATCAGCTTCTGTAATCCAGTTTGAATCATTATATCCTTCGAGTACTTCTGGGTACCCTAAATAGTGAATTACATAACTCATTGTGCCTTTTAGATAGCGCATTACTCGATCAATACCACGCCAATGATCAGGCCTAGATTAGAGGAAAATCTACTCAACTTGCTTACAGCAAATGAGATATCAAGGCGAGTTCCGCTAGCTAAGTACATCAAAGATCCAATAATTTGAGAATATTTCAAATGATCCTTTCCTAGTCTTTTATTCTTTCGAAGTATTAGGCTAGAATCATAGGGTGTTGGAGAAGGTTTGCAATCCATATAACCAAAGCGGTTCAAAACCTTTTCCACATAATGAGACTGCAAAAGAGTAATCTCATTCTCATCCTTATTAAGTTTAATATTGAGGATCACATCGGCTTCTCCCAAATCTTTCATGTCAAAATTTTGGGATAAGAATGATTTTACATCATTAATCTCTTCGATACTTGTCCGAAAAATTAGTATGTCATCAACATACAAACACAGGATTACTCCTTTGCCCCCACCATAATGGTAATACACACAAGTGTCGGCTTCATTTATTGCAAACCCAGCAGAGGTCAAAGTCTTTTCGAACTTCTCATGCCACTGCTTAGGTGCCTGCTTTAGGCCGTACAAGGATTTAAGTAACCTACACACCTTGCCCTCTTGTCCTTGTGCTATAAATCCATCAGGCTGATTCATATAAATTTCTTCCTCTAACTCTCCATTAAGGAAAGCTGTCTTCACGTCCATCTGATGAACAAGAAGCTTATGAGAAGCAGCCAAGGATAATAACACTCGGATTGTAGTTAATCTAGCAACAGGTGAGTAGGTATCAAAGAAATCCTCATCTTCTTTTTGTGTAAAACCTTTAGCAACAAGCCTAGCCTTGTACTTTTCAATAGTACCGTCAGGCCTAAGCTTCTTCTTAAATACCCATTTACAGCCAATCGGTCTGCAACCCACTGGTTTATCTACTACTTTCCATGTGCCATTTGCAGTGATGGAGTCCATCTCACTACAGACTGCATCCTTCCAATAATCCGCATCTGGTGATGCATATGCCTCTGCAATGGTCGTGGGAGTATCGTCTATGAGATACACAATGAAGTCATCACCAAAGGATTTTTCAACTCTTTGTCTCTTACTCCTTCTAGGAGCTATAACATTGTCATCCTCTTCAATACCAGGTGGGTCTATAATTGGTTCTATCGAGGGATGTAGGCTCAGGAATAAATTCACTAGACGAACTCGGTAAAGAATAAGCAACTTTCATCGGGAAAATATTCTCAAAGAAAGTAACATCCCGTGACTCCAAAAGTGAATCAACTAAAACATCAGGCGCTTCAGATTTTATCACTAAAAACTTATAAGCCGTGTTGTGATACGCATAACCTAAAAAGATACAATCAACGGTCTTTGGTCCGAGCTTGCGTTTCTTATTAATGGGTACGCTAACCATGGCCAAACAGCCCCATGTATGCAAGTAATGGAGTGATGTTTCCTTCCTTTCCATCCTTCATATGGAGTAATTTCACTGTTTTTAGTCAGAATTCTATTTAGAACATGACATACTGTTAAGACAGCCTCCCCCCACTATGCTTTAGCCATAACGGATGTTCCTAACATGGCATTCACCATGTCTATTAACGTCTGGTTCTTTCTTTCGGCAACCCCATTAGATTGGGACGAATATGGTGGTGTCCATTCATGAATTATTCCATTCTCCGCACAGAAGAGATCGAACTCATTGGAAAAATACTCTCCACCGCGATCAGACCTAATACGCTTGATTTTATTTTCTAATTGGTTTTCTACCTCAGCTTTATAAGTCTTAAAACATTCAAATGCCTCATCTTTAGTTTTTAGAAGAAACACATAAAAATATTTAGTTGCATCATCAATTAAAGTCATAAAGTATCTTTTTCCTCCTTTTGTCAACACACCATTCATTTCACAAATATCTGAATGTATGAGCTCCAACAATGTCGTGCATCTCTCGTCTACAGCCTTGTGAAGCTTACGAGGTTGCTTTGCTTGCACACACGCTTGACATTTAGAGCCTTTGATAGTAGAAAATTTCAGAATTAAATTCATACTGGATAGACGCGACATACAACCAAAATTAATGTGACACAAATGTGAATGTCATATATCAGCCACCGAATTGTTCGAATCACACACATGGTTCATAACTTTATTAAGAAATCGAAGAGTGAAAAGCGGAACAAGCCTCCGCTCTCATAGCCTTTGCCAATGAATTGGCCATACCTCGAGACGACTGCTTTATTAGACTCAAATACCAGCTTGAATCTATCTCGACACAAGAGGGATCTACTAACGAGGTTCTTCTTTATTGAGGGAGCATGCTGCACGTTCTTGAGCCGCACGATCTTTCCCGAAGTGAACTTCAAATCGACCGAACCAACACCAAGAATAGAAGCATGCGAGCCGTTTCCCATCATGACGGTTGAACCTCGTGCAACCTGGTAAGATAAAAACATGGAGATATCAATAAAAACATGAATATTGGCTCCTGTATCGATCCACCAATAATTAGATTGACATATAGAAAATATACTAGGTAAATAATTACCATACCCAGATCTGCTAGGATCACCAATAGTCACGTTGACAGACTTCTACCCCTGCTGATTCTTCTTTCCCTTGCGGTTCTTGCACTTCTTGGCGAAGTGTCCATTCTCACCACAAACGAAGCGCACAACTTCATCCATGTTCATCTTCTTCTTCTTGAACTGAGTAGTCTGAACAGGCTTTTGCTTGTTCTTGCCAGCATGCTGCATCACATTGGCACTGGACTGTTCTGGGGCTTTTGGTGGAGCATCCTTTGCCCGAGCCTTCTCTTCAACATCAAGACCAGCCAACAGATCCTCGACTGAGATCTTCTGTCTTTTATGTTTCAAAGTTGTGGCAAAGTTTCTCCATGATGGAGACAACTTGGCAATCATACCACCAGCCATAAACTTGTCAGGAAAGACGTGTCTGAGTTGTTCAAGTTCCCTCACAATAAGTTGGAACTCATGAGCCTGTTCCACGACTGAACGGTTTTCAACCATTTTAAAGTCGTGGTACTTCTCCATCACATACAACTCATGCCCAGCGTCTGCAGCACCAAACTTGTGTTCAAGTGCATCCCATAGTTTAGCGAGCAGCACTTTTGATGTTCATATAAACATCACACAGCTGGTCAGAGAGCACGCTAAGAACGCATCCGACGAAAATAGTCGTAGCCGTAGTAAACTCCTGCACCTCTTTCTCAGATGCGAGAGGTAGTGCGGGAGGATTACCCACGACCCAAAACACGCCCATAGCCGTGAGCCACAACTGGGCCCTCGTCTGCCATCTCTTAAAATTCACACCAGTGAACTTCTCCGGTTTCATCGCATCAGTATATCCCTTAGTCATCGCTAAATGCCTATCAGGTTTTTGGATTGTTGGAAATAAGAGCAATTTAGCGATGTATAAATTAATTCCGACAATGAGGAAAAGACCAACAGCATGTACCACAGGTATGTGATTTGATACTAGCAACAGAGAGAATGCGAGAACGAATAACGGAGAGAGAATCGACATTCTTACAGTGAGATTGCCGGCGAAGGAAGACGTAGCAGACCGTCGACTGAGATCCGGATCAGCGGCGTAGAAGGAAGAAGACGTCCAGCGAGCAATCGCGACGGCGCTTCCCAAAAACCTGATACGCCCCTACCCCGTGCAGGGACGCGAGGAGACGTAGGCTTCGGAGCCTGCTCTCCCGACACCGATGGCACGTCGGGGACGGGATGGGGAAGACGGTGGCAGCGCAGCACTGTGACGAGGAAGAGATGAATCTCTCGATACTGAGGACGACGTCTTGCTCCATATTTATACACGCGTCGCAGCAAATAGGAAAGTAATTAGCCGCTCAATCACAGTATTATGGTAATTGACCTGCCGTTTGTGCACTTACCATAATACGAGAATAATTGCTTATCAAATAGGCCAGCGCAATTTTCTCTATACATGCAAAAATTCGGAGTGGCAAAAGCGCAATTTTCTCTATACATGCAAAAATTCGGAGTGGCAAAAGGAGGCCGCGCACCCGCAAGGATCGGAGAGGGAAATCGGCGGCGAGGCGAGATGAGGCGAGTGCGCGCTTGTGGTTCTTCCTTTTCCTCTCCCTAATAGCTCCAACAAGATAGAGATAGCTCAACTATTTAAGTTGGCCTCACTCCTCTTGAAGTAGCAAGGTGGGACTAAAGTCCCTCACCTTTTCATATATATATGCATGTGTGAATGGACCTTTAAGATTTATTTAGAATTGTTTGGCCCATGGCCTAAAACATTAAACAGATTGGTCTCTCTCTTAGTTAACCGTAATTTGCTCATATATAGAGACGACATAGTCTCGTCGCAGTAGAAAACCTACTCCACGTGCAATTTACAACTTCCGCAGAGATCGGATGTCTTTCCAACAAGAAAATCTCAAAATCTTCTCTGACATAATAAAAACCAGCTCCACGTGCTGGTTGTCATGGCAAGAGCCTGTGCGGGTCACGGGGGAACATGGACATCTCCTTGATGTTGTTCAGGCCGCAGAAGAGCGCCGCCACCCTCTCCAACCCCACCCCGAAACCACCATGTGGAGGTGCGCCATAGCTACACAGCAAGTCAGCAACCAAATCAATGAGGAACCCAAGCCAGCTAGAGAAAATATACAGTAGTAAGATACCACAAGATGAGCATGCGTGTAGGAAGAAACATTCAGAGAAGTACCTGAACGATTCCATGTACGCCGAGATGGTGTTGACGTCGATTCCGCACTCCTCAGCGCGCCTCGCCAACATCTCCCGCGAATGTATTCTTTGAGCTCCAGAGATTATTTCCTGGCCTATGTAACGACATCGACTGATGATTAGATTCAGAAAGCTATGGAATAATATAATTAGCAATATGGCATCATAGGCATGCATGCTTAATATAATTACCTCGAATGAAGACATCGAAAGAATTGCTGTACGCCGCGTTGTCAGGGCAAGGCATGGTGTAGAACGGGCGCACAGCCAAAGGATACCGGTGGAGAATGTAGAAGTCCGTGCCGTACCTACACCATCGCACAAAGCAGTTATTATATATTACAAGCTTTCAGATTAACCTCATTGACGATCCTGAAACTTTTACATACTTTTCCTTGACAAGCCGACCAAGCACTTTCTCAGCTTCAGTAGTCAGGTCTCCCATAGGCTCCAGCTCTGTTCCAGCGTCCTGTCAATTAGACAAACCAACAATGTCGTTATCAGTACAATACAAAGCAAGCCTACATTCTGCAAGAGTACGCAGGTATTTCAAATCTTGCATGCATGTATTACACTTACCTTCAGCATTTGGATACCTTCCTCATAAGTCAGCTTGAAGGTTTGCTCCAGATACTGCACAACAGAAACGTCATGATCTTATTCAGTCTGCTACAGACCCCCATATACAATTGCACAATCAGAAGAGTAGTACCACAAAATAAATACGCGAGGTTGTTTTATTACCTTCAGAGGTTCAAACGGACGCTGCTTGTTTATGACACCAAGTTCCTCCTTGCAGTTTTCATTCAAATGTCTAAATATCGACACAAGCAAGTCACCTATGACATCGCAGACCTGGTAACAGAACAGATAATTAGCAATCACTACTGCTACTAATACTACAGCGGATTAAAACCAAACCAAATGAAATGAATCAGAAGCATTATTCTCGTTTTGATTCATCTTACTTCAAAATAGTGCTCCATGATCTCCATCTCAGCGTCGAGGCCAGTGAACTCACAGAGATACCTGGTTGTCCTGGACGTTTCTGCTCTGAACACAGGGCCAACCTCGAATACACGCTCGAACCCACCGCAGATGGCCATCTGCTTGTGTAGCTGAGGAGACTGCGCTAAGCAGGCAGGCTGTCCATGGTACAGCAGCTTGAACACGGCCGCACCTCCCTCGCTGGACCCGGCCATCAGTTTTGGCGTTTCGATCTCGACGAAGTCCTTTGACGACAGAAACTCTCTGAATTTCTGCATGATGTTCGGAACAGAATTACAGATGCGAATCAATAAAAGGAACATTGTATGCCAAAGAAAACTCACTTTTTAGTCTGTGGAATAAAAATACAGAGTGCTGCTAATTAAGCTAAGCTACCTAAAAAGGACTACATGCAGATGCAGTGTGGGTATGTGGCTTGGCACTACACATTCTGTCAGACTATTACTGCTACATAGATGATATAAGGAATCAACAGTTGATACAAAAAAAAACTATAATATCAAAATACTCACGTTTTTCACTTGAGCCTTGATCCGGAATCCTGCTTGGTTGAAGGGTAATCGCAAATGAAGAGCCCTAGCGTTCAAGCAGGTGTCTTGGCCAACATGAACAGCCTTCACAGTCATAGCAACATTAGTCGGTCTCTCCCTTAAAACTTCAATACGATTCTAGCTAGAAATCAAAGGTAGAGCACCAAAACCACAGTAACAAATCTAATAAGACGTACTTGTTGAGCCTCACTCCGTGATGCATCCTCAAGGCTAAATGGAAGCATCGAGGTAGCCCTGTTGATGCAATAAATCTTGCTGACTTGAATCTCCACCTGCAATATATGGCGGCCAAACAACCAAAAATAAGGATCAAAACCCATGCACTTAATTAATTAGTTGTTACTCCTACTTGTTAGTCTCATGAAGTAATCTGTGGATTGGATTTCAAAGAAGGAAGGAACAACTACTAATTTAATGCCAACTATTCTTGTCATATAAATTCTCTAGTGTTTGTTCTTTACGTAGAGTTGATTAAACTTAAAATCCTTTGACTCATCTAGCAAAGAGTGACTTCATGCTTGGTTTGAAGATTATAATAATTGGTCTAGATCTATCCGTAGATAGATAAAACCAGATATTTTATCCTTTATATAAAAAAATAATAATAGCGGGTAGAACGAACGAACCTGCTGTATTGTGGGGGCTTCGATGGGCACCTTGGGGACGGAGACGATGCCCTCGACGTGGACGCAGGACTCGTTGCTGAGCGCGACGGCGAACCGCACCATCCGCTGGCTGAAGCCGACCACGCATTGCACGGTGGCCATGCCCTGGCGCAGCACGAGGAAGGCCGTCATCTTGGAGGTGGAATGGGCGGACTGCACGAACCCGCGGACCAGCACGGAGCGGCCCAGCAGCTCGGCGGCGCCGAGGTCGCGTACACGCGTCCACGAGCGGCTGGTGACGGCCTTCGACTGCGTCTCCTCCGCGGGGACATCGCCGTAGTTGCCCGCCAAGGGGTCCTCCTCCTCCGCCTGCTCGGCGCCCGCCTGCGCACGCTGCTGCTGCTGCTGTCTCTGGCGCTGCGCCGCCTTTGTGGCTTTCCTGGCGTCCTTGTTCAGCTGCTTCTTGCTGGGGGAGGGGTGGGCGGCGGCGGATGCTAGATCGGCTGCGAGCTCCTCCGCCGCGGTGGGTGTACGTGCACGAGGCTCCGTTGCCGTTGACATGGCTCCGCTCCGGTCGGCGATCGACGACGTGCACGAGAGAGAGAGAGACCGTGCCGGGCTGCCGGCGGAGCCGCGAAGCAAAGGGTTCACCGTTCACGTGGCCAAGCCAAACTCGATCGTTACATCAGCCGATCTCTGGATTATATAGTAGCCTACAATTACCGTAAGTACGTAGGAGTCGTTTGCGCAGCCGCCGACGCAGATCGTCGGATCGGTGACGAACTCGGAAATCTTGGTATGTGCCGACTTCGTACGAGTTTATTCTATTCTACTTATATAGTTATAATAATATTGGGCCGTGTGGGCTTACCATTGTGGCCGCGTTGGTATCAGGGAAGGACACGCGGGGTGGCGGTCGGCGGCCGAGGTAGCGACGACAGACGAGCTAGGGCTCGTGCAATTTGGGGGGAGTCTGCAAGTTCCACCTCTTCCTCCTCCGTCGAGATTGCAAGTACATTTTCGTATATCCCTTAAATTCAGTTAACTTTAGTTGTTCCCCTTCCTTTGTTTTCGAGCAAATCTTAGATTCCAAACGACCCTCTTCCCTGATTTCGAGCAAAAGAGTGGGAAATTGATTGTAGTCGTTCTACGTTTTTTTGGTAATGTCTGGTTTTTTTTTTTTTTTTCGCTAGAAGGACGACACCAATCAGCCAACGAGGATGGTGAAAGAGGATGGCGAAAGAGGCTAGGATGATACCACAGTTGTCCCGGAGGATTGCGGGGCTGGCGCTGAGCATGGCAACATTGGCCTTGAGAATCATGATACGGTTCTGGATGATAGTGGAATGATGGCCTCCAAGGATAGCAATGGTAAATCATGCCAACGTGAACGACGCCCACATCAGGAGTTTGGCAGACGTGCGGTGCAATTGTTGGCCATTCGTTCAAACTTCCCTATCAACGAGATCTACGGCTATGACTGGCAACAAGGTCGGTGCATCTACGTGCAGCGCGAGGAGGAAGTACAAGAGGTATATACTAGCTACCTTATTATATCTACTATATGTTTTATATCGATCTCGCACATACTGATACATCTTGTATTGTAATAAATTAAAACCTTTCACATTCATGCTTGCACGTGCAGGAAGGAATGGTTGATTTGGTGCCCATTGGACCCCGTGAAGTTCTCTTGGCCTTCATCGTGGAAGTTTATACTGACAGTGAGTCTGATAATGCTACCATCAAAGCGGGCTGGGATGTTTCAACAGATTTTGAAGTTAAGGAATACACACAATCCATCTGTGTATGCCCTGGCTACGAGTTTGAGATCATATATTTTGGTGATTCCCAAAGCCATTCAGCCCAATGTTGAGGTCAAGTTGAAGTTGAAAGCCCTCGGTCCTAGAAGCAGAGCCGTTTATGGTAAGATCAAGGCAAGCACCACTGACTATAGGAACAAAAGTGTCCACCTCTTTAGTTGTGAACGAGGGACGAGCTTGTCCTTTCCCTCCGGCTCCACATCCATCCTTCCGTTGAGTCCGTCTATGGTTGTCATGACATGTCGTTGGGAGCTGGAACTCCACATAGAAGTGGACCTGACAGTAATCACAACATGTGATAGTCAAGAAGAAGAGCAGGACAAGAATTTAAAATTCAGTCTAGAATTCAACCATGAAATTACGAGTCAAGAAAGAGAAGTCGATGATTGTCAAGTTGAAGTGAACATCATTTGGTCCCAGATTGGTTGATACTTGGTACCATGAACTCAGATGTGATGGGGTGTTGCAATAGCATGCTGTTATGTCCACAGCTCGAGTGTTTCTATCCCGTTGTTGCCAACGCTGTTTAGTCCTATGTGAAAGGTCTGTTTTACCAGAGCTTCTTTTTATCAGTCCTGACATTGTATAGTTGATATTGGCATATTGCAGTCTTTTATGAATGTTTTTATCTCAAACTGTCATGTTTCACTTTTTGCTAGTGTCAAATAAATAAAGGAACAAACATATCTTATATAATTACTTGTAGTTATATTCGGTTCAAAATTAAACAAAGTGGTTCTGTTTGATTTGAACCACTTTTGGACCTTTACATGTTCATGTGTTATGGAAACATTATTTGACCACCACGGTCAGTGGTATGTTTTATTGCGCAGAAGCAGAATTAGAAACACACGTACTTGCGAATAGATTCTGAGCTTCAAAGGGAGCAGTTTGATTTTCTGAGCTAGAAAGGGAAACAGCATAGACCATTAAACTTGCATTTTAGCCTGACTGGACATTTCATCGAGCACCTAATAAGCTACAAGCAGCGGAGACAGCACGGAGGAATTTTGCCACGGAAGGGAAGGGCAATGCTGGACCTTTTTTTTTTTACCAGGGAAGGGCAATCGCCGGAGCCCAGGATGGAGGTGCTCGCCGCACCCGCACTTGTGCTCACAGGAGCTCGGGATGGAGGCACTCGGACTGGGTAGGGGCGAATGTGCTCACCGGTGACGCCCTCCCGCCGCTGGAGCCGGTGACGACGATGGAGGTGGGGCGAGGCGGCCGTGCTTGTCCGCATGACGCAAGGAAGATGCGACGCGATGGGGAAGACAGGAAGATGCGACGCGTTTTGGGAGAAAAACTTTGAGACATATGGCGCGCTTACGGTGGAGCCGAGCTGCCGGCGAGCCATAGCGAGGCAAAATCCGTGTCTTTAAGGAGGCAAACACCAAGCAGGAACAACTCGTAGCACAATTCTTCTTCACTACCATCAATAGATGCGACCAGAACTATATACAAAAAAAAAAAAAGGAACTCACTAGCTTAAGAATTATTAATAAGCCCAGCCCTTGTGGTATACACCAATAAACAGGATCAGACCTGAGCACAAAGAAGAACTGAGCAATACTTGCACTTCAGAACAATCAGACCAGAGAAACACATCAGCCGGGAAGAAACGCCCAAAACTCCAAAAGGATCGTATTTTCTTGGTTCCAGCAATCTAATAGATACAAGTAGCTTTGTGAATTTAACATGAACTCTGAACCGCAGTAACCGGGTTCAGTAGCTGAAATTGCAAGTTAACAACGATGATGGTAGGAACATGGGAACTACCCGTACGCTTAGTGACACCGCTTGCAGGCTCGGGCTTGGAATCAGGAAATTACGGCACAAGCCTCTGCGGGTCGCGGGGGAACATCGAGGTCTTCCTGATGTTGTTTAGGGCGCAGAACAGCATCACGACCCTCTCCAAACCCACACCAAAACCACCGTGTGGAGGTGCACCGTAGCTACAATGGGCAGGGAAACATATCAACATGAGTACCAAACAAAGGAGGCTAGGCGAAAAGTGTATCCCAACACATCAAGATTCAAGATTATGGCCATGGTATAGGCACCAACATACCTGAAGGATTCAATGTAGGCCGAGATAGTGCTCACATCAATTCCACACTCTGTTGCACGCTTGGCCAACAGCTCAGGAGTGTGTATCCTTTGCGCTCCAGATATTATCTCCTCGCCTGTAATATCAGCGAAATTGGTTCAGCTCATTATTTGGATGTCCATGAGTTATGTTTCAAGTTCAAAAGGAAAAAACACATTTGCTTTAATGAAATAAATACATTTGCTTAAGTGAAATAAAATTCTAGAGCAGGAAGCTTAAACAGAGCATGTCAAAACAAAATTTGAGTTATTTGACAATGCTAACACTAATGGATTTGTTGGGAAATAGAAGAAAGTGAACGGATCATCCAGTGGGAAATGACTTCATGGTCAAATTGCATTCCAGGAGACAAGCAGGATCATCCAGTGGGAAATGACTTCATGGTCAAATTGCATAATGGGAAGTAAACATAAATTTGCCTTTATTCCTGTGTAGTCTGAAGCATATCAAGGTAATTATACAGCTCAAACCCAAAGGAAACAAATCTTATAACAGTTTAGAAAGAACAAATCCTGTCCATGCACACTTTATTATAAATAAAAAGCGATAAAGATACATTAATAGAACAAGAACACATATAGTTTACTTTTACTGTTACAAATAGGAATCAGAAATCAAATGATTTCTCTATACATAATTGCATATATAACACTACAGCATTAAAGAGGCATCATATATACTTTTAAAAAAGGCTTGCCCAAATACACTTATTTACATGATCAAGAGGCATGTAAAATTACTACATGGCATCAGAAACAACATTTTCAATTGTAGTGCTTACCTCGAATGAAGACATCAAAAGAATTGGTGTAAGCTGGGTTGTCATAGCAAGGCATGGTGTAGAACGGCCGTACAGCCAAAGGATATCGATACAAGATGAAAAAATCTGTGTTATACCTACAAATAACAATAACAAAGAAAGTTGCTATCAAA
The DNA here is from genome assembly GCA_023333625.1 of Bothriochloa decipiens. Taxonomy (NCBI): domain Eukaryota; kingdom Viridiplantae; phylum Streptophyta; class Magnoliopsida; order Poales; family Poaceae; genus Bothriochloa; species Bothriochloa decipiens. The sequence goes on along the minus strand of CM041634.1, from coordinate 1,459,208 downwards.
ATATAAATTAGTGAAACTTAATAGGCCTGTAGAGTTCACATACTTTTCCCTGACAAGCCGACCAAGTTTTTTCTCAGCTTCAGTATTGAGGTCACCCATAGGCTCAATTTCTGTTCCAGCTTCCTGTTCATTAGATAAATAATAAATGTATAGTCTGAATTTGCCTATAACAAAATTGGCTAACTACTTCCACCAACTTATACAAGTAGATTTGGACTTAGGTGTATTTAAATATTGGGCAACACAGGGAAGTGGAAAATAAAAAAGTTGCATTGGATTTGCTGATGGACCTGTATTTGATTTTGAGTCTGAGATGGCTATGGACTAGTATCAAGGATCAGAGGAAATAGCAACTAGACTTATTCATAATCATATATTTATATATGCTACACCGAGCAAGCCTAGACTATGCAAGAGACAGCTGCAGGTATGTACCTTCAACATTTGAATCCCTTCCTCATAAGTGAGCTTCAAGGTTTTGTCAAGATACTGCAAAACATCATTAGTGATCTGTCAATCTCTTGAGCTGAATCCATAGAACTGCATAGTCAAATTACAAAACAAGCATCTTTACCTTCAGAGGTTCAAATGGAAACTGCCTGTTTATTGTTTCTAGTTCTTTCTTGCAGTTTTCAGTCAAGTGTTTAAATATTGACACGAATAAGCCATCTATAATGTCACAGACCTGTGAAAGAAATATAATTAACAATGACTGCTTCAGATAATTAAACAATGGATTCTTTTACAATCTTACCTCAAAATAATGCTCCTTAATCTCCATTTCAGCATCAAGACCAACAAACTCACAGAGATGCCTGTGTGTGTTCGAATTTTCTGCTCTAAACACAGGGCCCACCTCAAATACTCGTTCAAAACCACCACAGATAGCCATTTGCTTGTACAACTGAGGAGACTGTGCTAAACAAGCAGGTTGACCATTGTACAAAAGCTTGAATACGGCTGCACCTCCTTCACTAGATCCAGAAATCAATTTTGGGGTGTGGATCCCAACGAAATCCTTTGACAACAAAAATTCTCTGAATTTCTGCACATGTTCAGCAAAAAGAATACATCAAAAATCAGTTGAAAGAACAGTATATGTTAAAAATTAGATAATGAAAAATCCATATGCTTGGTGCCTCGACACACCACTGATGTAAAATGAAGATATGAAAATGAAAACAAAAAAGTTTGAACACTAAATGACTCATGCTGAATGTTGAAAAGTGAAAACTACTGTAAACAATAAGACAGAATCACATTCCACTTGGCCTAATGTACTATGTTTAATGTTATTCATTTGTTAGTGTATGCCAAATTCAAGTCTGGCACCTAAGAGACAACAGCCTTGTATAGAAGAAAATTATTCTATTCTGAAAGCATGAAGGTTTTGCAGACTCAATGTCTACACCTAAAAAACTCCAGTGTTATCGTCAGCGCAGTTAATTGCCCCGCCCACCCCGCCCCGCCACCCAGTAATCCCATTCCCATGTGTGACACCCAGTAATTCCATGCATCAACCAACAATGTATCTGGCCGGTTTGCTCGATATGGCCCAGCCCAATAACCGCTGATGCCATGTTAGGCCAACCCTTCTTTGTTCCCTTGCATGCTTGCGCCAACCAGACCCCATCGCAGCGTGGGCAGTCAGTACAGGGCCGGGATCCCAGAGCCCCAAGGCGGGTACTTCGTCACCCTGGAGGCCACGGGCGATGTGGTTCTGGTGCAGGACGGCTTGCAGCGGGCCATGCAAGCGGCACCGGAACGGAGGGCATGTGTTGCTGCTAGATGACATCCCGGTTGACAAGGCGGCAGTCCTGCTTCACCTCGCAGCCACAGCAGCAGCACATGGTGCAGGAAAATATGGAATCGGTGGCAAGCACGTTGGGCAGGTCTGCGTCTCTGCGGCCCAGAGCCATAAACACTGGCTGAACGCCTACAATGACCAACTCAAGCTTGCACTCTGATTCCTTTAAATGTACAGTGCCCCTATGCAATTTGTATTTCCTAGAATTGGAAGAAGAGGAATGGGAAGAGCGTGATGTGCATACAGAGATGCCAATAAACATGTGTATACTGAATGAAAGACAAATTTCCTAAGATTGTGCATCACCAAGGGCATTCGGCTATTGCTACTATCCAAGGTCCTAAAGTCTACTGACATCATTTGATATGACTCCGAAAGTCTGAAGATTAATGTTTAGTACAAAACCTCAAGATGCATGTGATCTCTCACCTAAAGATACGGGATCGTAATAGTTTTCACCATTATTTTATTTGCTTCTTTTTGCTGGCCTTTCAAAAAAAAAATCTTTGCTTCTTATTCAAAGCAATTTCCCAAAAATTACAGCAGATAAAACAGTAATGATAGCATGCTAACATTGTTTTTAAAAAAGCGGTCAGTTTAATCACTTTGCCATGTATATTTGTGAAAGGGTTAAAAATTTTAGAGAACAGATCACAACGGGATAACAATCTAACATGGTTTGGTGATTCTGAACAGTAATTCGTTGATCTGAATAGATGACATATCATGCAGCGATGACAAAGCCCCTTGTCCATGCAAATCTGTTTGCATCTTATAACATCTCAATATGTCAATAAGTATAATTGGTCTGCCATGGATTGATATACTGTGATTGGTTAAATCAGAAAAGGTTCAAATTTTTAATACCAACTTCTGTGGTAAAAATGTTCAAACTTTACACTGTAGATTTTGTTTGTCAGATGAACTCAAAACTAGGTAACATTGGTAATAAAAAAGAAAAAGCAATTGATCCCAAAAAGACTAAAATATACAATTGCTAATGCTATGAACTGAGGTTACTACCTTTGTGTCTTTTCTCGCCAAAAAAAAAGGATAGAACTAACTATTTGCAACTTGAGGTTACCACAAATTATTTCAATGTTTTGGTCTCAGGTTGCCACTACTTGTTTGCTACTTGACGTTGTTTTGTGCAGTTAATGAGATTGCTTATCCTCTCTCTCAATGCTCTTGTTAAATAGCCTGCTCCCATTAGCAGGGGCAGTGCTCTCAGGAGCTTGGTGTAAACGATGACGGTTTAGTCCCTGTTCTACTCTCGACGATTGAAAGGGCTGATATGGCACGAGGTGGGCTAGGAATGCTCAGGTTTGCTGAAATCATGTGATCTGTTTTCAGTGGAATATATATTTGAACATCAAGGAGACTGGAGTTGCAAGAAGCTTTTGCACGTGTATACCTGTGCATTTGGAGCATTACACGTCTCAAACATCAAGATTTTATTAGTACCAAATACTATCTAGCTTGGGAAAAAAAAACTCATACAGGCATCTAGGTCTACCTACAGGAAAAGTGTGCGATACTCTTGGCCTCTAGCTCTCACATTACACTCAAAATGTTATATTCTACTAGTATAACAAACATTTCAAACATAAATTACCATATGATGATTGTTTTTTCCCGTTGCAACACACGGGCATGATTCTAGTATAGTCAACAGAAGAATAACAATGCTAGTTAAAGCCTAAAACATAATCATATGGCATGCTATCTCGTCCAGCACAATACATATATGAATGGTAATAGATTAACAATAAAATAGTATGGAACACTCACGTTTTCAACTTGGCACTGGATCCGGAATATGGCTTGATTCGAGGGTGTTCGTAGATCAATAGCTCTGAAGTTCAGGCGGGTATCTTGACCAACACGAACAAGCTTCTCTCCAGCCTTCAATCATAGGAATTAGGAATATTCAATTTAAAAAACTTCAATATGAAACAAAAATTTATAGGCAGAAAAGCTAAGCACAAAATTGAGTGCTTCTTTGAAACAGAATGCAAAGGAAATCACAGGATGTGAACAAGGCATACCTGTTCAGCCTTCTCAAAATCTGCCTCACTCCGAGCCGCATCTTCAAGGTTAATTGGAAGGGTCGGGATAGCCCTATTGATGCAATAGATCTTCCTCACTTGAATCTCAACCTATAGATTACATCCAAAGTGACCAGGATCAGAACAAGCCATGTTTGCAGAAGCATGCAGTAGATTGAAGCATGTTTTAGGCTATGCCAGGAAACCAAATTTATACTGACAACAATCCAACATGCATATGTACAAACTACAAACAACATAGTCATCCGATGTTGATTCATCAGCCTAGCTAAGGAAAAATTCATCATCCTAGAGACGTCAGGAAATATGCTACTAACATGTATAGAATCAGTTGGCCGGTTTTACTACTCGTGATGATAAGAAATTACCATATCTGCGCGAAGCCATGAATGAATTGGAGACAGGTAGGACCGTAGGACGAACCTGCTGTGTGGTGGCCTTGAGGGGCTCCCTGGGGAGGGAGACGACGCCCTCGACGTCGACGATGGACTCCTTGCTGAGGGCGGTGGCAAAACGCACCATCTGCGTGCTGACGCCGGCGTCAGCACTAGCGACGAGCACGCACTGCACGGTGCTCATGCTCTGGCGCAGCACGACGAACGCCATCTTCTTGCTGACCGGGCGGATGGCCTGCGCGGCGCCTCGGACAAGCACGGAGCGGCCCGCAGCAGACTCGTCGAGGTCGCCGATTTGGGACCACACGCGGCCGGAGATGGCCTTGGACTGGATCTCCTCGACGGGGACATCGCCGTAGTTGGCCGCGAACGGATCCTCGGCGTCGGCCGCCTGCTGCTGCTGCTGGCGCTGCGCCGCCTTCTCGGCCTTCTCCGCCTTCCGCGCGTCCTTCTTCTGCTGCTTCTTGCTGAGGGTCGCGGCGGAGAGGTCAGCGGCGAGTTCCTCCGCAGCGCCGGCGGCGGCCGAGGAGGCGGGTGGAGGCTCCGACGACATCGTGGCGACGACGAGAAGCGAGCAAGGTTAGCCTACCAAGTGGTCTGGTCGCCGGCGGCGGCTATCGAGCGTGAGGTTAGCAGGAGCAGAAACGGACTAGGGTATGTAAGTGGGTTTGATGGGCCAGGGAATAGAAGCCCAGCCCAGATATGGGCCCTGTTCCGAACAGCTTCGATTCCAAGCTGATTTTCAAGGAAGCAAAGCAGGAGCAAGCTAACCGAACCGTCGCGCTGGAGTTCGGCGTTGGCGGAGGAGGACCGAGGACGCCGCCGTGGAGCGGTGGAGGCGGCGGCCGAGCTGAGGTGGAGTAACGCGGGGAGGAGAGCTCCAGCTGCCTGCCGTGCTCGACGACGCCCGCGGCGTGGGGAGTGGGGACTGAGGAGTTGTGGTGGGCCGGTGGCCTTTTGTGGGAGCAGGCCGAGGTGTGTGGGCTGCATGCTCAACTTTAGCGGGAGGACGGATGAGAGGCAGGCCAAGAAGCGCGCGGTTTGGGGCCGTGGGCTCGAAACTTTTTCTCGCCAGAATCCAACGGTCTTTCCTTTCATCTTTTTTTCTAGTCTTTTCTTTCTTTTTTTTTTCTTTTTAGGCGTGGACGCGTGGGTATTTCAGCCGAAAAAAACGATGTACAAAACTGACACGTGTTAAATAACCGAAATTTTTTATTGTTGAAAACCGAAATTTTGTGAAACCGAACAAATCAAACCAAACTTCTAAGTTTAAATCAATTGCCCACCCTGAGCTTCACACCATCTCCCATCTTCTATGGTCCTCCGACTTCAAAAAGAGAAAACACTCTATATATTTTTTTATAGAATTAAAAATGTGATGAACAAATATCTTATAACAACTTCTTTATTTAGAATACCCAAATATTACCGTCTTTTTATGCTGTAGTTCTGAATAGCCAAATATAGAGTACCTACAGGATATATAGAAAAAATGTTAGATGGCGGAAAGATATAGATAGTAAATTTAAGAGAAACTCTTAAAGATGCTCTTAAATTTTTAGATGTATCTTACTTTTTTGACTTTTAGTTTAATGCTCTGACTCTAACAACAATGTGTAGTTTTGAACGTTTTATTTGTTTTTTTTTCTTTTTATGGCATGTGAGATTTTTATGTTAGTGGTATGTGTTTTCTTTTCATTTCTTAATCCTTCGGGTTTGCCTGGGCTGAGGCTTGGTGTAGGAGGGAGGCGCTTGGCTAGGGTGCTCCACTGGATAGCCACTCCAATTGCCGAAAAATCTCTGTTCTCCATTGTTTCGACCACCATCGAGCTATCTGACTCAATGATCACTCTACTAGCACCAACTTGTTGAGCTGATAACAGGCCATCCTCAATGCATACGCCTCCGCCATATATGCATGAGTTACATGGGAGGTGAAATTGTTGGTTGCCGTTCGCCAATGATTACTCCCATGCTATCGAACACCGGATCAAAAGTCGCATCCATATTCACCATAAGTTCTCTCTCCTTCTAGTGTTTTGATCCAACCAAACTATATCTTTCCTCCTTTCTTCATTGACAATTTGTAATTGGTTGAAAACACAGCAATTGCTAAAGCTATTTGGAGTGTTATTTGAACATTCTTGCCCGCGATTTGTGATGATTAATTTCACAAAACCCACACTGTTCAGGTTCTTAATTGTTTCTCACAGAGAATTACTTCATCTAGAACTATATAACTGGATTTATCTACCCTCCAAATGTCTGTAATCTTGTTCCATAACTCTAGTTTCATCCACATTTCCTTTGATCTCGCACGCAGAAAACATCATATGTATACCTTCACAGGGCAAGCAGGGCATCCTCCAACTCCAATGTTGGAATATGCTTGTGTGCTAGTACCGTCCGGCAAGGAATTAACCCATGGAAAAGTCTCCATATCCAAAGATTCTGTTCCTTTTTTTTTTTCCAGGATCTCCAACTTCCATACCTGATTATCGACAGTGCCGTTTACATTCACTGTTATCTGGTTATCGCCGAATCTGTTTACCCCTGGGCAACGGTATACTGATCTATCTTAACAGTAAAAATAAATCCATTCCGTTGTGATGCCATGCCACTACATCTTCCCTGCCCGTGAAAACGGGGATTTGCAGGATGCGATCAACGTCAACAGGCTAAAATTGGCTAAATATATAAAACCTGTTTATTTGAATTTGAATATACACGAAATGCGTGATATTCAGACGGAATCTTCTCGTTGCCACCGTCCTTCGCGCGTCCCTCTCGTCTTTGCTGAGCAGCGCCGCTGTCCAGGCCGACCCCATCCACCAGTCTCACGCGGTAAACGCCAGTCCAAAAATAACTACCCCCGCCACCTACGAGACTCTCCCAATGACAGACGGGTCCCACCCGTACCGTACCCCACATGATATTGACCAGGCCATTCTACCCTGGCCCACACCGGGCGCCGCCGCCCGTCTCCCTCTGCCTGGATACTCTCCTCCTCTCGGCATCTCTTTGGCCGTGGGGCGTCCCCCTCTCTTCCCCCCACGACTGAAAAAATTCTCGAAATCGAAACCCCGCCCCCCCCCCTCCTCCTCCCCCACCTCGCTCGAGAGACGCCAAGACGGAGAGGACAAGGGAAGGCCCAGGGGGAAACCACGGCCACCGGCGCGATGAAGCCGTCGTCCGCGTCCAAGAAGAAGGGAAAGAAGAAGAAGAAGAAGTCCTCGCCGGCGGCCGCCGCGGCGCCGGCGCCGGCGGAGGGGGCTGCGGATTCGGAGACCTGCTCCCGGCTGCCCGAAACCCTAACCCTAACTGCCGCCGCCGCAGTTTCGGAGGCGGAGTCCAGCAGCAGCAGCAGCGGCGAGGCCTCGACGTGCCCGTCGTCGGCCTGCTTCACCGCAAGCTCGTCGGGGACCTCCTTCTCTGCCTTCTCCTCGTCGGCGTCCACCGCCTCGTCGTCGGCCGTCGGCGAGGAGCGGCGGGACCTCACGTGGCTGCTGGACGCGTTCGCCAGCGCCACCATCGACCAGATCGACTCCGCCTACCGCGAGGCCGGCGGGGACCCCTTCGTGGCCGCGGGGATCCTGGGCTCCACGCAGGACACGCAGCCGCCACAGCCGGCGCCGCAGCCCCCTCCGCCGCCGGATCTCTCCTCGCCGCGCAGTGGATCTGGTGGAAGGAAGGCTGGTCGGAGGCCCAAGCGGGTCGCGGTGGCCGCTACGGGCATGGTCGCGGACGTCATTGGCAAGGAGTACACGCGACCCACGACTACTCCTACTCCTGTAAGCGTGCCAAATGCCTGGAAGGGTCGGGATGGGGAGAGGGATGGCGGGTCTGGTGGCCGCAAGTACAGCGTTGAAGAGGCAGAGCAGTTCCTGTGCGCCATGCTCGGGGATAATACCGAGCTTGGAATGGGTGTTGTCAGAGACGTACTCGGTGAGACATTTTTCACTTGCTGGCCTATAGTCGTCGACTCAGAATGCTGCATTTTGACCATTTGTTCCATTTCATGCCACCATTTTCACGACTCAACTGGATTTTGGACCTTGAATCTGTAAACCCCATGTCTTTGGATGCAGCTAGTGTTCAAAAGATGTTTTTTTTTTTACTGGCTTGCATATATATAGAGGTTCTGTCAGGAGTGAAACATAAAAAAGGATCCTTTACATCAAATCTTCAGTGATTTTTCAACAAAAATCTTGTGAAAGAATAATCTTTTGGCTCATTGTTGGTCAAAAACATGAACTGTAAAGCCATTGGTTAACTTCTTTTTTTTTGGCCCCTTTATTAAATGGGAACATTACGAAGGGCGATGATGGCATTTGAACTCTTGGTCTGTTAGTATATTTTTTTCGGTGCTGTGTGCTTTGCCGTGATCAATGAAAATGAAAAGGAGTAATATACTGTCTAATTAATTCATGATGTGTGGCAAATTGATTGGACGATGCCACTTACAGTGCCGATGTATCAATGGACATGCTAAAGATTGTGGCTTTAGAGGTCCTTTGGTCAGGAACATTTGCAGGATTGGATTTTGAGTTGATCATGTCAAAGGATTTGCAAGGCTCAGAGAAAGTATGGCCAAGGTCCAGTTGCACCAGTTAAGTGGATTGATGGCTTGCTACTGTGGAAAATAGGGATGTGAAGTGGAATGTTGCTTTTGCTCTTTTTTTTTTTGCTATCTTTATGGGAAAACTAGACAACATTTTGGTCAACTGAAAGATACAATTTTTTCATAGAGTTGCTTGCTCTATCTAGTGTACACTTATTCCATCTCTTTGTCTGCCAAACAACTGCACTTTTTGAATTGTTCTAAAAGTTGTGAATTCTGTTATGCGTGTAGCGATCGGGTTATTGACTATTTTAATTTCAGAACGGGCTGTACTTTTTCCAGTATTAAAAAATTTAGTTTTCGCATATTTTATTTTCTGTTTCCAACTAAATTGATCAATTTATTTAAATATATTGAAATTAGCTTCTTAGTATTTATTTTGTTTCGACAACTTGCATGCCATTTGTATGTTTATCTGATTGGAGCGTCGTGTTGATATTTTCATCTCATCCATTTGCAGGTCAGTATGGGTATGATGTTGAGAAGGTAAACATTTATTTTATTGGGTGCATGTGCATCTCCCTGGGATTATACACTGTGTTTTTACTTTTTTTTTTTTCAACAAAATCCCACCTATTGGTTTGAGTAGAAACTGCCCTGTTCTCTGTGTTAACCATTTTTTAGCTTTCAGTAAATATCACTTTCAGGGCAGATAACTCTTTGTTCTGGGGTTAGCCTTTGTATCTACAGGTGTATAAAGTGTAGGGTGTAGCACAGATGGTCCTGTGGGTTAGCGTCCTGATATGCTAGTCTTGTTCATATTGGCTGTCATGGACCAGTGGCCGCTATTCAGGACACTCTTCAACTATTTGATGATGATGTGCCTGATACTGTTAAATGTTGTAGCATTTGCCTATCTGGCACACTATATTTTAGGCTGTCGTGTTTTTGTAAGAGCTTTCTACCATCTATGAGCCTAGTAGTCATTGATGGTTTAGCATCAATTAGTAACATATAAGAACCAGTGTGTAACATAGTTTAACTGTTCACGCCAACTGATCTTTCACATTTAGAGCCAAAATTAGGATATGAAGACGTTTTTCTTGGTCACTTGACTTTTTTTGGATTTTGGATTACATTACATTCATGTTTTTCTTTGATCCTCTTGTTCTTTTTCGAGGATTCCCTATAATTCTTCGTGCTTAAGGAAGAAGTTACAATTACTTATGAAACCACTGAGGAGTTTTCTTTTTGTCTTGCATGTTCCTTCTCCCTGCTTTATGTTCTGAATGGATGCTATCCCGTTAGTTTGTACAGTTGTGCTAATCAAGTGCTTTCAGGCTCTGGATGCATTGCTTGACATATCTGGTGTGTCTTCCATTGAAAACATGGAAACAAATCATCAAAATGCTGGAAGGAATGACACCCGACAATATATGTTCCCTGGAAATGGGCTATCATTGGACAATCTGACTGCAGGGAATAGAAGAGGTCTACAACAGGTGTTTGCTTAGCACAGTTTTAGTTTAATGCTCGCTTTCTTGGATGCTAAAAATATGAATTGATATTTTATCTGGATGAAATTGAATTTATCTTTATTAAGTGCCATTTGTATTAGAAATGGGTGAATTCGCAAGAAATGTTATTTTTCTAAAAATTGAATTTGCACAGTGTGATGTATTTATTACTACATCCCTCACTACGATATTTCCGAATGCATGTACTGAAATGTTGACCAGAAACATACACAAACCAAATGAGAGCGTACTGCTACATAGAATTGGTAACCCTAGTTTGTCAGAAATATTTTCCCTGTCATTGAGGTTTTGGAAATATGATTAACACAATCAGAAAAAAATTCCAAATATCTGTGTTTTGCTACCTTTTTTGACTTCGGAAACAAGATAACATGTTTATTTGTGCTGTTAGCATGGTTGATGTATTGGCAATACATGCAGATATGTCATACATATTAACTTTAATGTGATTTTGAAGCTCTTTGCTTTATATTATATTATCAGGTATTTTTGTTGTATTTTGGTCTCTAATTTGTTTCAAACCATGGCAGTTACGTATGGTAGCGATTAGCAGGAAAGGCAATAAAACATTTGTAGTTATCTTGTTTGTTGTGGGTAGCCTTTTCTTCCAAACTGATGAAAATACTAACTTAATTGGGAATGTTGTTCCATCAAGCTTGCTGTTTACCTCGGAATGGCATTTTGTGCTCGTGATTCCTGTCTATGGTCAATATGTTTGTTATGCTTTCCATATGAAATCTTTTTTATTATATTCTAACTTTTAATTAATTCTACTCAGTTGACAGATGAGATTTCGAACACTAGGTTCCAGTCTGAATTAGGAGGACATGGGGAGTTTTTGTGGGGTGAACCTCAGATCAGGTGAGCTGACTCTGCTAAATGATTTATGCTCAGTCGATTTTTGTTTGGCATCGCTGGTATATATTGTTTACTTTATTATAGATGTAATATGCTGAAAGAAAAATTTAGAGAAATGATGTTTTTCTAGGGGTTCTTTCCTTGTGTAGTTTTGAACTTGTATTAAATTGGCTTTCGTCCAATCAGCTGTTGCATGGCTATAAAGATCAACTAGGAGGAGGATCTACTTTCCAGAAACCATAGTTGGAGTTGCTTTTTGTGGGGATTGCATTGGGGATATGAATATTGTAGTGACTGTGAGGAATGCCAAATTGAGGAAGTATCTTCGGAACCCACCTATCAATTTGGTAAGGGTTTGGGCCTCTGGAAGCATGCAACTGTCCTGTGATTTGTCCGATTTAGCCTGGGCTGATTCACAACCGCTATTTTATACTCCTTCCATTCCAAATTGTTAGTCGTTTTGGCTTTTCTAGGTACATAGCTTTTGTACAAACATTGAGGCCACCTTTTCCTCTCACCTCAATCCATTGTCATTTCGGTGTTTTGCTGTTGTCACCTCTCCAAATTGAATAACCACCTCAACTCCCTTTTGTGCTATTATACTATGGTGACGACATCCAAGTGATCATAGATGATGAGCCGTTGCACATCTGACATCCCATAGTGACATCCCATAGATGAGTTAGTAGGATACAAAGTACATATAGGTAGGCAACAACAACAACAACAACAACCAAGCCTGTCAGTCCCAAGCAAGTT
>CM041634.1:1428974-1442221 GCA_023333625.1 Bothriochloa decipiens | reverse complement strand
CTCCTCCTTTACCCGGGCTTGGGACCGGCTATGTTGAGACGACTCAACAAAGTCTTCCAGTCAACATAGGTAGGATGAAAAAGAAATGCCAAAGTGACAATAAGATACAATTTTTTCCCAGTGGAGCACAAAGCTGCATGCTTGCTCCAAATTGGTTGGTTTAGCTTCACAAAGTCCTATTAAATTACATTCTCCATACTAGCCAAGGCTGTCTTGTGCACCTTTCATGCACTATACTGTATTAGTATTTTTTTTTTTCATATGACGCAGGAGAGAACTATATTAGTATATTTATGCCCACTGGATTGGCATTTCAGTTTAGTGATTTTCTAAGCAAGCCTCATTTGTCCCATGAGCCATAACTGGGCTATGGCCACACCTAGTTTTTTTCTCTCCTCGTGACTGTTTAATTTACTGAACAAGCCTCGGTAACCCCTTGAGCATAAACTTGCTGATGCAGCACTTTATTACCCTAATAATCTTTGGCTTAAGTTGGCCAGCTAGTTATTTCGAGGTTGTTAAAGCCTTTAATTAGTGCAAGTATATATTTCGACCCTGGTTTTCATGTAATTGGCTGTTGTTTATAACAAACTCAATATTTTATTCTACAGCTATGCGGAGGCTGTTAAAGAGGCACCACGTTCATCAGCGTTGCCTTCAAGATCAACTGCAGCGAAAGATGGTCCACAACAAGTCCTTGATTCACTGTTTAAAATTCCTGAAATACGCACATATGAGCCAAGTTCTATGGACTGGAAAAAGGTGGTAAAGAAACTGCAAACGTTCAATTATGCCGCCGCATCAAACAATCAAGGAAGGCCTAAGAATGGTATGTAACATTTGTATAATTGACCTAACCAATTTGGATTCAGTACCCTGTTGCTTGTTATCTATATGACCCATTTATATGTTCAGTCCACATTCAAATAGAGTGCTGACTGCTGATCTATGGATAGAATTTTTTACTTTCCTTTCTGGTCCATCAAGACCTGGCGTAATTACTTCCACTGAAACTATGATTTTCTACACAAATTTTTTTCGTCTAATTTTACGTAATCAGTGTCCTTATATTGAAACCATTTTGATAGATCTATTTGCAGTTGCATGTATTATTCTCGTTCACCCATTAGCTATTTTTTTGGTTTTTGATGCAATTTTATTGTTGCTTTATCTTAAGGGGATGGCTATCGTGAGTTCCGTGGTGTTGCTGCGAGGCATTATGATAAAATGAAAGAATATTATCAGAAAGTAATGTTTGTTTTTTTTGCTGAGTTTTGCTTCAGTCAATTTGATCATAGAAGGTACTTTTTTGTTGTTTCTTATTGTCTCCTCATTTCTCCCTGACAGGCTGCCCTGGCATATTCAAAGGGTGACAAGTCATATGCTTCTTACCTTGCTGAGGAGGTGAGAATTTGAACTATGATATGCAAAGGCTAAGTTATCTGTGGCGCTGTTAAAAAACAGGAAAAGGAAGTTCTGATCTTCCATGTTTAATGGTAGACGAGGATGTTCTAGCTGATGTGCTAATGCTGTATTCTTCCAGCAGAAAAAGCCACATCATATGCTTTTACGCATAACAAGGGTCTTTACTCGAATGCTCCTGTTAGCAGTAATCCTATCATCCGACGGTACATAACTGGTGTATGCTGGATGGTCCTAATTCCTAAATGATCTAATGATGCTGTATTCCTACAAGACAAAACCTAGTATAGCGGAAGTTTTCTCCCAAATATGTAGCCTAATCCCTATAGCTTAACCAGAACTTGGGAAGTACATACAATTGTTACTTCTGTGTCAACTTCCAAGTTAATAGTTTTTTGCTGGAATGCTCCTGGCAGCATTAACCCCGTCATCAAAATGAACAGTTGTCTGCTCTTAAGTCACCCCCCAAGTAACTCCAATAATTTATTCTCTTTATTTTAGGGAAATCATTATCGTGAACTGGGTCGCTTAGAAGATGAGAAGGCCAGCAGGAATATATTTGAAGCCAGGTAATAGTCACTCCTCCAAAAACTTTTGGTAACTTGGTTCTGATTTCTGAGATCGAATCTTTTGCAGAAATAAGCATATAACGAACACAATAACCATCGACTTGCATGGTCAACATGTCCAACAAGCTATGAACCTTCTCAAACTTAACATGATGGTTTGTATTTGCATGCCATGTGAGTACCACAAGATTCAATACTGTAGTCTCTGCCAGTGGGTTAATTCATGCCACTCGGCTATCTGTGTTTATCTAATGCTTTATTGTGCCCTTTTCTGTTTTTATGCCTTCGTTCTTTAAACAGCTGTCTTACTGAGGGTGATCACTGGCTGTAGTTCAGAAGGTACAGGGAAGGGAAAAATAAAGCGCTCGGTAAGAAAGTACCTCTTTGAGGTGTAACTCTAGTTATTCTCGTGTACTGTTTCCATGGTAATTCTCAAACATTGCATATGTTAAAATTTTAATGCTATTCCTGAAGTCCTTTGTTGTAAATCATGTTATGACTCAGCCAAAGCTTGCGCTCTCAAGTCAGGCATTCTTGAACAGTGTGGTTCTTGGCACTCACGTCACTTTCTAGGCCTCTTGCTCCCTGCATGTTAAAACTATTTTCTTGTCTTCACCTGCCACAATTGTGTGCCATTGGTTCTTTTGCCACATTAGTGCCATGCTACAGGTTGGCAGAATATTGTATTTATATATCTAATATTCTCACAAAATGTAGCCAGCACAAGAATGCACTATTATTTGCAATTTGTATGCTGTGATTATATGTTTTGGTATAGTTGGATTTTACTGTGAAGGTCTAAACAATGTTCTTGTTGCAATTGATAGTTTTACTTTTGTAATATAAATGGTGACAGGTTATAGAGCTTGCAGAGAAGGAACATATTGAGTGGCGTGAAGAGAACTCTGGAACCGTAGCTCTTCGACTTGGTGGTCCAAGAGAGTATGGGTTCCTTGAGCATGATTGTGATTCTGACTAAGCGGGGAAGCCTTTTGAGGAGACTTTAACATAGATTAACTTCTGATCTAATCTATGTATCCCCGTATTTATCTGTATTTATGTGTTATAATTATTATGGATACCTAGTCTGTGATGTAGGCTGTAGGTCTGAGTCTGACACAGAAGTTCGGTATTGTAGTTAAGTAAATTATGGTGTAGCGTTGATCCCAGGCTGCTAACTGTGTAAGGTAGTCTGAAGCTCTGTACACCCGACTAGTCTAGTTGTTGTGATGTGCTTCTGTGGACAATGTAAGACGGGAGCTGCAAATCTGCAATCAAATGTAAAACTATCCTGATGTTTTGTTGAAGAATATCATTGTATGACTGATCACGCATGCTGTACAATGTAAGCTTTCGCTGGAAGCATGCTGGAACCAATGTTGGCTTAATTTGTATTCGAAAACTCCATATACAACCAAAAAAAACACTAAACCATGTTTCCTCAAAATGAAAGAATTTTAAATTCGACTAATGTTGTGGAAAAATATAAACACTTAGTATGTTTTCAAATATATTTATTATGAAAATATTTTGAATATTTCATCCGTAAATATGACCTCTAGCTCTATCGAAAAAAGAATAAAGAATATACTCATAGAAAAGAGTTAACATATCAAATTTGACCATATATATATAAATGTATTAATTTTTATTTTTTATATTATGTGTAAAACCGTAACTGGAACTTTTTTTTTTTTGCCAAGGTTTTTAAAAACAGCCCCCGCTCCACTAAACCAGCTCCTCTGCGAGAAGAAATAAGCCGAAGTGCCAAACTGGATCTGTATATCGATTTTTTTCTTTGAGAAACGTATATCGATATAAATAAATTATTTGGGGAGGAAAGGTTTATTTTTTTCCTATGAGAAATACGTATATCGATAAATAAATTTCCTTTGATTTTGCATTTGCAAGTCCAAATAAACGTGGACGACAGAACGGGCATTTGGGCCTTGGAGCATTGGACGTCCAAGTCCAAGTCCCCCAGCATCTGTATAGTACGTCTGGTTTGGCCCATCTCCTCCTGGCTTTCTTCTCCAGTCTCCGCTTCGCTTCCAAAAGAAACAGAATTATGGCGGCCGTCGTTGCCGTTCTTCGCACCGCCCTCCCCCGGGGCCGTCCGGCAGCCGCCGCGCTACTGCACCACCGTCCCAACCCCTCCGCTCGGAGCCTCCCGCCGCCGCCTCCTCTAGGTAAGGCCAGTCTCCCCTCTCGAGGCTAACCCCTAAACCCCCCTCACGACCTCACCGCCGGCCCCCTCTCATCTCTCAACACAGGTCGAGCGCTTCCTCCCCTCCCGCGGATTGGTTTCTCCGCCGGCTTCGGCTACTCCACCGACACCGAGGAGTCGGTGCCCGCCGCGAGGCCAAAGGGTAAGGCCAGGAAGAACCCCATGAAGCAGTCGCGCTTTGACTTCACCAAGGTGGACGCTGCGCTTCTCCCGACCGTCATCCTCGTCGGCCGCCCCAATGTCGGCAAGTCAGCCCTCTTCAACAGGTGAGAGGCGCCTTGGGAAAGCATCCCTTCGTTAGCTCGCGCCTGTAGCTTTTGTGCAGCTCTAAGGGGCGGCATTTCCACGAACACCTTGGGTCTCTCACCGCACCCTTAGCACAAGCAACCATTTCGTATGGGGCGCATTTCTTCATGTAGTTTTCTGTCAGATGAGCTGGCGCACGTATATATCTCGTCTCACCAACACTGTATGCATTAATGCATAGTTGCTCAGCTATAGTTGCCAGCTCCTCGGTCCTATGCACATGATTCCGTCGATGTTTCTACTATGAAATTTTGTTGAGTGGAATTTCTGTCTTATTATGTTGCATGTTCTAGCACTGCTTGATTAAATTTATATTTTTCCATTTGAACTGTTTTGGCATTTGCATTAGATTTATACGGAGGAGGGAGGCATTGGTGTATAATACTCCTGGAGACCATGTCACCCGTGACATCCGTGAAGGAGTTGCCAAGCTTGGAGATCTCCGTTTCCACGTGCTTGACTCAGCTGGACTTGAGACTGCAGCAACATCTGGGAGCATTCTCGCTCGGACAGCAGACATGACAGGGAATGTGTTGGCTAGGTCTCAATTTGCCATTTTCTTGATTGATGTGCGGTGAGTGGCATTATTCTTGTTTTCATCATGGAATCAGTTGAAATTGTGGTTACTTGTTGCCTAGTAAAATTGCAACTCTCTTTGAAGGGATGGTCTGCAGCCACTGGATCTTGAGGTTGGGAAATGGTTGCGTAAGCATGCATCTGGGATACATACGCTTGTTGCGATGAATAAGTCTGAGTCACTAGATGAGCATGGACTTCTGACTGCTGCTGCTGGAGAAGCACACAAGTTGGGGTTTGGTGATCCTGTTGCAATATCTGCAGAGACAGGCCTGGGGATGGCAGAACTCTACGAGATACTCAGGCCATTGTTTGAAGAATACATGTTTCAGCTTCCAAACAGTAAGCCTGTAGCAATATATGCAATGGTTTGGTACATATGTTGTTTGTTTCGATCTTTAGTGACCAAGTGCTAATTTCTTTGACCAAGCAATTTGTGTTTGTCTATTCTTAAACTTACTGAAGAAACTAATACACAATTCTACTAGTGCGAGCCTGCGAGGCATCACCGCATCAGTATAAGAATATATTAGATATTGATTAGGTATCAACAAGACCTAAACAAAAATAATATCTTTATCTGCTATATTGGTCTCCATTTTAGTTCCATTGAAGTCAATGCATTGAGTGAAAACAATTGCTGCATTCGGAGATCGATAGGCTTCTGGTTTAAGGAACCCATTTTAGTGAGGCGTCTTTACGAATTTCAGCAGTATTATTTGTCCTTAGATAATGCTATATGTTTCTCTAGCAATAAGAGATTTATGAAGTTACACCATTGATTCTGCTGATATTGAGGGGAACCAGGCTTTGAACCTACGAACTGACTATTTAACATTGACATGCAATAGATGACCTCAACCAAGATGATCCTATCTCGGAGGTTGAAACTGAGGCCCATGAAGGTGATGAGAGCAAGTTACCTTTGCAGTTGGCAATTGTGGGACGTCCTAATGTTGGGAAGTCCACCCTTTTAAACACCTTGTTGCAAGAACAGAGAGTTCTTGTTGGTCCAGAGGCAGGCCTAACAAGGGATTCGATTCGGGCTCAGTTTCAATTTGATAATCGAACTGTGTATTTAGTAAGTTACTGTTCTCTGTTAGTTTAACAATTCTTTTGCAGCACCATGCAGTCATGCACCATATATTATATGGCTACATTTTTGTGCTTATATTGTGAACATTAGTTGTGATATGTGTTATGTATTTTTTTTATATTTTGTCTGCATTATTGATAATTCATAACAATTTTTGTAGTTTGTACTACTTCTGGTAAAAAAATACTTGCTTCAAGTACTACTTTGACTATTTTTCTATTAGAGTGTGGCTAGTGTCTAATAGATATATGAGATTGAGAAAGTTCTTTCAAAGACAAATATACTAGTATTTCTGTTTCCAAACTGGATGCTTTGGAAGCTGTTGGTGGTCAATGTTTGAAAAGTTTGAATGGATTTGTCAGTGTGTCAAGTATTTGTGACCGGAGGTAGTAATAATTAAGTCTCGACTGTGCTTATTTTCTATTATGCATATTGTGCATTTTCTCCTCTTAGTGTAGAAAATTGTTTTGGCTCATCCCTGCCTCTTATCTGTATGAACTGTTAAGTAAAAAAGACTTGTCTACTACTGAGATAATTAGCAACACAGAAAGTTGACTAGGACAATAATTACATATGCTCTACAACCAATACCACCAAATATGAGGATCTTATATGTCTATAAAGCTGGTAGCTTAGCCAAACTGAATCATATAAAATTTTTATTCAATTTGTTACTTGAGCATGCTAAACTTATCCAAAATTTATGATAATTGTTGCAGCTGTTTCTGTGTGGCTGGTGGTCTAATCATCTTATCCATTTTCGTAATGCAGGTGGACACAGCAGGTTGGATGGAAAGATCAGGGAAGGAGAAAGGACCAGCATCTTTGAGTGTTGTGCAGTCTAGAAAGAACCTAATGAGAGCTCACATTGTTGCTCTTGTCCTGGATGCTGAAAAGGTACTGACTGTGGTTTTGATATCCAGAGCCGGTGACTTACAGGGTGCGATAATAGTTTTGTGATTTACATATTTACTTGGCACTAGACTTGCTGGATACTGTGCTGGGCTGATATTACCAATGTCCTCATTCATTTTAGATTTCATTTGATTATAATGTACAGTCCCATGATAAAGCTCTATGGATATGCAGATTGCTAAGTCCAAAAGTAGCATGAATCATCCAGAAGCCGTGATTGCACGGCAAGCAATAGAAGAGGGCCGTGGACTCGTTGTGATTGTCAATAAAATGGATCTCCTCAGAGATAACCAAACGCTGTTTAACAAGGTTCTGGACACTGTTCCTAATGAAATCCAGACAGTCATTCCTCAGGTAATTGTTATATTTTGTTAGTTCATAATATATTGCTTTTCAACCTTGATGACATGATTACCAATCACAGTCAGTCTCTTCCCCAGACCCCACTCATATGGGAGCCTCTAGCACTGGGTCTGCCCTTTCTTTTAGTTAAGGAATATCTCTCCAACACAGAACTGCACTCTCTCTAAAACAGAACAGTTAAATGGTAATATGAATGATATGGATGTTCAGTTATTCTCTGCATGAATACAGCCAACTTCTGATCATATGGGGTTCCTCTCAAAATTGTAAATTATTTATTTGTACTTAACAATTTTTTTAATAGTTGATGAGGCAGCATTGAAGGGCGGCCCTGGTAATCAGTTTTTTTTTACTGTTGATTCAGTTTTATTTTGGTAATCAGCACAGATTCAGGTGCTTTGCTATGTTTACTGATGGAGCAATGAATTTGTCATGTTCCTCGATTGACAAAGCCACTTGAGTTCTTCTGATTTGGTGTTTGTTAATAACCGGAGATGCTGTCTGAATTTTGTAGTCATTGGCATTTTCTTTTTTATCTTTCCAGACATGTTGCATGCATGCTGCCTCCTAACTAAGGCCCACCCAAATATTTTTCTTTAGCTGAAAGAATGAACTGCTACATTCTGGAATATGTTGGTTTGTTTCATATTCTTATGGAGTGCCAGATTGCAAAATGTTAGTTCCCCACTTCCTTTTGGCAGGTGACAGGAATACCGGTTGTTTTTGTGTCAGCACTGGAGGGGAGGGGGCGGATTGCTGTGATGCGCCAGGTTATAGATACCTATGAGAAGTGGTGTTTAAGATTGTTAACATCACGGCTCAACCGTTGGTTGCGTAAGGTAAACATCCTGCTTACATAAATTTTATAGGTTGTTTGCTTACCTTCAAGATGTATAATAAGAACTTTGATCTCATACCTTAAGAAATTCAATTTAGATTGTGTAGATCCGGATGAGTTACCTATTTACAAGAAAGTGGAATCTGTATCATTGAAAAGTGGAATGGTTTAGGAGATTTGAAAATTTTCAGTGCCTTCTAGTAATTGACTTGTGTTTTCCATTATTATGTTTAAGATGATTTCTTATTTTGTACATTCCCATGCCTACCACTCGGTTTATTTTGACTGCATGATGTTCAAAGTTACTGACTGCACTGGCCAGTCATACCATTCTAGGATTTATATCGATCATTTCCTCTAATACCTTGTGATTATGCTATAGGTTATGAGCAGACATTCCTGGAAAGATTCAGCTACTCAGCCAAAAGTCAAGTACTTCACTCAAGTGAAGGCGCGGCCACCAACATTTGTTGCCTTTATGAGTGGGAAGACTCAGCTTTCTGATACAGATATTAGGTTCTTGACAAAGTCTCTCAAGGAGGATTTCGACATTGGGGGAATACCGATCCGGATTGTACAACGTTCTATTCCAAGAAAAGCTTCTGCAAAGAGCAATACAAGGAACACTGGGACTAGGATTGTCAGGATGAAAACCGACAAACGAACAACGGTATCTGACCCCGCTCTGTCATAGTGGGCGAACATCAGTATCAGCCTAATCTACAGAAGGGAGTTCATGTCTCGTGTTTGAGCTATATATATCTGGGGGTTTAAGGTGCTGATGAAACAGAAACGGCTATTTTGACTCAGGAAGGCAGTTGGGCTGCCTGCATGTTCAAAAGGAAGAATGGCTGTAAGTCTGTAAGAAGCGAGGCAAGCATCATGGAGGAAGACCGACCTTCGTCGGAACAAATGGGAAACGACCTCTCGGTTTAAATGTTTCAAAGGACGGCATCACTTTGCAACATTTGGGTGCAAGGCAGTATTGTTGAGCTTAATTTAGTCAAGACCAGGTGAAGGGATGTTTTTTCGTGCATCCCTCACATTTTCTGTACAGAAAATATATTAGAATGATCTCTGATAGTAGTGTCGTAGGCTTTACTGATAATCTTCAGACAACAGCTGCAAATCTGTGTGTAGTGCTATGGTTCTGGTTGATCCTAATATCTTTTTTCCTGAACAAAGAATGTTTGCCATGAGCTTTCCGGGAAAGGAAGAGACAATTGCTATGAAAAAGTTTCGCATTTGCTCTACGTGAATACTGAGCAGTTTCACCGGCAATTTTGTGACATTGTCTGTTGGCATTAGGTAGTCGATCGGATATTTAGGTGTTTCATCCACAAGCAAAGTCCTGTGAGAGGTATACGCATCGAACAATGGTGGTGGAATCGAATCGGATAAGCGTGCGCCGTGGAGCACTACCGGCGTGGCCCGTCCGTCCGTGCACGTTTGGGCACGCGAGTTCAGAAATGTGTTAGCCTGTAGCTGTGTGTTGTGTGCACGCACCCGGGCCCGGGGCTCCTCAACAGGTTCCAAAGCCCAGATCCTCACCCAGCCTTAACAAAAAGGCACGCCCTACCGTGGCCACCCAGTCCCCACCGCCGGCCACCAGTGGTCCACCATGCCGCGCTCCTCCTCCTCGTCGTCGTCCAACCCCTTCCACTCCCTCGCCTCCGCCTTCCCCTTCCTCTCCTCCCCATCCCCACCCGCCTCCGCCTCGCCCTCGCCCACGGCTTCCCACCTCGCCGTCCCGCTCCTCCTCCCCGTCTCCTCGGCGTCCTCCGAGTCCCGCCGTGGGCCGCAGCCCCTGCCGGGCGCGCGGATGGCCGGTGCGGCCGCGGCCGGCCGGGGTAATAATACGGCTGGCGGTGGCGCGGGCCCCGCGTTCGTGGGCCAGGTGTTCACCATGCTCGACCCGTCCGGGAACGGGCTCATGGCCGTTACCTCACGCTTCGAGCTCCCGCGCTTCCTCACCAACAGGTACTTAGCCGTGTTGATTTCCACTCTGCGCCTCTGCCTCCGCCCCCCGCCCATGGATACCATCGCTGCATACCCGTAATACTTAGTTAGGCTCCACCGGATGTTTACGCTCTCAACAACACGCGCCGAATACCTCTGTGTTGTGTGCACGCTGCAAATTACAATTAGGGCATATGTGAGGTAAATACACGCATCATGCCAATTTTGTGATTTCCATGCAATATATGCTAATCCACTCCGGCAATGTGGGAAACTGGGAATGTCTCAGTACGCTGGTCACTGAAGATTTGGTGCTACATAGCACTAGTTTTCTTCTGTAGATTGATTGTTCGCGCTTGCATGGGGAAGTATGGTACTGCATTAAGCAATTTGTCTGTATTATATGTAATCGATTTGAAGGAATTTGTCTAGACTGAATAAAATTTAGCATTGGTTTCATGGGCTGACTCACAATTTGTTACTTGGTCATAGAAAAACATTCTCACAGTTGACTGCAACATGTAATTATGTATATCATACCTGAGCTAATATTTTAGCCGCTCGCCCAATCCTGCTAATTGGCATTTTGAATTTTATTCTTGTTTCAGGACTCCTATGTGGTTCAAAAGGATGTTATCACCGCTGAAGAAGAGTGAAAATAGTCCAGTGTTTAGGTTTTTTATGGATCTGAATGATGCAGGTAATGCTGTTTCTTAGCGTCTCTTGTTATTCTCTGCTTGATGCTTGTGAGCTGAGCAGTTATTTAAAGTCTGTTCAAACCAGAGCATAGAAATGCTATGCACCAGCTCATATTATTTTAGTGATCCAACTTTTATATGGCATGACTAACAGTTGCACTTTTCCCTTAACTCCAACCTTGGAAACTGCTTTCAGTTAGGGGTAATAAAAGATGACTGAAGCCAATTCTCAGCTCTGGATTTCTAGGTGAATAGGTGTCCTCTGTCCTGAACCCAAACCTGAGTGCAAAACATCCATATCTTTGGGGACTGCTAAACATGTGTAATTAATTCTGAAGTGGACTGTGACCAGCTCTGGCACGACAAAAAGGTCCACAGTTGCTTATCAACCTATTGGGCAGATTAAAAGACAACTTTGGTTCCTAGTTCTCTGGATGTAATTTACGCTTTTGTTTTGGTGGTGGTAGGTTGCAATATCTTGTACCAAGAAAGGGCGCTTTATTTCTAAGCACAATTTACTCATAATGTCATCTAAATGCACTTGATTTTCTCAGCACTACCTTTTCTATAACAATTTTCTGCAAATGTAATTATCTCCACCTTTTTAGTGAGTCTGAAAGGATGTTCGGCTAATTTGGACTTTGATTTATCATTTCCAGTATCCTATGTAAAGCGACTAAATGTGCCAAGTGGCATGGTGGGGGCTTGTCGCCTTGATGTTGCATATGAACATTTCAAGGTTAGTTGTGGTCGTTTTTCAAGGAAAATATTTTTTCAATTTTTTTTATAATAAGGGAGTTCTGAATTTTTTTTATTTGCTCTTGACTTTATTTTAGCTTTATATTTTGTGTTGACACTGCTGAGTAACTCATATGGTACACTTGTATGGAATCTGAGTAACTCGTCAGTGTCAGGGTTGTTTTAGTCACACTAAGAATGACAAAATCTTCGAATCCGGTGCAAAAGCTAATATGAAACATGACAGGAATTACGGATATATAGGTCTTATACTTGATGTGTGTTTTAGGCTTTTCTACCCTCTAAAAATGAGGAAATGTTCTTAAAATTGCATCCTTAGTTTTAAGATCATCCTGGGAGATATGGAAGCTCCGTAATGACCGAGTATTCAATAACGGTAGTGTCCATGTCTACATCTGGTTTAGGAATTTTAAGAACCAATGTTTACTTCAGTCTCTTCGTTTTAGATGATCTCAGATCAGCCTTCTGCTCCTGGTTAGATGCATTCAGTTAAAGCTCTCTTGTAACTCTTTTAAATTTATAAAATGAAAATGAAAAGCTGCGGGGATCTCCCCCACAGTTTATTGCCTTCAAAAAATTGCATCCTTGGTTGCCTCTAGACTCTAGACTAAGGTTACAACAATAACAACAACAACATAGCCTTTTGTCCCAAACAAGTTGAGGTAGGCTAGAGATGAAACCCAAAAGAGGCATGAAAACAAAGAACACATAAATGGTACAAGAAAAAGATTACGGTTCAGGCATGTTAATTGCTAGTCTCTAAGCGCTCCTATCCATAGCTAAATCCTTGGGGATATTCCACTCCTTAAGGTCTCTCTTAACCGACTCGTCCCAAGTCAATTTAGGTTAGGTCGACCTCTACCTCTCTTTACATTATCGACCCGCTTTAGAACCCCACTACGCACCGGTGCCTCAGGAGGCCTCCGTTGGACATGGCCAAACCATCTCAACCGGTGTTGAAACAATTTTTCCTCAATTGGTGCCACCCCAACCCTATCCCGAATATCGTCGTTCCGGACTCTATCCCTCCTTGTGTGCCCACAACACCATCGTAACATACGCATCTCTGCTACACTCAATTGCTGGATATGTCGCCTTTTTGTAGGCCAACATTCAGCACCGTATAACATCGTCGGACGAATTGCTGTCCTATAAAACTTACCTTTTAACTTCTGAGGCACCCTTCTGTCACAGAGGACGCCTGAAGCTTGACGCCATTTCAACCAACCGGCTGAAATTCTATGCCTAACATCTTCATCAATGTCACCATCCTTTTGTAGCATCGATCCTAAATACCGAAAAGTATCCTTCTTGGCCACCACTTGCCCATCGAGGCTAACGTCTCCCTCATTCCTAGTCGCGCTGAAATCGCACCTCATGTACTCGGTCTTGGTCCTACTAAGTCTAAACCCTTTCGACTCTAACGTGTGCCTCCATAGTTCTAACTTCCTATTAACCCCTGCCCTAGTCTCATCCACTAGCACCACATCATCAGCAAAGAGCATACACCAAGGGATAT
>CM041634.1:1390079-1408974 GCA_023333625.1 Bothriochloa decipiens | reverse complement strand
TTGCGCTTATAATAATGTGTGTTCTCACTTTGACCAAAATCTGATTAACACGACTAAAAATGCATGGTGTTTTATACGGTTGTAGATGGATAAATTAGTCAGTGAGATTGCATATTGGGCTAGTATATGTGAGGACCAAAGATTAGTGTGAATTTTCAGAACATGGCTGAGGATGTGTTAGCTTTTCAGTGAATCCCTTTGTTGACTAATTTGTTTGGTAAACATAGTGAAAGAGATGAGGTTGGGTTGGAGAAAATGTGATTAGATGTAAAATTGGAAGGTGTGAAGTGTGACTGATGCCGAGTCGTCAAACTAGCCCAGGTAGATATTCTCTCCATCCTAAAATACAAAGCTATCAAAAGTTCAAACTTTCTCCCATATTGTTATATATAAGGTATCCTGGACTGCTCAACTCGGTCATTGCGCCTTTTAAACACAACCTTGCCCAAAATGATGATGATTGATAGCCAAACCAGCAACATGCATGCATGCTTTTTCAAATAATTTATCACTAAAAATAATATGACAACCAAACTAACTAATTAATGAGGGGCAAGCTAGCATCTTGACAGATGCCTTATTAATTTGATCCTAAAATTACTTATACATCTTACACAGGACATCTTTCCTATAATACGAAACTTCTCAAAGCGTTAGACGGGCAAACTCACCCCCTACCCCCACACCACTGCGCCTGCCGCTTTCACGGAGAAGAAAACCGCTCCCATCGTCACGGAAAGAAAGAAACGGAAATGAAGGAAGGCTCTCCTCCGTGGTCCGTGCATATCCCGTTCGTCGTCTCCTTCGCAGCCAGATGCTGGCAGGCCTCCGTGCTGATCCCGCCGCCGCCAGACTCCTTGATCCAGCCGGCCTCTCCTACAGATTAGTGCGAGGTGATCCCGCTGTGATCGAGGTATATATTCCGTGCTGCACCTTGGCCCCCTCGCGCGCCAACGCCGCCCAGACCGGCGACGGCGCCGCCCTCGTGGCCGCCCGTGGCTTGATCCGTCTCATCCGTACTTCTAGGGCTCCATGAGATCACATGATTAGATAAAGGTTACGTATATTGCAAAACTTCTAGGAATCTATCGGATTCGAACTACCAAGGTTACGCTTGTGAACACGGCGATGTGTGCAAATTAACCCATGTGGTCAGGTGGATCAGCTTGTGCGGCGGCGGCGGAACTGAACGGCGGCGGTGCTGAACTCGTGCAACGCCAGGTGCGTCGTCCAGGATCAGGAGGACGAGGGCTGACAAACAGAGAGTACAACTTAATCTTCTACTCCTCCTAGAAGAAGGCCGGCGAAATTCACGTCCGGCGCTCGCCGACGACGATGCCACAGCTGGCGGCGGCCGCCGGGAAGCCGAACCTACAGTACAGGGTGTTGTCCCTTGGTCCTGCCTGGAAGATCGCAATCAGGGTATGTACATATGTTTTCGTTCCCAACTGCTGCGGATCGATTTTTATATACGTATCCTCTTTATTTTCAAATCATTGATCGAGCAGAATAAGCGCACTTTGATGTGCAGTTCAAATGAATTTCTTCGATTCTACCTAATCTCTAATCAACAACACTCCCGGGCCCTAGGCGAATTAGGCTTGGATTTCCTGGTAGTTGTCTGGATGCTCATGTTGTTTTTTCTGAATGTTGACGGCCGTCTCCTTCTCCAGGACCGTCGCGAGGTGATCACGCCGTCAGCCGTCTGCTCCAGATCTCTAATCAACGTCGCATGTATATGATTTCAATAAGTGAGGTGTCTTCCTAATTTTATAAATCTAAACTATGGTCGAGCTTAGATGACCGAAAAAACAAAGGGAACAGATTGAAGAGAATACAACACGAGTACTAGCGGGAAAACCGAGCACAGGGGAATGTACATATATGCTTGAAGGGTTATGATCAAGAAATAGCATATATGCCTACATTTCACACTATTGGTAGAATAGACGCTCTCGCTATGGGACCGCCAAAATCAAAGAGGAACCACAATATTTATTCATGTAAGTGAGAATACCTTGCATGTGTAACGAAGGTTACAAATAATAAATACTGGTAATCACTTGCCATTTGTTTTAACTTTAATATAACAAAAAATTATTTAATTTATGTACACCAAATAATCAACCGATCTTCTATAAGAACTTGGGAGGCTTTCTTGTGTACAAGGAATCTTCGCCGACTGCAAGGTGTGATGTCTTTTTTAGGGGAAGCCCCTATTGTGGTCAATGCACCTATCTTTGCCAACTGCAAGGTGTGATGTCGTTTTTAGGGGAAGCCTCTATCGTGGTCAATGCACCTATCCGCAAGCAAGTTGAGGGACGAACAAAATTTGTGATTCACCCGTAAGTTCTATGCTAACTGAATTAACTGCATTGTGTAGTCCATTAAACGTGCCTTAAGTGCTATCTACCTAATGTCCTCTTGGAAATTAAATTATTTGATGTAAAAACATTAGCACAAATAAGAAATGAGCATAAATGGAAGCTTATCTTCAGCATAGCAATATTTGTAGTTTTATTTGATCATATTTAAATCCTAATTAGCATGTTTACTTCATGTACACGTCTATCTCTGATACAGATTATAAACGATATTTTGACCTATTGATCAAGGTAAAAAGTCTTGTTTGTATTACTCTTTTGCAGGTAGACATGAAGCATGTCATGTATACTTGTTTGTATACTTGTTCTTGCTTGTATTACTCTTCTGGTAAAATGCAACTTATCAGCTGATCAATGTCAGGCAGCTAGGATGGTGTCTAAAGAAATTGGTGCTCAGCTTGTTCTTGGTGATCGCCTAATTTAAACAACTGTATGCAGCTTATTAGCTGAGCAATGGTTTATTTCAATGGTATATTGGCCTGAGTGGAGCTATATGGTTTTTAATATGAAGACGGCTAACTAGAACTTTTCAGCTCTCTGTTTTTTCTTCTTTTTCAGTTTTTACATGGCATCAGTTGGTACTCGATTATCCTGACTTCTTTTTCCTGCGGCAGTGGCTAAGTCATGGCGCGTGCTAGAGATGTTATGCAGGATACGAGGCCGCAACAGTTTTTTTCTTTTACTATTCTATTTCTCATCAGATGCAAACATGCGCACAAATTAAAGTTTCAGCTTTGGGCACAGCAGGCAGGCAGGCAGGCGTTGCCGTGCTCAAGTACTGCATAGTTCTTTCACTGGTTAAAAACAAGACAAAGCAGTTCACATATGCAATTACATCGACCAAAGCAATCACTGTGGCTACAAGCAGCCGAGGATTACTCAAATTATGTACAGATTGGCCACAGGGACCGTCACAAATGGCTAGGACGCAAACGAACAAAGTTTACATGCCATCTTGCTGCAGAATCTAGGTCCACAAGCAGGAGAGGTCCGTTGTCAGCGCATCTGTTATCAGGCCTGAGCTGCAGGACGTCACCACCCAATATCCTGCATCTATCTCACTCAGAAGTCATGATCCCAAGCAGAGTACCCAACATAGAACTTGTCTTCAGGATTAATCGTGCCATTCCTCGTCAGAGCACCAGCCTTCTCTAGGTCAGTCCTGAAGCCAAAGCAGATGCCAGGTACCACCTCTTGGAACCCTTTGATCGGTCCTCCCGCTGTCGTCTTCATCAGGAATATGCTCATATCGATAGGGCCTCCGAACAAGAGGGAACAGTCACCAAAAGGAACCGCTTGCTCGCCGAAGGATGCGTTCACATGCTTCATCTTAGTGTACGGTGGACGGTTCAGGATGGGTTCTGCGATACATAATTAAGGAGTTGGGTAGGATGTAACTTAGGCTCATACAATTTGTGTAAAAGTTAAACTATGCAAAGACAAATCTGTTGTTTTTATAAATATTTTTTAGATAAATCCGTAGCGTTAGTACGGGCATTATACTAGTAGGAAGTAGTCAAATTGAGTTGGATATTTGCAAAGCAGCAACTTTGGACATGGAAATAAGATGCAAATTTATTTATTGGTGTGTAAAGTTTATAGATGGTGACAATTATCTCCACCAACATCCCTTCTTTGGTGTGGCGCAAATTTACACCAGCAGTTATTATTGTTGTATCATCATCATCATCATCATCATATTTGCCATGTCTGTGGCAGCTTCGCAATCTCAAAGTACTCCCTTCAACAAATCAATTCCTCAACTATCTCTAGTAAACTTTTATATGCCTGACTAAATTTATAGAAATAAATGTTGGGCCGATGGGTTTTACAGAGAGAAAAATACTATACCATGCCTGATAAGTTTAAGCAAACGGAATGAAAAACATAAATATTTATGACGTTGAGCATTATAACACTATGTTTTATGACGATGATTTTAAATTCATAAATACTGACGCTATTGTTTATAAATTTGACCAATTGATTTATTCAATAACGGTGGGCCATATGCTAGAAGCCCGCCATTAAACTGCAGCACCCGCACTGCTCAATATGCCATTCTTGACGTCCCCATTCTGCGGCTTTCCATCGCCTACTATTTTCTCTGTTTTTTCAGCAGCGGCGGCGACTCCATTCTGTGGCTTTCCGTCGCCTACTATTTTCTCTGTTTTTTCAGCAGCGGCGGCGGCGGCGGCTGCAGCTCCATCGAAGCCGATGTTTCGCAGCGCGTCCGCGAAGACATCGACGTCCACGGAAGATATCGTGTAGGGCGTGTGCTCAGCGTCCGGGAAAGCCCGAGCCTCCACCTGCTGCCTGTACTCGGCGAGCGCCTTGCCGATGACGGCGCCGACGTTGCCAAACTGCTTGCAGAACTTGGGCGTCACCTTGGAGTGGTCTGGGCTCTGGAACATCCCTAGCAAGTCATGGTACACTAGAACCTGCATGCAATGAACAGCGAAATGATAGGCCAGTTGGCATGAGAGTTGTTGAGAGAGCGCATGCATGGTGATGGTGAACAGAGAACAGCTAGTCATGCATGTGTGGTGACGTCACCTGGCCACTGCACAGGGGCCCAGCCCCGATGCCGATGGTCGGTATCTGCAGCGCCGCCGTGGCGGCGGCTGCCACCGGAGCGGGCACGCACTCGAGGACGACCGCGAAGCAGCCGGCGTCCTGCAGCGCGAGCGCCGCCTCCACGACCTTGAGAGCGCCGTCGACCGTCTTCCCCTGCGCCCGGAATCCGCCGAGCACGCTGATGGCCTGCGGAGTGAGGCCGACGTGCCCCATCACGGCTATCCCGGCGTCGACGATCGCCCTGGCCGCGCTCACCCTCGACGCCGAGCCTCCTTCCATCTTCACGGCGTCCACTCCGCCTTCTTTCATCAGCCTCACCGCCGACTCCACGGCCTGCGCGGGCGAGGACTCGTAGGAGCCGAAGGGCAGGTCGCCCACGATGAGCGGCCGCGGCGCGCCGCGCACGACGGCGCGGCAGTGCTGGAGCATGAGGTCGAGGGAGATGGGGAGGGTGTTGTCGTGGCCGTGCGCGACCATCGCGGCGGAGTCGCCCACGAGGATGAGGTCCACCCCCGCGGAGTCCACGTGCACCGCCGACGAGTAGTCGTACGCGGTCACCATGCTGATGGGCTCCCCGCGCCGGTGCTTCCCGCGCAGCGTCGCCAGCGTCACGCGCCGCGCCGCCGCGTTCGCCGGCTTATCCGCCTGCAGCGGCCGTGGCTGCTTATTATTTGCGCCTCCGGAGCCGCCGCCCCCGTAGACGACGGCCTCCGTTTCCGGGGCGCTGCTCAGCAGCCGCCATGAGCCCAGGTGCCGCAACGTCCGCAGACGTACTAACCCATT
This sequence comes from Bothriochloa decipiens, assembly GCA_023333625.1. Taxonomy (NCBI): domain Eukaryota; kingdom Viridiplantae; phylum Streptophyta; class Magnoliopsida; order Poales; family Poaceae; genus Bothriochloa; species Bothriochloa decipiens. The sequence continues at coordinate 1,403,230 of CM041634.1, read as the reverse complement.
GCGGCCGGAGGCGGCGGCGACCCTCGCCTGCGCGTGTGCCGCCCGGTTGGTGGCCAGTGACCGGTGCAGGAGCGGCATAGTACTGCATGGCTCCTGCATTGGGCAGCGGACGTTACCTCGCTTTCAGATCGGAATCTGATTGCGCAAGAGCTAGTAGCTTAGCTTGCTTTATGACCGAGCTAGTTAGACGGCACGTGTGTATATATAGGAGCGAGACTGCGAGAGCGGGGCTTTGTCAGTGTGTTGGTGCCACGTATGCACTCACCTACCGTCTCGTGCCACTGCAATGGTGCTAGCTAGGGCAGTTGATGCTCTTTATGCAGACAGCAGTGTTCAAGTTTATTTTCGAATATAAAATTATGTAGGCGTGAGAAATGCAGAGTGTGACTTTAAGAGCGACTGAGGAAAAGGAAACGAATTGGAGGATATCCTGCGTATCTCAATATATGCACATATATATATGCATGATATGAGCTGAGGAGTGAATCGAATCTTTCTTTCCAAAAATAGTGCAGATCACATCTCATACTACGAATAAGGCAACTTGCTTAATTGATTTCTTCCGGCCATGACGGTATGTCTCTTAGTATATTATTAACAAATCATTGAGCCGATTCGGTGCTCGTAACCAACGATGCACGCCAACAATTACCCCCAAATTCAATCATTCACAATTTATACTGTTGGGGAACAACTTTGACACAGAAACATCCTATACGAAGAGGAATAAAAATCAGCGAAGATGACGTGGCGGCTTCGTGTATCCCATTTTGGGCTTCGCCCGTTAACTTTCATCTCTTCCGGGTCAAGGAGCGGAGACGGCTTTGCATGTTGTACGGAACTTGGCGAAGTTGATATGTCAACTTCGCTCGAAAATCAATTGCAATATCTGTCAAATCTAGAAATGATGTCAAGGCCAAGATCTTTTAGTTACATTTTGGAAGAATGGAGTGAGCATGCTGATATATGATCGATCATACAATGCAAAGTGGATCATTATCCACTGAATAATCAGAAGAAGAAGAAACGGTCGCTCATAGGTCCTAATCCGGTCACAGTTGCATCCATCAAACGGGGGAAAATGACTCTGATAAATGAGACCTTGATACCTCTTGATCATGCCCGATGCACGTCGAAGAGGCCTGGCCGCGCGCAGCAACTAGCTCCGCCGGCCGATGCCAGCGGCGACGTGGTGAACCATGGCTACTGGCCGTCGATGGGGGCAAGCATGGTGCGCGCGCGCGGCGGTCGGCTGAAGCCCACCTTGCAGTGCGGCCGCCAACCGCTCCACGGCGTCGGCGATCTACCTGGCCGGCAATCAAATCAAGAGGAGGACCCACGCATGAGGTGAGAGGTGGTTGGTGATATGTAATGGGGCCCCAGGTGAATCCGATCGGTTGCTAGTATTTTATAACCTGCATGTGAAGTTTCCAGTAGCCCTGCTGGCAGGCAAGGCAACCATGTCGCCGTCAGGCACGGTGGCACGCCTTTGAATGCGACGTGCACCCATGCTCCGGCGAGGTGGGGCGCGGTGCGGAGTTGGAAGCGAGAGGGCTTTGTTGAGGCGGAAGAAGAGCGCGCTCGGAGCCCGTGGCCACGCACGCGCTCCGGAATTGAACGTGCACCATTCGTCCATTCTGAGTCGCCGGTGCATCCGTTGAGCGCTTCGGGGGCCTAATCCTAAGCCAATCGGTCGAGGTTGATTTTAACTGATTCAAAAGTTTTATGTGAGAGAATAAGCTATAATAAGCTAAAGAAAAGTAGACAGGACCAATGTTTTTCAGCAAGGTTTACTTTTCTTTGGTGAGGGTACCCACACACTATGTACTCACGTAATCAAGTCACAAGCCTTACATATACGAAGAAAACGATTGGGAGGCTCGAGAAAATACCACCAAACGAGAGGTTCGAGAAAGTAACACCAAACGCACGTGCGTATCCTATTTTTATCTTGGAAAAAAAAATCAGAAAAGGTTGCGAATATGCAGCTCCCGCTAGACAGCTCTATGACCGGAGGATTTGCTCAATTATAAAATCATTTTTTGCAAAATTTTGCCTATTATTTATATAGTAGGCTATTGGGCCCATTTATTGAATATCTGCGAGCCCAGTTCCTTTGATCCATTTGTTCTTTTAGCCCGTAGTATTACGCATATTTTGAGTTTTGATTTGTTTGTTTTAGTCCCATACGGCTTGTGAACAGTGTTGACTGTGGCCTCAAATGTGTAGCCTGGACAGCTGAGTTACCATGAGGAAATCATGGGAAGCAATCATAAAACCATAAAGATTGCAACTGGATTCGGTGTTCCTTTCTTGGACGCGCACTACATGTTGTGCTAAGCTTTTTATCCCATTTTTCACATTCATTTTCGTTGGATTTGGTCCCATCTTTTACATTCATTTTCATTGGATTTGGTCAATTTTAAACTGTTAATTCTTTGAAAGCTTCCAGATAGATTTACTACAAAAAATATATTTCATCTAATATAACTATATTTTATTTGGTATTGTTAAAATTTTAATATATTTAGTCGAAATTATTTGACACATTGGAAGTGAGAAAGCATTTTTTTTTTGCAAGAATTACATTCTCTTTTCTAGTCTTCTATCGGAATGAGTAGTTGGTTGGTAGAGGGACTAAGACTTTTTCTTATTTATTTATTCCTCTTAAAACTTCCGTATAGCAGTACATACTACACACATCATTTTCGGTCTTGCTACTCAGCAGTACCACAAAAAAGTAACACCGTAAGTCGTGACAGGCTCAGAGAGAGCGGTCACATTTACATACTATAATGTAGCATGCAGATGAGTCGTGAGCAGACGTCGCTGAGCAGCAGCAGATCGCGCTCAGAAGATGCTGGAGAGCGTGGGGAGCTTGAGCTCGCCGGACTTGGTGAGCGGCAGCGTGAGGTTCCCAACGAGGGGGAGATCAACGGTGAGCCCGACACGCATCTCATAGTCAATATCCCAGTCGCTGCCGGCGTCCCTGACGAGGCTGACCAGGAAGTCGTAGGGCAGCTTGACGGGCACGTCGAGGCGCGTGGTGGCGCCGCCGCCGGCGAGCGAGCCCGGGTCGGGCACCGTCCCCGACGCCACCTCCCGCCCCGCGCTCCGCAGCGAGTAGCTCACCTCGCACACCGGGATGGCGTGCGAGTACGGGTTGCGCACGTCCACGCGCCCCACCAGCGTCGCGCCGTCCCGCCCCACGTGCCCCACCGACACGTCGGAGAGCTCCGCCTCCGGCTTCTGGATGTTCGCCAGCTTGTCGGCGACGAACCCTTTCGCCTTGTCCACCAGCTGCGCCATTTGTACTGTTTATTGATCACCGCCGTCGGCCGGCCGCCGCAGCACACGACGCGCTGCCCTTGCGACGGCGAGAGCACTCGCTCGCTGGTTCTTCGATTCGCGAGGTGATATGTGGGTGGTCTGGTTTGTTGCAAGGGATTGGTCGGCGTGGAGGACTATGCCGTGATGCGACCGCGGAAATATAGGTGCGCCGGAGGTATAGCCGGATGACACGTTGGGGGTTTGCGTGTTGGGTGCGTGGCAGCACGCGATGAGTCTCCGGCTAAGGAACACGAGAAAAGTCTTATATAAATTAATTTTTAGCATGATTCGTGGCGTCGCGCTAGTCGTTTCAGAACCCAGCTACCACAGTACTTGACGGTTCTAGTTCATGATGAATTGATGATGAGACGAAACATACACGTACGCACCGACCATTTCAGGTTCAAGATGGCCAACACTCTGAATGCCACGCACCGGAGATGAATTTTTCCTTGACACCACTCATCTAAGTATAATTATAGTATTTATTTATTTATGAACAGACATACACTGACACCGCGTACACCGAAGATAAATTGATGAAATACTACTGCGATCCTACGGACCAAATTCTGACTGATGGATCTACTTGCCGTCACGTGACATTACGGTACCATTCCGTTTGAGACACCTCTTCACGACTTCAGCGTGCCGACTTGCACAAGTGACCACCAAAACTCTGGCCGCAGAAAAGATGCCTGTAAAGTGTAAACCATAGGGGAAAAAAAAAGGAAGTCGTAGGTGAAACATGACTAGGCCTTGACGATGCTGACAGTGAGAGACTAATAAAAGAATAATGAATGAATGGGTTTGTTTAAACATGTGGAGTAGATCTGAATCGGGGCGCAGAAACTAGTGGCTCCGGTGGAAGTGATGAGGCAAAATTGATCCCGTCCAGCTCCTAGCCAAACCGACCTGATTTTTTTTTTTTTTTTTTGCGAACGAGAACAATATGGCAAGTGGTGCTTCCTTTACATTTGCAACCTAGCTCAGAACTGCTGCCCCTACTCATATTTTGCCAAAATTCGTCCAAATCAGATGTTTGCAGTTTGTACCAATGAATATATACCCCCAAAAACATTAATCATGGTGAAAATAAAACCGCAGATTTTGCGTGTTTTCTCATGGCTCAAAATTCGAAACATGGAAAATAGATTCACAAGCCTTTGAAAACAAAATTAAATATGATTGGTTTCCCGATCCCTTTCCCAATAATATGTGAAAGCCCAAAAACAACCAAGCCCAGCTCAGCCCAGCCCAGCCCGGTCCATCGGCTGGATTAGGGTCGTCATCGTCCTCCTCGTCCCCTCCTCTCCTCTCCACGACCCCACCCCGTCCCCTCCTCTCCTCCACGTCGCACCGCCTCGCCCTCGCTTCCTCCAGCCTCGAGCCGGTGGCCACGGTCCACGGGCGAGCAGCTCGGCGCTCCCGCTGCTTCCCCGGCATCCACCCGCGCGTCGCACCGTCCGCTCAGGGCACCGCAGCAGGCCGCAGCTGTCCGCGGGTCTGTCTGTGACGCCGGACCCCGATCTTCCCGCCTGCTCCGGTCCAGGGCGCTGCGGCCCCGGCCCCCTCCTCCGAACCTCGTCGCTGAGCATCCTGCCTCCTGGTGTGGGCCGCGAGTCTCGACACGCCGACGATGCTGCCTACCGGGGAACCTCCCTCTGGATCCATGCCCTTGCGCCAGGGCCACTTTCTCCTGGAGCCGGAGCCGCCGCCGTTTGCGGTACCTGCTGCCAACGCGAACCCCTCTAATACAGGTACATGTTATGACGGAGACTCAGATTAGGCTCGTTTTCTCTTGTTGCCCGTGACACGGCTTTCAAATCAATCGGGAAACGAAACAGATTTCACGTTGACTCTTGCTCATTCATGAAGATGTATGATTATTTTTGTTTCAATGGGCCTGTCGAGGATACCAAATGGAACAGTGCACTTGGGCTTGCACAATAGTTAGTGAACGCGAATTAGGCTCGGTTTTTCTTACTGCCTGTGACACGGCTTTGAAATCGGGAAATAGAATTGGCCTCTTGCTGATTCCTGAAGGCATGATTATTTGGAGTTGAACAGTGCTAGGGCTTAGCTCATCCACGGCATGGCATTGAACCGTGCTGCTGACGAGAAGCGAATGGGAGCAGAGTTCAGCAAGCAGTAGTGTGGGCATAGACTCGTCGTACTTAGAAAGAAACAATAAAAAGATACTCCCTCTTGTGACGTTGCGTTGCCGGATCTTGGACTTGGATGCATTGGCGAGCAAATATTTTAAGCCCCTGAGTTCGACTCAAGTTTCAAGTCTGATTTTGGGTCTGACAGGTAGCAGTCAATGTCCACAGTGTGTTGTGTTTGATTTCAACTCAACACTGGAGCTGCTCTTATAGAGGATAGCAAATGGAGATCTGTTTATTTTAACTAAAATATGAACAATTACTTGGCCACTGGTCGGTAAATATGGTATGCTGTGAAAGTGTGGATATCAATTTACTAAAATTGATGTTGTACTGTTAGCGTTAGTGTATAAATGCAACTGGAGTTCTGCCTCTTTGAATCAAATGTTGGTGTCTGTTATTTTCTGTTTTTAGGTTTGTACGTGAGTACCTTATGTTAGTTGACATAATTTTGGAATCTTCCTATGCAGGTGACACTAGATTTGATGCATCACAGTATGCTTTTTTTGGCAACAATGTCCTGGAGGACATTGAACTAGGTGGATTCGAAGATGATAACGACAGTAATGCTGCTTTCACTGGGCTCGATGATGTAGAGCGCCCACTTTCTTCTCAAGGAATTGCACTAGAGGTAGGACTATGCTGAACAAGAGAAATTTAATGTCAGTTGTTAAGGCAACCTTTAACTATTTATTTCATGGTGGAGCTGGACAAGGACCATATTGAGTATAACTGTTAGGCTGTTATATCTTTGTACAACTACGGCTGTATGGCAATGAATAATTTCTTATAGCACCGTGAAGATACTGTTTAGCAAAAAAAAGGTTCTGCGGCTTGTATAGTTTGTTTTAACTTCTCACATAGGCTACAACTTTTGTCTTTCAGGCTGAAGATAGTTCATTCTCAGATATCGATGATCTTGCAAATACATTCTCAAAGGTTATCTTTCCCCTAAAACTAGAATTTCATTGTAGTAACTTTCAGTGCAAACTTATTTTCTTGTAGCTGTTGTTTTCTTAAGGAAATCCTTGTATTCATATTACATTCTTTACATTTTTTTTAATAAGAGTCCATGTACTCATTGTAACCCTAAAGCTATCCTAATGGTTTATTTGCACCCAGAAATTGAGGTATGAAGTTTTTTTTTCCAAACTGGTACAACAAACTTCATAGCCTCATTTTTTTTGGAAAAAAAATGAGGGTATGAAGTTTGTTGTACCAGTTTGTAATCCTTTTTCTTTGTACAATGAATTATAGTGACATTGATGTATAGTATGTCTTCTATATACTGATTAATGATTACTGAAGCATGGACCACAAATTCAAGCAAAAATGTACTGTGTGAAAATTTGCTTTACCTGCCTTTAAACAGGAAATTTTTTTTTGCTATAAGTTATTTGAAATGTAGCATCCAATGTGCCCCTTTATGATTGACCTGATGTGCAATTGCCCCTTCCAAAGAAATTATACTAAAAAAGAAAAATACTTCCAATATTTCATACTTGGGATTTCTACCTTTCTTGTAGATTTTGCAATATACCAGCATGACTTGTATGCTTGCTCTTTCAGGTTCTTCTTACATATGTGCATAATTATGACAAACAAAAGAATCATAAAATTACTGCAGAATATACATCTCATATGTGCTTCATGTTTTGGATTTACCTGCTGGGCTTGATTATTAGAGTTACATTGCCTGCATATGTTATTCTTGAGATTATTCTTGCAGTATACCTATACACTTTTTTTAAAAAAAATTCTGTGTGTGTTTCACTTTCAGCTAAGAAGAGATGTTAACCTACCAAAGCATATTGGGGTAAATAACCTTGGGACTTCTTTTTCAAGAGAAAGTGAGTTGTGCCTGGTTAAGAATCTATATAATTCTTTGTTTTAAGAATTTTATGGGTTTCTTTGCTTCCTTTCAATAGTACTTCTACCAGGAACAACTTGCTTTACCAAGAAGGATATTTGAATATCTTATCTAATACTGAATATTTAGATAGATCAGAGTTCTAGAATATGTTTATTATGATCTATATGTCATTGAAACTCTTAAGGAACCTTTCATAACATGGTAATACATTTGTGATAATTGTTTTGTGGGATGCCCTGATGGATTTTGCCATTTCCAGATGACATAAGTAGCCATTCCTTTTATTTGACTGTTTATTATACAGAGATTTTCATGAAAAGAAGAAATTATTCGTATATGCTCTTTTCTGTATAATAAATGTGTTGCAGTTGAACTGCTACATTCTTCTGATGTGATATTTTACCTCTTTGGTAGGTTCTGCTGCTGCTGACTGGGCTCCAGAATTTGAATCCCCACTCTGGCCTGATCAGTATGTGCAAGGTGCTAAGCAAGGACCAAATGGCAATGGCTGGTGGCCTCCACAGCATCATTCTTCTCTACTTGCTGATTCCAGATTGCACAGAACATCCTCGTCTTCTCAGCAACAGGAACAACAGAATCATAATGAACCAGTTGTTGGACCAAGGCCATCTCCATTGCACAGGACATCCTCATACCCACAAAAGGAACCTCAGTACAGTCCTGCTGAAGTCATTCCTGCTCCAAATGCACCATACATGTCAAACCATCCACCTAGTGGACCACCCAATTCAGTGCCTCGACAACCACATCAGATGAACATGCCATCTTTCACTGAATTTCAGATGCATATGTCTGCACAAAGTGATGCCCCATTCTCCCAGTTTCCTCGTGGTGGGACACCTCCAGAGCCATTGTTTGGGGGAAACCGAGGTCATATGATTTCAACTGGCTTCTCAACTAACAACGGTGGACAACAAGCTCATCTGCTGAATAATGGGCAGTTTCATGGGGAGAATGAAACTGCCGGCAACATGCCAAATTTACTGCCAAACCATCTACAACGTCCGAATACAGTCATGCCCTCTCAAATGCTGATACGCCAACAGCATGGCATGCTCCCAATTCAGCAATCTTCACAGCAGTCATCAAGAACACAGGCACACATGTTTGCCCCCCAGCATCCACCACAAATGATGAATAGGTTTGATAATTTTGGGGTGCCTGAGTTCAGTGATCCAAGAGCAAGATCATCAATGCACTATGGAAGGCATGGTCACCATTTTCCTTTCCAAGGCTCTGAGTTCGGTATTATGAAGATGGGTAATGGGTGGTCAAGGTTTAGATCCAAGTATATGTCCACTGAAGAACTTGAAAACATTTTAAGAATACAGCATGCCGCCACTCACATAAATGATCCATACATTGATGATTATTACCATCAAGCTTGTCTGGCCAGCAGACATGTGGATGCAAGGTCGAAGCACCGCTTTTTTCCAACCTTGATTCGTGATCCATCATCCTCTGCACGGAGTATGGATGAGCCACATGCATACCTTAAGGTTGATGCCCTTGGGAGACTGCCATTTTCTTCCATCCGGAGGCCACGTCCACTTCTTGATGTTGAACCAGCTTCTGCAGCCGATGATAACACTCTTATTTCAAAGCCTCTTGATCAGGAACCCCTGCTAGCTGCTAGGATCACAATTGAGGATGGACTCTCCCTACTACTTGATATTGATGATATTGATCGCTTGCTTCAATTTAGCCAGCAGCAAGATGGTGGTTTACAACTTAAAAACAGAAGGCAATCTCTACTTGTTCAGCTGGCAGAATCATTGCAGTTGGTTGATCCACTAGGTCCAAATAAAAACACACATTTGTCTGCAAATGATGATTTGATATTTCTTCGCATTGTTTCTCTACCCAAGGGCCGGAAACTACTTTCGCGCTATATCAATCTCATGGTACCTGGTAGCGATCTTGCAAGGATTGTTTGCATGGCCGTATTCCGGCATCTGAGGTTTGTGTTCGGTAATTTGCCCGCTGATGATGGTTCAGCTGAGACAGTAACTAAACTTGCTAGTTCTGTAGCTGCATGCATTCGAGGGATGGACTTAAGTGGCCTCAGTGCTTGTCTTGCAGCAATTGTGTGCTCGTCTGAGCATCCACCTCTTCGACCCCTTGGATATTCTGCTGGTGATGGTGCCACTGTCATCATAAAGTCTGTCCTGGATAGAGCAACAGAGCTTCTCACTGAGCATCCTGCTGCACCAGACTATAGCGCTCCAAACCGAGCCCTGTGGCAAGCATCGTTTAATGCTTTCTTTGGGCTGCTTACTAAGTATTGTGTGAGTAAGTTTGACAGCATGGTTCATACTATACACAGGCACCCTGCTGCTGCAACAGCAATACGCAAGGAACTACCAGTTGAGCTTCTGCGTGCAAGTCTTCCTCACACAGATGAGCAACAGCGCAGACTATTGCTTGAGTTCGCCCAGCGGACCGTGCCTGTCGCTGGCCATAATTCTGACGGGTGATGGGCCAGCTGGTGGAACCATGGCACCTGAAACAATACCAAGTTAAGGTGATCAGCAAATATGAGTGCACTAGATGTGGTTTTTTATTCAATCATATAGACCTGCCCCAATGTATTGGGTGTTCCTTGCGCCTGTTCCACCAAAAGAGGTTAGGGATGTGACCCTCTAAGGAGCTGACCTACAGTTGAGTTGGGTACAGTATGGGCGTGCTGGTGTTAAGTGGATGTATCTCCCAGGTTTGGATCATAAAATCCCTTTGTTAGGCAGTAGGCTACAAGTATTCTCTCTGTATTGTTGCATCACACCACTAGATAGACTAGCAGGATAGATTCCTTTTGCAGGGCTGTGTTTTGTTGGCTCTGGGAGGAAACTGAACCCCTGCTGTTTCTAGAGCCAGATTAGTGGCTGTACAGCACGTTCGCTGAAGGCAATGTCCAACATTGCAAGAAAATATTTCAAGTTGTAGGTGTTTCAGTTTGCTATATTTATACTGGCTTCAAGGCATGCAAGATTCTTATTTCACTCTGGAATTTACTGGATATTCTCCGTGGCCACGCAGAAGGGTGCCAAAAAGATGTGGTAAAACATGTAAAGGAGCAAAGCTTGCAAGTTGATATTTGGTTTCGTAGCCATTTGAAGATTGTTGTTTTTCCTGTTATTTTCGTAACTGAATACAGTATCTTGTGAAGCTGTTAAGTTTGTAACGAGTTCATTTGGAATTCCACTATATATCCTGGTTATTTATGATTAAGAGCTCTATATTTTGGTGATTTTGGGGTACTAAAGCTTCATGATGCTCAACTTTTGGGAAGATTTTGCATTCATAACTGCTGCTTTATATTCGTGTGATGCTCTGGAAGGTAGCTGCTTATGATACGGCTTTTTTTTTTTAACTGAAACTAATTTTTTTATAATTCGACCGAGGGGGATCCCCACCTGATGGATATATATTCGATTGACTGGCTCTGAAATAGCCATAAGGTTTACAAACATTTTGTAGCTTGTTTGATTTTTTTTTTTTTTGCGAAAAGTAGCTTTGTTTAATTATTACAGGTAGCCTTAGCCAAAGCAGAGCTAGAGCTGCATCTTCACGCGGCAGCCAAGCAGCCCATAGAAATGCTTCAGATTTGCAAGCGGCTAGGGCGGCCATCAGTGTAGTTCTTTCGTTCCTGAAGACCACAAATTTGGAGCGCCGTCAGTGTAGTTTGTTTCGCTCCAGACGCCAGTATGGCATTGAGCGAAAGCTGTCTGTACGCTCCTGGACGTCTGATAACTCCTCCTTAACTAGCAGTAGCGAACCGAAGACTTGTAATTTGTCAAACTCAAACATGCTGAGTACTAGTATAAACTTGCTCATTTGCATCATGCATGTTGGATACAGAACCCTGATCTATTGGGATGCTCCGGCCTCGAGAACCGTACACTTGGGGTCCATGCTACGGATTGTCAGGTTCAGACAACCGAGAACCCAAATATGACTGCTCCATATACCCAGAAAGATATGGTCTGTGCATGCCGTAGTAGTATTGTAATCTTTTACTTGAGTCGCAGTACAACAAAATGTATCATTGTTCCTTGTTCGGATTTTTTTTAAAATTTAATCTTTTTTAAATCAAAAAATAAAAAAATTCTGTTTCAAACTTAGGTTCACCCTGTATCCTTTTTGTCGCGCCAAATTATTTGACGCGATAAAAGCATGTCGTCGCGCCAAATGATTTGATGCGACCAAAGTGGACACGGTGGCAATAGAGTTGACTGGGGCCACCGTGGGTCCACCCCCGTCGTGCCACATGCATTAGCGCGATCGGCCTATCGCGCCAAACCATAGTTAAAAATTTTTCTAAGTGGCTAAACTATAGTAAATTAAGGTTCGTAATCATAGTAAATTAAAAATGTTTTGTTATCCAAATCATAGTCAAATTTGTTATTTCTTAGCTTAAGATTTAAGATTTGGCGAAACGTATAATTTGGCTGAATGGTGCCCTATGGAGTTAGTTTTGCCAACCACCCCGTCGCGCCAAATGATTTAGCGCGACAGGCCTGTCGCGCCAATGCATGTGGCACGACGGAGGTGGACCCACGGTGGCCCCGGTCAACTTTGTTGCCACGGTGTCCACATTGGTCGCGCCAAATGATTTGGCGTGAAAAAAAAGGTGCAGCGTGAATAAGTTTGAAACAGAGTTTTTTGATTTTTTATTTAAAAAGAATTAAATTTTAAAAAAAATCCTCCTTGTTCCGTGTGCCATGCTCCGTTACGCTTCCTTCCTCCTAAATCTATGCAATGCCGTGTCCGTCCCGCGAATGAGTGCTACATACGACCGCGAAAAGAGAATTGCGCCTATGCGGCCGTAGGAACAAGACGTGGATACTAGAGATGTCCTTCATGATACTGTATTGTTTCGAACTGGCTGCCCGCACTGAGTCCGATCCACGGCGCCTTGCATGTACTCCGTACTACGTACAAATCACCTCGTGTAATCTTTGTTCTTCTTGAACCGCGAGCAGATCACGTCGTGTACTGGGTTTTTATATTCAAGAGCCCGCTACTTGTGCCTGTACATTTGACTCGTACATATATATGCTGTCTAGCGTAGAATGCAAGACACTACTGCCCCGTACGCACCGGCGGAGGAGCTAGGTTGGGGCCATACGGAGCCGTGGCCCCCTTTTGTGCTTTCCGATTTTTTAAAGGTCGTATGCTTTTCAGCCTGTTTCTGCTTTTGGAGCTTGGACATCTCCGCTTTCGAAGTCCCTGTCCCTGCTCCATTCTTGTTCTCTATAACTGCAAGTCTTCCGTCCAAAAGATCAGCTCTATCCCTATAGGCCTACTAGTACACAACAGGCGTGCTCTCACTCTTAGGCCTCGGTTGACAAAATTTGCATAATAAGTGTCCCGTCACACTGTAGTAATTTTATTTTTATTTGGTAATAATTGTCTAAATATTAATTAATTAGGTTTAAAATGTTCGTCTCGTAAAGTACAATAAAACTGTGCAATTAGTTTTTTATTTTATCTATATTTAGTACTTCATATATGTGCCGATATTTTGATGTAACGAAAAATAGAAATTCTACATAGTAAATTTTGGATACCAATTTTAGTATCTAAACACTGCTTCTTTTCATACAAGATGCGACCCTGCAGCTATAATTACTATACTTTCTAGTTCTCGTTATATGTATTATTATTTTAGTGTTCAAAGTAATGTAGACATTCGGCTTGCAGTTTGGCTTCAATAGTAAATTGGGGGGGGGGGGGGGGGGGGGGGGGGGGGGGGGGGGGGG
>CM041634.1:1331991-1389979 GCA_023333625.1 Bothriochloa decipiens | reverse complement strand
CCACACACCCCCCCCCCCCCCCCCCCAAAAATCGCTGGCCGTTCGTCCAGGATGCCCATATCGATCTATTCTAGATTTTAGAACACGCAAATCACAGCCCCGGCCGTGTGCCGTGGCTAACCTAAAGAACAGAGAAAATCAAGAACGAGCAGAGATACGAATATATAATTAGTACATCCACAGTTACACGATAGTTTTCGACACGACACCCAAACTGAAGTCCAAGCTACTTATACCGGCCGGCAACTCTACACACTTAACTGAGCTAAACGATTGCCTAAACACCCATATACAATGAAACTGCCTGGCGACATGTCGCGTCGTGGGCGCGCTCACCGCACGCACTGCAACCGCGCCTGATTCAAACCTGCTGCTTCCCGCGCTCCGGCTTGATCAAGCAATAGCGTGGCCTCACGTGTAAGAGAACTAATTACACCATCATTCACCTGCCGTATGTTCGTACGTACTCCCTCCGTCAAAAAAAATATACAATTCTAACATATATCTTAAATTTAATTAATTATAGATAAAAAATTATCAATATTTAAGTTATCAAATTAATATCATTAGATTCACTATAAAATGTATTTTTTAATAAATTAAATTAAAGTAATAAATATAAACAATATTCAGTAGAAATTTGATCAAACATACACTACTTTTAATGTCACGCAACCCATAGTTACGTGATTTATGGGATGGAGGGAGTACTACAGTGGCCGTTCAACCTGTGAAAGAAACTTAGTAGCTGATGTAGCTGTGTCCGCCGTAGTACTACTTAACCCGGCTGATTTTTTTTTTAAATTTAATCTTGTTTTAATAAAAAAACCAAAAAAACCTGTTTGAAAAATATTTTTACCTTGTATCCCCTTTGGTCGCGCTAAATCATTCGGCGCGACCAAAGCACTGTGTCGCGCCGAATGGTTTGGCGCGACAGGTTGTCCACCGTGGCCCACGAGGTTGATCGACGCTGTCGTGTAAAGTTATGGGGCCCACCCCTGTCGCGCCAAATCATTTGGCACGACTAACCTGCCCCCCAAATTTTTTGGCCGCGACTAGGCTGTATGAATTCGGGACCCAGCCACTTTCCCCTCACTTTCTCCCTCACTTTCTCTCATCCCGAGCTCGTGCTTGCTCTCCCTCTCTCTTGGCGGAGGAAATGGGGGGCGCGGACGAGGTGGGGGGCCCTCCTAGGCGGCGGAGATGGAGGCCGGACCGGTCGTGCGACGGCGGCGGCGGGGCATCGGGTCGTGGTGGGGAGTCGGGGAAAAGAGAAAGAAGTGAGGTGAGTGAATGATTTGGCCCACTACTTTACACGCCAGCCCTGGTTAACCCTGTGTGCCACGGTGGACACTATGTCACGCCAAACAATTCGGCGCGACACAGTGCTTTGGTCGCGCCGAATAATTTGGCACGACCAACACGGGGTGTAATTATTTTTAAAACAGGGATTTTTTTATTAAAAATGGATTTTTTTTTTAAAAAAAAAATCCTAACCCGGCCTCCCGCGAGACTTCCCCACACGACATGTGTTTTCTCTGCACGCTACCGATCGACGAGCACACACAGAGAGTCAGACGGCAGACGGCCGGCAGCCGACGACGACGACGACAAGCGCCCGAAACTGACATGTGATGGCTCAAACTGACATCCATCACCTATACTGTAGGCTACAGCGAGCGTCCGCCGTACCGTACCTCTTGCGAGTTGCGATGCTTGCCTTGCTTGAAAGACTACTCTCCTCTCCTAGAATGTGCATGCAGCGTTCAATTGTTCAGGGTGAGTCGTGAGTGTGTCTCGTTGTGCCCATGCATGATTCGTGAAAAGATGCCTCGGAGCAGGTGACCAGAGTAGAGTCATGCCAATTGTCCTTGTGCTGTCACTGCTGTATGCAGAGACGTACTCGTACTTGACGAGTCCGATCGCTCGAATCCGAAGACAAGACACCCACGGGCCTCCTGTATAACAACTGTTGCACGCGCATTGCCCATCGACATGAGCTCCTTGTCCTTGGGTCTGCTCAACGTCAATACGACTGTGTGGTTTTAAATAAACTGGTCTCTCTTTCATTGCTACTATCCCGTTTGTATCGTAATCCTCCCTTCCCTAGAAGGCTAGAATGCTTCGTTCTGCCGTCGCAAACAACGTGCAGTCCAACCTACGGCAACCCACCCATGGACTGAACAATCATATAATACAGTAGGAGGGCGAAGTTGCATTTTCATGTTCCCTCGTTATTCCTGCTGAGTGCTGAGGTTTGATGATGAGAGAAATACTCCTATGATCGCGACCATACTGCCCGGTGCTGAGATGAGGAGCAGAATACGTGTACTACACGGCCGATCCATCGGTATAAATCATCATGTGTACTGTACTATGCATGCATGGCGCAAACTTAATTGTCTTCTCTGGTCTAGAGACAAATCGAGCACCCTACCAGCAGGGGGACCCTCCCTCTCCAAATCATAAATCATTACACCCCATCAATATCAAATCACACACACATACCACTCCATTCCAGCAGTAGTAGAGTTGGGAGCCAGTAATCCTGTTCCTGTTACAGCAACAGCCAGGAGAGGCAGGTCGACGATGGTGGTGTAGGCGCAGAGCAGAAGGCCGCCGCCGCCGCCGCTGTCTGGTCCAGTCCACCTGATCCGTCGTCGGCACAAGCAACTAGTAGCAAATTAGCATCATTTCATTTTTGCAATCGCATGCAATTTGTTTGCTGTTATCACTCAGCCGTCGTCGGACCTGTGAGTCTGTGACCGTAGTCGCGTACAAGTACCAATAATCCCGGCCGCTTTCGCCGCTGCTGTCCTGTCGTCGTGGACCAGCCCGTGTGCTAGTATAATCTACTACGGACTAGTAGCTATGGAGCAAAGAGAATGTTTACGGGCGGGCCGGGGCGGCCGTACCGGGTGCTAATCATAATCAGCGATCAAACAGGTGGGATGATGGGACGTGTACCCTCTTGTACCACCCCTGATAAAATCCGTTCCCACGGCATTGGATCCTGCCCGTAGCCACTCCTACTGCACTCTACTCCTTGGGATTTTTTTTTTAATTTTAATCTTTTTTTTTCAAAATTTCAAAAATAACCGCACTTAAAAAATATTTGTATCTCATATTCTTTTTGGTCACGCCAACCAAACCACATGGTCGTGCCACATGCATTAACGTGACCAAAAAGTCGTTTCTAGTCGCCGTTTCTGACGTGGAAAGCAGTCTGGTTGCGCCAAATTATTTGGCACGACGAGACTGAATTTTCAAAAAATCATAACTCCTCGATACTACGTCGGACGAAGATGGTTTCTATATAAAAATTGTAGCCCTCAACGAGATCTAAGACTTCTAGTTTTGAGTTTTTTTCATTTGAAGAAGTTAAAAGGTCCAAAAAATTACGTAAAGTTTTAATACCAAAATGATTTTGTATTAGCGCTTGTCACATCATAAAAATAATATCTTTTTATATAAATTCAAATAAAAATACTTTTTATACCAAGATTATAGCTCTAAATGAGATATACAATTTTTTAGTTTTGAAGTTTTAGACTTGAAGTCATTAAAATGCTCAAAAAAATAATATGATGCTTTAGAAGCAAAATTCGTGTCGAAACATTATATTATTTTTTCGAGCATTTTAATGACAACAAATCTTAAACTTCAAAACTAAAATCATTTAGATCATACAGCTCGGCAGCTCGGCCCTAAAGACAAATCTTTCCCCCGGCTACCACGTCGGTCCAAAGCCCAAACACACATGCATGCCTCTGTTTTTTTTTTTTTAACATAACACGCCGTCACCAACACCATCTATTACTGCTAGTACCTACCATCTACGCTGACAGCACCACACCACTTCACTAGAGACAGAGGTACGGTACGTGAAGGTACTACGCCGCCCGTCAGTCTTCGCGCCACGCCGGACCAGCTCACGCGCCTTCCCCGGCGCCGGCAGCCCTCGCCTCGCCGCCCGTCGCCGTCGTCATGGTCATGGACCGCAGCGGCGGCGACTCCGATCCTACGGCACAACAACACAAACCAACCAAGTAGACGCAGAGATGCGGTTAGCCATTACTACGAGCAGCACCGTAGCTTAACATAGGCTGCTGTTGGGTCGCTGGGAGATGGGCCCGGCCGTGCATGCAGTGGGCTAATAGAGGTCCGTACCCGTACCTTTGGACGCGTTGAAGGAGCGCTTGCAGTGGGCGATGGCGCTCTGGATGCCGTCCTGCACCTGCAGCAGCGAGTCGTCCCGCCGCTGCGGCGGCTGCGGATGCGGGCCCGTCCCCGCCGCGGCGGCATGGGCGCCCGGCGAGGGCGCGGCGGCCACTGCGGACGACGCCGACCGGCTCTTCCCGAGGCGCTTGCACACCTGCTTCAGCCCCGCGGGAACGCTGGCGCGGGGCGCGCGCACGCCGCAGGCCACCACCACCGGCTGCGGCGCCGGCGCCGGGGTTGGGGTCATCGCCACCGCTGTCGCCGCCGACGACGACGGAGGAGCCTGGGACGGGGACGGGGATGGGTCGGGCTCCAGGTCCGTCTCCTCGCCCTCGCTCGCCGCGCCGCCGAACCGGAGGCGCTCGCCGTACCGCCGGGAGACCTTCACGTACAGCGGCTTGATCTTGCTCAGGTACCGCAGGATCACCTCCTTGGCGAACCGCCGCTCCTCCGCCGTGATGGACGCCACCTCCTGCTGCTGCTGGTGGGGCTCCGTGGCTCCTGCCGCCGCCGCGGGTGCCGGACGGTCCACGCCGGCGTCCGAGGTGCGTGAGCTGTTGTCGCGCGTGAACAGAGACGCCAGCGGCGCGTCCTCCACCCGGAACTTAATCAGGAACCGGCTCGCTGCCTGCTGCCTCGGCGCCGGCGCGGCTGTCCCGGCACCGGGAACGTCCACCGTCGCGGGAGCCTTGGGCTTCCTCAGCTTGAGCAGCAGCACGCGGAACCTGGTGGCCGGACGGGGCACCGAAGCCGGCGGCGCGGCCTCGGTGTCCGCTTCCGCCGCCGGCGCGTCGACGGCCACTGCCTCGTCCTCGGCAGCCACCGCCGAGGCGCCGGGCGCCACGAAGTTGAACTCGACCCGCTCCTCCTCGGCGTCGGACGCGGCGCTCTCGTCGCCGGGGACCGCGAACTCGAGGTCGAAGAAGGAGGCGTCGTCGTCGCCGCCGTCCTCGCACGCCGACGCCGACGCGGCGATGGTCGTGGTGGTGGCGGATGCGCCCGCGGGCGCGCGCTGGGCGCCGGCCACCACGCCGCCGCGCAGGTACTTGAGGAAGCTGAAGGACTCCATGACGCACGCGAGGAACAGCGGCACGGAGCTGTGCTGGGAGTGAGCTCCCCTCACTCTCACTCACTTATCCGCAGTCAAATCTTGCTCCCTCGCTCGCTCGCTTGCTCGCTCGCTCGGTTCCAAGGCCAACTGCTCCCCTACTATACTTGACTCCCAGCGCCAGCGGTCGGAAAAAGACTCTTTTTGGAGGGAGCCTTTTGAGGAGGACGGAGGAGGGAGAAAGGACCGGCTGCGGCGGAGGAAGGAAGAGGGAGGAGGACAGTGGTGGTGGTGGCGTTGCAGTTGCAGTTGCAGCATCAATGCCAAATAGATGAGCGAGCAGCAGAGGGGTGGGGACGTGGGGTTGGACGGGGAGGGCGGCGTCGGCTTTCGACGAGGGGGCCCGTCCGCCCGTGCACTGCTCAGGGCTCAGGCCGTGGGGGCGGTGGGGCTCCCGTGATCTCCTCCCTCCTCCAGCCCTCACCATAGCCACAGTGTATCTCTATCGAGAATTCCAAATTCCGTTTCCCAAATCTGTTGGCGCAAACGGCCAGCCAAATCTGTTCTGTTAAAATCCGGCGACAAATTTTTGCAGAAGAAATCCCCAAGGTCTGTTAGAGCTAGTAGATGTGCGGTGTGGTCAGCACACGGGATGACAAATCTGCGCACGTTTGGCATGAATCGGTGGGAGAGTGGCTTCGCGGTGCATGGTTGGCATTGCAAAATTCTGTTTTGATTAAATATCACTGAACTTGCTGTCAGGATGGAGATGGACGTGGTTCGGAGTCGTCACAAATTGAATCAATCACCGAATAGCGCCAAAATGTTCACTGAATACTATATTTAAAAATTGATTGACCGGCTCTTTCCGTTCCAAATTGAGTTTACCGATATTTTGTCCACTCGTGCATCTTCTTCGGTGCGGTGCCCGTGCCCTCCTCCCAGGATTTGGTTTTCCTTCCTCTTCGCGTTTGTTTCCCGGTCCTTTCTCGTACGTGCCGTACGACCCAGTGAGCAGTAACTGAGCAGAGGACCACCGTCAGTGCTGCTGTGGTAAATAAAACACGTACCGTACTGGTAAAAGAAGCAGTAGAATAAACTGAAAATCAGCTGATTATTATTATTATAAAAGCTGGGATTTTGTTGCGAACACGCGAACGAGAAGATTTGCCTCGGAATGCGTTTGGTCGAGTGCTCGAGTAGTAAACTGAACCGACGGCTGTGCGTCCATGTCCATATCCTCCATGGTACCGGAGCTGCGCCCGGGTCCCGGTCATCCATGCCGCTCATCTGCGTGGCAATTATGCGGCTCACATGCAGCGTTGCTCCATCTGCACCTGGCTGGGTGACAAGCTCACACACACTGCGTGGCACTGCAGTAGCTCGAGCAATACTACAGTAGACGGACGATCATGGCGTCCAGCAGCCTTCACTCCTTCAGTCGGTCACGGGCAGCCAATGCCCAGAAGAGGAGAGGAGAGGAGGCAGAGGCACCCACGGGCCGGCCTCCACGGATCAGAAGCACTGCTGCTTGCCTGTTCGGGCACGGGCATGGCCACCTATGTACCCGGACCTGAGTTTCTGACGAGAGAGAACGTGACACTGATACGCTCTGCTCTTGAGTCCGTCCTGTTGTCGCACGAGCTGGGACATGGGACCTGTCACCTGTGACCGTGCCTGTGCCCGTGAGATGGCTCAACATTTGATCATTTGACGTGAATGGGGATATCTGTATGTGCAACTGCAATCATGCGGCTGCGATTTACTGCAGTCTTCATCTTCTTTCTTTCTGAAGAGCTGAAAGGCATTAACAGTGACACAACCATGGCATGGCAAGCCGGTGTAGGATGCTACAGAGTTACTGACCCTTACTAGAGTACGGAGTAGGAGCTTTTGAAAGTTGACTTGGTGGTTCCCAAAGCAAAGCTGTCTGGTACGGTATTCGTCTCGCCTTCGAAATTAAAAAAATACAGTACTTGAGAATGCACAAAATCTTGACCAAAATCGACTCGCTCATCAGTTTCGTTTTGCTATGGTGTGTGCAAAATGATGTGCACTTAAGCGGTCGAAGGCGTAAAGATGGGAGCTTTTTTTTTTTAAAAAAAAAAAAAACGGATGGACTGGGCTCGCTCTCGGAAGAAACGGACGGCAGAGGACAAGGCCGAGCTTGTTTGGGCTGACGGCCCGGTATAAAACTAATTTGGGTCTGAACATGCGAACCTGAGAGGATTTGCCTCGTAATGCGTTTGGTCGAGTGACAACTGGCGTCTATGTCTATGTGCATCCATCCTCCATAGCCCCGGGCCCCGGGCCCCGGGCATGGAGCGTTGCGCTTGCGCCATTTGAACCAGGGTGACAAGCTGACACTGCGTGGGCGTGGCACGTCGCGAGCTGAAGCCTGAAGGTGCATGAATGCATGATGCCGTGCCATTGCCATCTCTGAAGCTGAGCAGTAGACCAACGAACATGGCCTGCAGTCGGGTAGCAATGCCAAGAGGAGGCGCTACGCGATATTACAGTACAGCCTCATCACAACCACCATACCGCGAGTTTCTGGCGAGAACATGACGTGCTCTGCTCTTGAGGTCGGCCTGTTGTCGGAGACTCAAGGCTAAAGGCTTGATCAGATAATCATTATGACGAGAACGGACGGCCTGCAGCAATGCTGTCGTGTTTTTTGATGGGTCGGTCATTCCTGAATGTTCTTTCGTTGTGTTCTTTCCAAAGCATCCAGCACACCACCATGACAAAGGGATTCAAATCCCTTTCTCAGTTGCTTTGGGACTGATTTTCTGGATAGCAGCCACCAAGTCCAGGAACAGACGTGATCGATGCTACGGTGCCAAGTTTCCCAGCCTGACCACGCTTAGCACTTCGCCCACACTGACCTGTTGAAGGCACAACTCAACAACAGGTGGTCGTCGATCTCCTCAGCCGCCTGATCACAGAGAACGCACAGGTCGGAGCTATGCAGCGCGGCAGTCTAACATTGCTTGTGCATTTGCTAACCAACAATAAGAGGTTGGATTTGCTTGGCCCCTTTTTTTTTCAAATAATTTCCTCTATGTGCATGTTCATTTATTTAGGAAAAAAATGACCACCTGTACCTTTTAGAAAAAAAAAATCTTCCACGGTATCGAACTATCACTTTGTTTCCATCTGCACGTGGATTTGAATATTCATTTTGAGTTTTCTTAATGCACATGCACACACGAGATGGTATTTTTCACTTTATTTCCGTCTGCACGTGGGTTTAGATATTCATTTTGAGTTTTCTTAATGCACACATGAGATGCTGTTTTCATTTTGAGTTTTCTTAATGCACAAATAAGATGCCGTTTTCACACACGAGAAAATGAGCAAATACTGAAATATTGTAGGAGCAGGTGGGCTTTCTGTCTAGGGAAACGGGGCCGAAGATCCAGTTGGGCTGACGAGCTCGACGAGGGTGGGTGATGTGGTTCACGTGGCAATGCCGGGCCCATTATTCTCGAGAGGTGGCTATTTAAAAATCTTACTTTTAAAACTGTGGGAGTGAAATTTTCTCGAATTTCTTTTACTACTGATGAGAAGTGTGATTTAAATTTTCTTTTCGAGCGGATGGAATAGCCTTTCAAAAATATAAGAGAGGGTTTTCTAATGAAAATACATCGTACCATAACAATTTTTAAAAGAACGAAACCTGTATCATAGGCTCCGGCCTCTCAACTAGTCACTTGTCTCGCGTCCAGCTTCCGAAGCTTCACGAATCCTTGGGCCACAAGCGAGGGCGTGGATTATTATTAAAGGTTGCTCATAGTTTGACTCTAAATAGCTCAACACAGTTCTTATCGGCCATTGTACAATATTTTTTTTTTACAACAAAATAGAATTGGTTGACTTATTAGCCATGTAAACCATCAGCCGAACAACTCATATATTCCAAAAGTACATTTACGCTTCAAAATAGTATAAAGAACTACTTACGTTAAGAGCTTTTGGTAACCGAGAAGAGTAGTTGATAGCTTGCATCGGAATTTCCAAACAAAACATTTATGCGTAGATGTAAGCATAGTGACCACAATCAAGCAGCCCAATAACAATTTCAAATTACCAATAAACAAATAGTTGGTCTAATAAAAAATATGTGCATCACAATGAATTTCACGTCAAATTGGCATCAGTCTGTTCATATTTATTTCCCGCCTTTTCTGCGACTGCTCGATCCAAACAAACAAGCAAGCGTGATATTTACATCGGCAGAAAGGTAAAGAAAAAAGGACGATGGCTGAAAGCCTGAAATCATGCCCACATATACCGGATTTTTACCCCGTGGGGCCCACCGGGAATCGTCTCGATTCAAAACTGGAGAAGAGATTCCGAGTATTACTGTACTTGCGGGCCCCAGTCCAGCAGAAAAAGGTGAGTGGTGCAGGTGTGATTGGGGTGCCCCCTCCACGTTGATTCCGTCCACCTTTCCACGGTTAACGCCACCTCCGCGTTTCTGCTACACGTACCCTTGCCTTGTGCACCCCGGCACGAGCCGTTTTACCCTTTTTTTTGGAGACAAATATGAGATTTGATTGATGCTAGGCAATGATGCTCATGATTTCTCCCAAGCTCTAAAGCAACACGGCAGGGATAATGCTCAGTCTTCATCATCGTGGTTTTAATATGGCGTTCGAATGCATGCTAGTACAATTCAAGGTACTTGTGTGCTTTGACATGGGACTTTAACATCTTTTTTTAAACTAGATTAGTAGGGATTTTAGTCTTTCATTGAGACCTGTAGGATGTATGTGCTCATGGTAGTATGCACTATTACGAGATGAAATCACTTGTGAGATGTTCCACACGAGGTCACCCAGTACCAAAGGGCCATACAAAAGGCTATAGAAAGCCAAAAAAATCATCTAACAATTCACATATTTAACTAGTATACAATGAGAAAGTTAGCACCTAATTGTTAGCTAGCTAAAAATTGGCTCAAATTAGCTCTAGACTCTAGTTGGCTAATTTGTTAGAAGAGTCTTCAATTAGCAGTTAGCCAACTAGCTATCCAATTACAAATAATTTAGGATAAATTTTAACCCCAGCTAACTGCCACATGTATCCAATCAAGGGTTTTACGTCTTCCTCTCATGTAACCCATTAAGATTCCATTTAACTTATGTTTAATCATTTTGTTAGGATCCAAGATATAGTGAGAGACTAATCTTTTTGCGCCTTGCTAAAAAGTGCTTGTAATGGTGCAACACAGTCCATCCGAATAGTGGTGGTACCAGAATTAAAAGAAATTAGCTACTACCCCTCCCTTCGAAATTATAAACTAATTTGAATTTTCAAGATACATACAAAAATAAACATTAGATCTATTTTTAACTCCCGACATATGCCTCACGAAAAGAGACATGTGGGTTTTATTGTTTTTCCACTCCATCCAAAGTCCAACAAATCCGTGTACAAATCCGTGTACGCCAAGCGTTACTCTCTTTCTAAGTTTTTTTTTTTATAAAAAAGCGTTACTCTCTCTCCCGGATTCGAGCACCGAAAGCACTCCGCCGCCCGGTCATCCAGCCCGAACCAAACCCCATTGGCTCCATTTTCACCGTCCAATCCAAATCTGACGTCCCTGATTTCTCCATCAGCCCTAAACCCCTCGCGCGCCTATAAAATCCCAGCGCACGAAGGGCAACCAGATCTCCCCCATTTCTCCACGCCGCCTCCGCGTTTCCCGTGTCCCCCGCCGCACCAATCACCGCGAGGTTCCCCACCCCGTTCGTTCCGGCGGCATGGCGGAGACGCACGAGGGAGGCAGCGCGAGCCCCAAGCACGAGTCGCTGATGGAGAAGCTCGCCGACAAGCTCCACGTCGGCGGCAAGGGCGACTCCTCCTCGTCGTCCTCGGACTCCGACAACGACGAGCGGCCCCGCCCCTCGGCGCCGCCGGCGCCCGCGCCCGCCGAGGTTAAGGAGCACTCCTTCTCCGACTCCGCCGCCACGGCGGCCGCCGAGGCCAAGGCCAAGGTGTTCCGCCTCTTCGGCCGCGAGCAGCCCATCCACAAGGCCCTCGGTGGAGGCAAGCGTATGGCTCTGTTTCTCATGCTCTCTGAATGTTGCTCGCCTTTTGGCTTGAAATCGCTAGATCGGATCCGGGAGCGGGGGATCTGTGTGGGCTGAGGTGCTTGGGTTGCGGACTAGTAGATCTGATTGCTTACGTTTTATAGAATGGGGCTAGCTAAGGTTTTAGGAATTGGTCGTGTAGATCGGCCAGCGCAGTCCCACAGATTGGGATCTTACCTGTCCTTGACAAGTGGAGGCGACTAGTATTTTTTGGTTACTCTATTATTGCTTCGAATTTGATCAATGCAAGTCGTTGCACGTCGGTACTTATTATATGATCTGTATCAGTGTATGTTGTGAACACTTTTCACTGCTAAGCTTGTCTGAACTGTGGCATACAGTATTTTTGCAATGCCTGGTCAACCACACGAATACTGATGACGTTTCTGTAACTATCATACTGCTATTGCCTTACAGACTGCTTAGACGACCTGTAAACTATATTGCCAACCACCTGAATCTGTGTGGCCACTCGTGTTTAACATGGTGGAAACCAATTGCTTATCCGCTTAGGAATGCTTTGTCGTGTCCGCAAGTGCATTTCTGAGGTACTGTGTCCCATTTTTGTATGAGGATCAATGCTGAAGGGCCTTTTTGGTTGCTTTGAATTATGATTCTGAAAAGATGGGGTTTTTTAAGTAAGTTCGCAAGAGAAACTTCTAGTAGCCTTTACATTATGTTTATTTACCTCAGTAAATGTTATTTCGTTGTGGAGTTGTTTGATGCTACCTTATCTACACTGAAATGGAAGGTTGTCCTTTAAAGAAATTGTGATGCTTGCGGTGAGCGCACTATTTACTCATCGTTTTGTGTCTACAGCTGATATTGCTGTCTTTAAACTTGCTGATTGATAAACTTGATTGGCGTCTTGAGAATTGTGACCTAAATACCTGATTGTTTGTCATTGTTATATGTACCAAACTCATTACTGTACTATATTTTGCAGCTGCTGATGTCTTCCTGTGGAGGAACAGGAACATCTCTGCTGGAGTGCTTGGTGGTGCCACAGCCATCTGGATCCTATTTGAATTGCTTGGCTACCATCTTCTTACTTTCGTTTGCCATGGTCTCATATTCTCTCTGGGTGTTCTCTTTCTCTGGTCTAACGCTTCATCGTTTATCCACAAGTAAGATCTCACCTCAGTATCATAAATTGCTCAAACTTATAACAGATGCAATGTTATTCTTTGCTAGTTGCATGGTTATTGACTGAAATTCTGCCCATTAATTCAGGGCTTCCCCAAAGATTCCAGAGGTGATCATTCCTGAAGATTTAGTTGTCAACATTGCGCTATCCACTCGATATGAGATCAACAGGGCCTTTGCCAATCTCCGCCAGATTGCTCTTGGCCGGGACATAAAGAAGTTCCTAATGGTATGTCTACCATGTCATTGCCTATGATGAACAATTGATCATACAGCATGCTACACTTATCTTTTTTTCTATTGGAAAATTTAGGTTATTGCTGGGTTTTGGTTGCTTTCTGTTCTTGGAAGCTGCTGCAGCTTCTTGACCTTGGTTTACATTGGTAAGGGATCCATGCAACCTAGAGAAAACCTTGCTTTTAATCGCTCTTTTATGTATCTGATGATTGTCTGACACGGGATCCTCTTCCTCTTATGCAAAACAGTGTTTGTGGTGCTGCACACAGTACCTGTCCTGTATGAGAAGTATGAGAATCAGATTGACTCGTATGGTGAGAAGGGGTGGATTGAAATTAAGAAGCAGTATTCTGTGTTTGATGAGAAGGTTCTGAGCAAAGTACCAAGGGGTCCTGCGAAAGACAAGAAGCACTAGGAGCAAGTGATTCGAGGTGCTCTTGGTAGGGAATGCTATCAATCGGTTCAAGTTTTTCAGGAGGCAGCGCTTATGGGTACGAGCACCAATTTGCCGCCTATGCATTATGTTGTGTATGGCTGCTTAGTTGTTTGGTTTTGATGGGTGTAGCCGAATTGCTAGTTTTGCCCTTAATTGGTGAAGCAGACGCAGCATACAGTTTTCAGTAGTGCTGTTTGATTTTGATCTGTGTTGTAAGATGTTGGGCGCAGACTGTACCTGCGACACTGTTTTTGCTACTTCTATCAATGCAGTTTGGAATTTGAAGATGTTTATGGCCTTTTTGTTGAGCTTAGAGGTAACACATACTCGGTTTGGTGATGGGTGCTAACTGGCTAGCTTGTTCAGAAACATGATTCGGGATAAGGCTGTGTGGGCAATTTTTGACTAAAACAGTCAAGCAGTAGAAACATGCTTCTCTCGAGAAGCTCTTTACGTTTTATTTTCATGCTTTGCTATTTGGGCGAACGGTATGGCAGCATGAAAAAATTAAGCTTCTCGAGAAGCTCTTTCCATTATGCTTTGCTGTTTGGGGGCAGCAGTAATGCAACATGAAAAGGGAAGAAACATGCTTCTTGTGAAGCTCTGTCCATCATATACTTTAATGATTTCCTATCTGGGTGAACAAAGGCAGAAACATGCTTCTTGATGAGCTCTTTCAGTTATACTCTACAATTCATTGAGGTATGCTTGTAGTATCAATGGTGTCCGTTTGCTCATAGTTGCGTGCTGCCTTTTGGTGGCACAGCACAGGAGCAAGCCATGGAGTAATAAGAAAATCAGAGAGAGCAAAGTATAATTGAAACTTTCTCTGCGTCACTCCCCTCCTCTAACATCAACGACTCACGGCAGGTTTAGCGTGAATTCAACGACTGATATTAGAAAGTTAGACCACTCTCCCTCCACGATCCCACGTCCGCCCGCGTGGCCGCGTCCCTCCATCCAGGTTCGAAACCTGATGTCGACGTAAAAACCATAAAAAATACCGTAGGATTCCGACTCCTCCGCTCCTCCAACGCGAACGAACCCCGTCGGCGGCGGTGGCGGCTCGGGTGATAGGTGGGTCGTTGTGGCCTTACCCCAACCCCAATCAAGCGAGAAGCACACCTCTTCCTCGCCGGAGTAATACAGTTAGAGGACATGGAGATGCTGCGGCGGAACCTGAAGCGCCAGGCATCGCGCTCGCTCTCCGCCTTCGCCGGCGCCGCCGCATCACCGCGCACCGCCGACCAGGAGAGCCTCCACCCCAACCTCGCCTCCTCGCCGCGGGTGTCGCCCACCAAGGGCGCCTCCTCGTCGCCGCGCCCCAAGCAACCAGCTGCTGCGGCTACGGCTCCGCCCGCGACCACCGTCGAGGAGGATGGCTCCACGGCCGCTACCACCGCGCCCGCCGACGACGAGCCCTCCGTAAGGTACTGTGCGTCTGTTCCATGCATGGATTCACCCGATCCGGCTTCCTACCAGGCTAATTTGGGATCTCGGGAGGGTTGCGACTTGCGAGCCTGTTTGTTCCTGATCTGTGGGGATGTGCGCAGGTGGTTGTGAGGGTGCGACCGACGGTGAGCCGCCCGGTGGACGGCAAGGATCTGTGGTTCGTCCGCAAGACCGCCCCAGACTCGGTCGCTCGCTGTCGATGACAGGTCCTTCCCAGTGGATGGCGTCCTCGACGACAGGGCCTCTCAGGTATACCAGCAGGCGATTCTTCACCTGTCCTCTCATTTTTGATAAATTGTGAGTGATCTTGTTGTTTACCTGACGTTGCTCCTTCCCTGTGTAGATGCGAGATAGTTCTACTCAGAAGCAGACGAGCTACCAATGCCGTTGCTCGCCTCGAGGTGCGGAGTAATTTGCTTGTTTTCAACTGAACCGTCTCTTGAAAATGGTTTCAGAACTAACATATATGGTTTGTTTTTCTAACTTGTTGCAGGTACATAACGACCAGATCAATGATCTGTTGGAACCATCTCAGCCTGACCTGCAGGTACATATTTCAACAAAAAAAAAAAAACTATCCTGAAATTGCAATTGCTATTGGTTTATGCAGATATCTCATCCAACTTACACTCTTTTTTTTAGATAAAAGAGAATGCTAGCAATGGTATCCATGTTGAGAACTTGACTGATGAGTACGTGTCAACAGTAGAGGATATCAACCAGATCATGTTGTCATGAATAATGAATTTGCATGTTTATCTGACATATTGCTATTGAATTTGCAAGTTGGCAATATAGAAAGACTAAGTGAACTTTCTAAACTATTGGAGTGGTTGATTAATCTTTCTGGAGTTATATATTTATCTGGAGCAGGCTTTTGAGCGCTCTTCATGTGTTCTAGAGATTTTTTTTTGGCTCACACATGCTACTTTTTTGAAGAGAGACAGAAGATGCTAAAGTTGAATTGCAATTGGGAAAAAAAGAATGGCAAAAGAAATAATGCCGACAGGTAATTTATTGTTCAAGGAAACACCACCTAGCATCTCAAAGCGACCTTTGCCACGATTGGTTAGAGTGGCTGGCACTCAATTTTCAATCTGTTATTACTGTCTTTCCATCCTGCAGGTTGCTGAGCTTAATAGCTTCATGGTGGAAGTCAAACTGGAGAGGGAATGGCAGCAAAAGGTTGGCTATGTCCATCTTCTAAAACTGAAATTTATAGCATGGTACGAGTCGTCTTGTATAGGTGCAAGAAATGAGCCCATGCATGCCGGTGTGTTCGTGTGCAGGATGATGAGGAGATTCAGATCAAACAGCTAAGGAATGAGCAGGTTTTAAAACATTTAATCAATCTGTTCTGAAACATTTGATTATGGAACTTTTACAGGCTTTTGCTATGACGGGTTGGTGTTTGCTGGTCTTGTCCGTCGTGTATTTAGCACCTGGATCCAAAACTGCATTTGGAAAGAGGATGGGCTGTTAGGCAATTAGCACTATGTGATCAGCTTGAGTAAAATGGCAGCTTGAGTAAAAACATGATGAAGGAGCGCTTTGTGAAGCTCCTGCTCGGCGAGGACAGTAGTGGCAAGGGCTTCTGCATTCATATTCAAAAGTAACACTATGTGTTGCATTGATGAGTAGATTTGGGGCAAATTTCGAAGAGTACGAGGCCGCCATCAACAGAACAAGTAAGATTTGTTATGCAGACCTGCAGTAGCTTATTGTATTTGTATTTGAAAGTTCCACTGATATGTTGCTTTAAACTATAGGTGGATTTGGGACAAATTTAAGAAATATTAGGAGAGTCCTGGACAAAAGTAGCATGTAACATGGGAGCACAATTTATAATGGGGCGACATGTAAGTGATTCCATAGCAAACTCAGCTCCCTCCGCAATGTTTGATAATTTGTTTTTGCCTAGCATTTTCGTAATGGTAAGTAACTAATGCTTGTTTTCCTTATCATTTATTTTCATAGACTCTTATTTTTTTTTCCCTTGGCAAGTAGCAATATCTTATTTTTTTTTCCCTTGGCAAGTAGCAATATCACTACTAATAACCTTTCCTAGAAAGACGGCAAAGTACAGGTGATGGGGTCTGTAGCACAGGCAGGCCCCATGGCAAATTGGATTTGAGGAACGGATCTGATAGCCAACCACATATACCGTTGGATTGTTAAACCTGTTGTTAAATAGACAATGAGCTTGTGTACGCTAACAAAGATGATAAATTGAATAATTTCCATATAATATTGAAAAAAGTTTTTCACATTTCACAATTGCTCTGTTTTGGAGGCTCTATTCTCTATCATGAGTTTAACAGGAGCGCGGAGACGGAGGATGTGGCGATTATGTTTCAGCTTTGAAAAGTCTTCAAAGCTTTGGCAATTCTATTTTCAGGAATTGCGCCCTTTTTGTTGAAATATTTGCTTCCTTGGGTACCAATGGGAATTCTGTTGTTGCAGGTAGCCGAGCTTTGTGGTAGCTCGGCCACAAGAGGAGACGCTGGAGAGCACGTGGAAGACCGTTGCGGAGGGACGGGGGCACTGTCACCTCAAAATATCTGCATCAGATACGTTTTGAACTTGTACGGTTTTTATTATAATAAGCTTATGTTCTGATTGTGAAATGAATCAATGATTTTCCATGGCCGTTTCTTTTCATTTTTATCACAGTTGACGTTGGCATACCTCAAGGAGAAGCCTGCTAGCCAGGGCTCCCAGCCATCAACACCATGCACCAACAGTGGGGGAACAAGGCTCCCAGCCATCAGAAAGCGGAGTATAAAATCCAAAGCACAGCCGATGTTATAGGCTACAACATGCAAATTCTTGATGTTTGCTAAAATATTATTTGTTGTATGGAAGGTTCTATATGTATTCACTATACTCTGATAATCATTGTTCTTATGGAAGTAATCTTTATTTGGTACAAGGTTGTCCTCTTAATCAAGTTTTTTTATTGTATAATGTTATAACATGTGATCATTGATTTTTTAAATCATCAAAGCAATTACATCATTTTTTGGTTTAATATGTGTTTGAAATAGATTTTTTGATTTAATACGTGTTAAACTAGATATCACCGTAGCGTTAGCACAAATACTATACTAGTAAACCTTAAGCTGCTAGCCACAGCCTACCAGTTTATATACCTATACAGATGGATGATGGGACCAGGCAAAAGCGAGAAAGGAAAAAAGAGCAAACTGCCCGCAGATTCATTATTAGTGTGTAATACAACAACCAGCACAGGCAAACTGGAATTTAGGCGGAGATAAAAATTGTTCTTCCTTGTCCTACACCAGAAACTGGTTTTACGGCTTGATCTCTTGTCCCCTAACACTCCCCCGTTTCTCATGTTCTTATACATGTTCGGCCTATTTCCTCATGGCTGTTTTGTGATCTACTCTACTTTTCAAATTATGTCCATACATTTTGCGTGTGATGTTCATATATTGCTCAGAGGAAGT
Organism: Bothriochloa decipiens; assembly: GCA_023333625.1. Classification (NCBI taxonomy): domain Eukaryota; kingdom Viridiplantae; phylum Streptophyta; class Magnoliopsida; order Poales; family Poaceae; genus Bothriochloa; species Bothriochloa decipiens. Next base: position 1,371,868 of record CM041634.1, on the reverse strand, counting down.
AGGTCAATTGCGGCTTCTTTCTGGAGCCTCCTTCACCATACAACTCGTTCCATTGCCTCAGCTCACTCATTATTGCGCCTTCAGCAGCGAAGCTTGCAGCCACCTGGAGTTTGAGAGTTACAACCACAAGTTTATTTTTCAAGTTGAGAAGTGTTAATCTGCTTCCATATTGTTTCAAATTCCACTTGATAAGATTAGAGGATGGATTCACCTGGTTCTTTGCTTCCTTCAGATCTGTCATGTTCAGTGGCCTTAGAATGATGGTCTCCTCCTTTTCTTTCTTCTTTGGAGGATCCGACGGAGTTTCTCCTTTTTCACGCTTCAGCTTCTCCTGAAGATATTGAAGATAAAGCTTACATAGTGAATTCAATTCACATAATTCATCATGCATTAAATTCTTAAGATGATGGTGGTTTGGTTTGATTACCAGCTCCTTCTTTCTTTCCCTCTGGATTAGCTCCCTCACAGGGCGATATGCTGCCGTCGTGCACAGGTTCTGTTAAGAAAATTCAGGGTTGAGCAGAATTGATCTGTACTTTAGTTCTTCATACAAAGATACACAGCTCTCAGAAAACTAAATCGGAGTTGAGCACGATGCCTATGTTTTTTTTCTTTTTGGGTGTGCAGGGAGGCATGTGTGTGCATTCATGTTTCATGCTACTGACCTTGAGATCACTTCCACTGTATCCTTCTGTCATGGTTGCTAGTTCCTTATAGTCCAGTCCTTCATCAACTTTCTCCTTTGACAAAAGTCGCCGCATTATGAGTTCCCGACTTTCCATCGATGGCAGACCTACCATGATTCTGTTAAAGAAAGAGAACACAGCTCAGGGAACATACTGAGGGATGCATAAACGTTACTAGCATCTTAAGCAAAATATACAAACCTTCGCTCGAACCTACGGATGATAGCCTCATCAAGATCAAAAGGACGGTTGGTCGCAGCAAGAACAAGAATTCTCTGATCTGGTCTAGACAAGAGGCCATCCCAGTGTGTCATAAATTCATTCTTGATCTTCCTCATTGCCTCGTGTTCTCCAGCTCTGTTCCGCTGCCCAAGCATGCTATCAACTTCATCGACGAAGATGATGGTTGGTGCTACTTTAGCAGCTAACGTGAACAATGCTCGAACATTCTTTTCATCTTCACCAAACCACTTTGATGTGATAGTTGACATAGAGACATTTATAAAACTTGCTTGAGCTTCATTTGCTATAGCCTTGGCAAGCATAGTCTTGCCGGTTCCTGGAGGACCAAAAAGTAATATACCTCTGCAGGGCTTAAGAAGACCGCCTTTGAAGAGGTCAGGTCGTCTAAGAGGCAGCATGACAAGCTCATGAAGGGATTCTTTGATATCATCCAAGGCACCAATATCATCAAATGAAACTCCAATTTCATTAGCAGGTATCACTTCTGGTCTAATACGTTTTTCAAACTCATTATCTGGTGGCACTTCCTAATAGAGAAAAGAATGAAATTACAAGTTACAGACTGGCAATTGGTAAATTAGTTCCTCTAGGGCATGCATAGAAAACTATTTTCTGAAAGATTCAACTAGAATAACATTACCGGTTCTTTTGCAACTGGAGGTGGATTATCCTTCTTCTCCAGCTCTGTTTTGCTCTCAACTCTAGGAGCAGGGGCACTGGTGGGAGCAGCAGCAGCAGCAGCTGGAGGTCGAACAGGTGGCAGCGATGCTGCAGGTTTTGTTTCTGATTTTGCAGTAGCTGGAGCAATTGCCTTTTCAGCAGCCTATACATTTGATGTATGGTATGTGAATACATATAATTTTATATGTTTCTGACACAAGTGAAATGATAATACCTAGGGGGAATCAGTCATCTTCATAGTAAATTTTAAATGGTAAAATATTTTAGACAATCTGTGCGATATCAATCGAAAAATCGGTTGCACTATTCCCACATTCTCAGTATCTATCTGAATGTCATTGTTTAGATGTAATCAGTGGTCATCTTTCCATACGAGTTACTTAGCAGAATTTGTTATAACATGTTTGGGAATCCAGTACCCTTCATAGACACATAGGGAAACCAGATAACCAAACCTCAGAATATAGCATTAAGAGTAACACTTTTTATCACCATTTGTATGTTTAGCATTTAAGTGTATGTAGTAGTGTATATCTTGATTAATTATAATATTACAATCGACAAGGATAAACATTGAACAAACCTTTAAGGCATCATCCATCGCTTCCAATTTCATGCTGTCCTTATCGCCCATCTTGTTGCCTTGAAAAATTTCCAATGCATGGGACAAGCTGTGCCATGAAAGAGTCATAAACTGAGGAAGAAAAGAAAATAAAATATCTACAGACAACTATCTTAATCTGCTAACCTCTTTGTGGATATAACTAATTTCCCATTTCGGTACTCTGGATCTCTGTTATTCATCAAGTGATATGAAACCGCAGACACCACAATCTCTTCTATATACTTACTAAGGCACATAGTATCAGATAGGCAAATCGAGCCTAAATCATCACATTCAAGATCATTTTCTGCTAGGACTTCCATAATATGATTTCGGTTATCTTGAAACTGAATCATCTTCATGTCTTCTTCTAATTGGGAGTTCCAACTTACAAGGTGGTTTTCGTTTTCAGGTGGCTTGATTTCTATATTGTATGGGAACAGAATAGTCAATCTGTCGTCCAACTCCTCATCACTGTCCATATCTACAATCCTTGATCCAAGGACTAACACCGGCCCTTCAAGCGTGTTTAGTAGTTTTTCAAACAGGAGATACATTTTGGGGGACTTGTGAAGAAACTTCTCAACATCTCTTATATAGAGTACAATTGGGTACTTCTTTGACACTGAATGCAGAACCTTGTACAATGCTTGTACTAAAATTTTCTCATCAAAATTCCAACTGCTTGTGCGTCGAAGAGGAGCTGCATTGATTATCAAACATGTCCATGAGAACAGAAAATATATTATAAATCAAATCGACATTCCAGCAAGAATTACGAAGGAAACAGCTGCAACAAGTTGTATGTTTCCTCCAACCTTATTCACTTCAGATATTCTTGTTTGCTCATTTTCAACTATTTGCATACACAGTGTTATCTCCAGGAAAAAAAATAATGTGAACACAATCTTTACACGTGTGGGTCGCAATATTAAAGAGGTATTTTTCTTTCAAAAAAGGCCCAATCTAATGCTAATAGTTCTGTTTCTTGCAGTCTGCTCATAAATAGAAAACAGGAAAACTAAGAATGTTACCCAGTGACATGAATTCTTAATCATGTGCCACTATAAGTGTTTCAAAAGTACATCTTATGACCTGTATTACTTGAAGGTCCTTGCGAAGCCATGCTACTCATATCAGAGGAAGTAGATGCATTCCTTCTGAGCTTTGGTAAGTTGGTCATACTTTCAGAGCTCCTGGAATTGCATATAGAAGTGCATACAAGAAACAATAAATCACTAAAACCTATTATTTTTTCAAGAATACACCAAGGTCTGTGATTCTCCCACCTTAATTTAACATCTGTCATGCTGTTTTGTCTACGTATAGTTCCTGAGATAAAAACCAAGTAAGTTAAAAAATATTTAGCTGCATTTACAAAATAAAATAAACTACAAGTATGCAGTTATTGTATTCTTCAGTAATACACATGCAAATGAATTCAGTTTACACTAGAAGAGGATCTTTTTTCCTGTAGCATTCAAAATAAATGGCAGCTAACAGACTTCAAGTCTAACCGAATTTCAAATCGACACACAGCAGGTACAGATTATATGAAAGGAGGAAAATATGTACTGTACGTCCTTTTCTCTCTCTACACAATTTGTTCTCAGATAACTAAGAACATTGACAGGAATGGGATGGTTCCATTTATTTCAGCTATGGAATTTGTGAAGTCAGAGAAATATCCACGCAGAATAGATGTTTCATCTTGTCCGAGGAGATGGCATCTAGAGGTCTATATGAACTGTCGTACACTGATGCTGTAACACATATTCAGTTCAAAACCTGAAGCCAAATACTGCAGTGCAATGAAGAGCTGAACAGTATTTACTAAATGCCCAGGCGTCACCTTTGGGCTGTTCCTTTTGTGAAAGGATTGAAAGAGATCCAAGCAATCCCGACACACGTTCAAGCGTCGTCTCGGAGATTGATCTTTTAAACGGCTGACAAAAAAAATGCTCTTCTGTTAGCAATTGATTGAGGCATGAGAATCTGTGAAGCACCAAAAAGATCAAGCTTGGCAACGATATGCAGACATACTATGCCATCATATCAACGATAATCAAACTGAACGCACCAGTAACCTGAATGACGCTATGGTCATGTCACAAGGTAACCTCAGTACAAAGAAAGTCAGAATGTATAAAGCCTTACCTTCTCTGTGCTGCCACCAGTGCCATATTTGCTATGGATCTGTAAGGAAGGACACTTTTTGATTACAAAATCAGTATAAATTTGTTAATGAAGAGAGAACTTTTGGCCAACTGACCTTTATAAGAAAATCAGTAGGATCTAGCAACAGCAACTTTGCTTGAAAATAGTGGGCAAGCGCCCTGGCAAGCATCTGCTGGTAGAGCTCTTCAAGAGCAGGACGTTGGGTCTTAGTTCAGTGATGCAGAAAGAAACTGGCTGAGTGAGTGCCAATCGAAGATGATAATATACCTGCAGGACCTGACAGCAGGATTGCACGGCTAGCTGGAGCAAGATTCCTGGTGTACTTGGAGATTTCTGCTTGCTTCAAGTGAACATACGCAGCGCTTGTCAGCACAACACGTGTTTGCTCACTGCGAATTGGAATCATCGGAGAAGATGATGAGTATAAAAGGGCAAGTGTGGTGCATATCAAAGGGAGGGGGCAAAAAACAGAGTTCGAACACTGCATGCACTGCAACCCATCATTCGTACATAATTAGATCAGACGCAATCAATTGTGTTTTTTACTGATACCATAGAACATATGCATTTGTTGCTAATCCAAAACTGACTTATATAGACTAAATAAAGTGGGAAAAGATTGAAACACAGCAAGAATGTTCCATCTTTTTCCCCCTCACGATTTCTGTCACCACCTTTCGTTGCAGCCATTTGATTGCACCAAGGCACCTGCGACATCTGCTTGTTTTTCCTAATTTACTCTAAAGGCAAAATCTATCACTTTGTCTTGTTCTATGAACGCAGAAATTGGAAACAAGGTATACTGATTGTTTTGTTCATCGACAGCAACCGGAGGCAGAGTTCCTTCGCTGACCCCTGACCCTGAGCCTGAGGATCACACACACCTTTTATCCCAGTTTTTTTTTCTCTGATTCGGAGAACACTTGCGCTCGTCTAGTGTAGCATGCACATCACATCAAAGGGTAAAAAAAAGGAAGAAAAATGCATCAAAAAACAGATCCAAAGTAGGCAAGGCAGGGCAAAGCGACGAGCCGACGACGCGCTGACGCAGCGGCTGGAGGCTGGAGCATCGTCTCGTCTCAAGAAAAGGAACTCTGGACTGATGTCGTTGCTGTTTCCTTTCGTTGGTGCAGAAGCAGAAAGCAGGATCGATGGGAGGAACACGTCACACATACGTAGAGAAGGAAGAACGGAGGAGGAAACCGGACCTGAGGTAGTACGGGAACTCGTCGAAGGTGACCTTGCTGTCGGCGCCGTCGACGAGGAGGCGGCGGAGGTCCTGCTCCACCCTCTCGACGGTGACACCCGCGGTCCTGGCGTTGGCGCCGCCTGCCCAGGGCGCGGACGCGAGGCCCAGGCCGACGCCGACCCCGATCCCGATCCCCAGCGCCGACATCACCACGCTCTTCCCCTCCATGGCAACCTTTCCCGCCCGGCTGCTCCTGTTGCTCTCCGGCCGGCGGCGGCGGCGATCGACACGACACGATCCAACGACAACGACGGCGGCGGCCGGGCGGGGCGGCTAAAATTAAGAGGTCCGGCCGGGGCGGGGCCTGGCACGGAGGGAGGATATCGGAAGAGAGAAGAGGCAGGCGTGGGCGGCCGGCAGCGAGCAACGGGTGGTGGCGTGGTGTGGGACGCGGAGCGCAAGTGCCGGGCCTCTGCTCGTTGCCGTAGCTCGCTAGCTTCTCGGTCCTTCGCTGCCCTGTCTCCTCCTCCTCCTCTGCGTCTCTGCTCAGGCACAGGCAGGCAGGCTGGCGGTGCAGGGCATGGGCAATGGGCAATGGCGCGCCGGCACGCGGCCTGCGTACGTGTGTGCGATATAGCGATACACCGTACACGCACTCCAGTACCAGCATTTCCTTTCCTGCGGCGAATGCGATGAGGCCGTGTGCTGTGCTGTGTGGTGTGCTGGCATGCATATTTCCGCCCGAGACCTCTGGTATCGTTGCAATCATGAATAGGTCCCGCCGTGCCATTTCCTGCGTGGCTCCATAGCTATTTTTTTTTGTTGCCGTGCACTTATGTGCTGTGTGTGTTTCCTCAAGCGTAGCTCGGTGGTTAGGACTCCCAGGTGCGGAGCGTGCCCGCCTGGGTTCGACTCCCGTGGGAGGGAGCAACTCAGGGGTCGTACCCAGGGATTTTTCCCTGAATAAAATCAGTCTTCGCTTGATCAGGTTTTAAGCGTTTACCTCTCTCATATGAAATTATAATGGAATAATGACGTGCCTATCGTCTATGAATGACTCCGGTGATCTCAAAAGGACCCGATCTTTAGATCTGAGTATAGTTATAGGTTTGTTTGTACACATGTGATGTGTGTAGTGTACGTGTGTTAAATTGAGTGCGTGTGTATGAACAGATACTACAGCTGTATCCAGATAAGAGGCGTAAAAAAATGATAAAGGCATGGTAGAGAACTCATACCCTTAAACAAATGGCAATCGTCTTCGTTTCTAAGTCAAACTTATCTATTATAAGGTTGGTTAATTTACATTGAATTTTTTTTATAACATACTTAACTTGAACCATAAATGTTAATGCGATTAATTTATTTATATAAAATCAATTAATTTATTTTATAACACACTTGCATTGGTAGCATTGCACCGTCGTCGCAAAAAACCACGCGTCGTACTTCCTCCGTCTCATAAATAATAGCATATTTTAACTTTTACACTTTCTATTTGACCCTTCCGTCTTATTTAAAAGTTTTATACAAATAATAAAATAAATAAATTATTATAAAAATATTTATAATTATAATATAAGTTATAATAAAATAAATAATATTTTTTAAAATTTTTAAATAAGTCAAATAAAAAGTGTAAAAATTAAAATGTGCCATTATTCGTAAGACGGAGGGGGAGTACATCCCGATTGCATGCGCCGCCGACAGCACCGCACGCAGTTCACAATGCACAACCACCGTACCGGCCAGGTGCATGCACCGCCGGCGCCGTCGCCGCCGCGGAATGCTGACGCACCTGAATGCACTGCCAGTTTGGGCATGCATGCATGAATCCCGACGCAGTACGAACGGTCGGGCCGGCCGGTTCTTCTCGATCAGCGCGCATGATGCTGGTACGTAGTACATTTCATCCCAAATTTTATTATAAAAAAAGATTTTTCATCACACTAAAATACCGATGTATGTATAAAATATTAAATATAAATAAAATAAAAAATTAATTACACAGTTTTACTATACTTTACGAGACGAATATTTTAAGTCTAATTAATCAATATTTAAATAATTATTATTAAATAAAAATAAAATTACTATTTAACAGAATTTACTATATAATTTTGGTATCTAATGGTAACGTACAGTACAGTGCTTTTGGGCGTCACCGCCGTCACGTCGCCCATGCAACGAGCAACTGTACGTACGGTTAGATCCATCTGTCGCATGGCCTGTGCAGCGACATGGACACGCATGTTGTCCACTGGAGGGCGCATGGAACGCCACCGCGCAGGACCACCGGCCGGCAAGCGTAAAGGCCGCCAGGGTAAACAGGGTAATAGGATACACGTGTACTTGGTCCGTAAAAAAAAACTGTCACGGTTAACTTTTAGACATTTAAAAAAATTATTTAACTGTGACGGTCTTTTTAGCACAGAGTAACTAGTCCAGTACAGGGTCTAATTTACAACCTGTTTAAAAAACATTTACATACAGTATTATTAACAAAAGTAATTAATTAATAAATAAATGTATCATGAAGATATGCTTATGAAGTAGTACTTGTTCCTTAATTTCCGTATCATAAATAAATATCTACACAATTTTTTGGAAATCAAGAACTAAACTAGTGTTTTGATGTCAGTCTAGGCAGCTCAGTTAGGCAAGGTGAACATCGACAAGGAACCCAAATACTGTTATTTGGTAGGAGGACGAGCTTTTGTATTGATGAAGTCTGTGCCAGCATAAAATTTCATGGTTTTTTTTCTTACCATGGTAATAACCAAACGTAGCCTTTGCTACCCCGAGCGAGCCAATTTAGCTCACCCTGGCCAGATAAGGATTAACTTGTTCGCATGAATAAAGCAAGACAGGCTTTTTTACTTTGCATGAAGTCTGAGGCTCCTTCAAAATGAAGATTATTTTTCTATTCTTTATGAAAATATAAATTACTGTAATTTCTTTGAATTTTTCTACAAATTTACCAGAGACTCCTGTCTTTCAACTGGGGCTAGCGCGCGGCAGAATAATCGTCGAGACCTTTCTAGTGCCAACTGCTACTGGGCCAAGTAAACGGACTGTGCCACCCGGTGCTTGGTCTGCTACGTGTGCGTACGGGAGTGGCTGAGAGGCTACGCGGCATGCATGCAGGGTGCTTCGTGGATCGAGGTGGTCCAGCCCAAACAAAAATATCCATCACAACGTTGTCCCACATCCGTGGGCCCTACCGAGCCCGAATCACCCACCACTCTCGCAGAAAAGCCCCTCTAATTGTCATAATTTTATACTATGAGCGTGACTTGGCCCAGCAATATTTTTGCCGAAACACAGAGAGAGACGCGGCCTGGAGAGAGGGAGCAGGTCACAGGCCCGGCGCCTGCTGCGTCCACGACTCTCTCGAAAAAGTCTCGCAAAAGTTTACTTTTTATTTCTCGACTTTAAAATCGAACAAATCATTCCTCAATGTTTAAAACAACGTAGATTTAGTCCCTCGATGATTTTAAAGTACGAATTTGCTACGGTAACTACAGATTTGCTAAAGTGTCAGGTGGTTTTGCTACAGTCACCATGTTTTGTTTTCTTTTTTATTTATTTTGGTTAAATTTTTTAAAAATCATAATAAATCACAGAAAAATTATAAAATAGAAAATCTAATTTTGTTAGACTCCACGTGAGTAAATCTACACAATGAATATATAATATGGTATACTTTAATATCAAGTTTTTGCTATAAAGATTTTATCTTTTTCTTTTTTATTTATTTTGACTCAATCTTTGAAAAATCATAGTAAATCATAGAAAAATCATAAAATAAAAAATATAATTTTGTTGAATTTCACATGAGTAGATCTATACAGCGAACATATAATATGATATACTTTAGTCCAATAAAATGGTTATAGAAGGTGCAGTTATGAATTATTCTAGTTAATTATATAAAAAATATAGATGTAAAATTACAGTAAAAACTTTATACTAAAATATACCGTATTATATATTTACAGTGTATATCTACTCACGTGGAGTCTAACAAAATTAAATTTTTTATTTTATAATTTTTCTGTGATTTACTATGATTTTTTAAATATTTAACTGAAATAAATAAAAAAAACGTGATCACTGTAGCAAAACCGCCGGCCACTTAGCAAATCCGTTACTGTAGCAAACCCGCTCTCTAAAACCGTCGAGGGACTAAATCTGCACTGTTTTAAAAATTGAAGGACGATTTTGTCTGATTTTAAAGTTGAAGACCAAAGTACATTTTCGCGCAATAGTTCGGATACCAAAATAGACTTTTTCCGCTCTCTCTCCTCTCGGTCTCTCGGCCCAACTCGCCCACTCCAAGCGGGTGACGGCCCACGACCGCGTTTAGGCCTCGAGCACCCAGCCCCAGCCTGCTCCTCGGCTTCTGGCGTCTTCTTTCCCCTTTCCATTCCAAGAAATTTTTTTATTAATAAATTTATTTTTTTAAAAAATAACAAAACTAGTCTCCGTTTTCAAAAAATTGCAGGAATAGGCCACCAGTCGCCCGTTGGAAGGGCGACGTGAGAGAATCGCCCGTTCAAAGGGCGACCAGGCCCAGGTCGCCCGGCCAAAGGGCGACCAGGCCCAGGTCGCCCGGCCAAAGGGCGACCAGGCCCAGTTCGCCCAGCCAATGGGCGACCAGGCCCAGGTCGCCCGTTCAAAGGGCGACCAGCCCACGTCGCCCAGCCGAGGGACGACCTGATTTTTTGGGTTTTTTTAAAATAATATTTATTTATTTGGAAATTTCAGAAAAAATTTCGTTTTTTAAATAATAATTATTTATTCAGAAATTTTAGAAAAAATATCGAAGTCGGAGAAATAGCAAAAATAATACACAGTCATGCAATGGGCGTGCGAAAACGCCGTTGTCGTGTGCTCGCCCAAACTTAATAGATGAAAAAATACAACAGTAAAACATTAATTAAGTTCTAAAAACTAAAATAGTATCAGTACAATATCATAGAAAACAACATCGGCGGCAAATCATACAAAACTAATATCGTCCACGCTTAGGTGCAACACCCCTAATCGTGCCAGGCTTTGGTGCTCTGCGGCCCGCTCGCACATGGCTGGCTGAGTAAGTAAGCGGCGAAGGAGGAACTGTAACACGTGCAGGACGGCCTCCAGCAGCAGGTGGTGTCGCGTACTCGTCCTGTGAGGGCTGTGTCTGTGGTGGTGCTTCACGTAACTGCGATGACGCAAGTACGTCCGCCGGCTCCTGCTGCAGGTAACTCTCAAGGTCGAAGGGTGACGGGGATCGCTGACGAAAAGTGTCAGCGTGCTCAGAGATGTCCGATCCCTCGTAGTCGTAACGGGTCGTCCCTAAATATATAAGACCAACGTTATGATAACGCTGATGGTAAAACTAATATATAACGTGTCGAACTCTTAAAAGTAGGTCATACCTGGAACCATGGGTACAGCGTGTGAAGAGGAACCTCCGAAATCGAACTGATGCCGCGAACCGTCAAAGTGCATACCTGACCATGCAGAGTGAATGTAATGTTACGAATAAAGCAGTATTAGATAATATAATTAAATTTCACCACTATATCGTACCTGTAGGCATGTGAGCAGGCTGCGAAGATGATCCAATGATATCGAACTCCGGACGCCAACCGGCAGAGTACGTAGGTGGACCTGAATAATGAAACTTATAAGTAATGAACAAGTTAGCATTACTACATACGAAGAAAATATAAGTTACTCACCTGTTTGGTACGTAGGCCGCGGAGGTAGTAGCGCCGTCGGTCCGTCAGGCCTGTGTGTCACGTGTGAAGGTCGAGGGACGACATCCGGTTGTCGCCCGCAGGGCCGGCACGACGTCAACTTGACAATGTTTGCAGTAGAGTCGTACATCCTCTGGACCGCAGCGGTAAGCTCGTGGCTGGTCATCTGAATGCCCTCCCTCAACCGGTGCAAGAGCGATCCACCATCCACAGTGATACGGTGAGCCATGTCGGTCTATTAACAAAACGAGAACATTGAAGTAATTACGATAAGAAAAATATTAAACGAAGTGGGTTGAAGTTCATAAAGATCGTACCGCCAACGACATCGCCTGATCTCTGTGCACAGGGTACGTGTCCGTCAACCTGGGGACGTGGGTCCGTGGCTCCGCTGGTGTATACGTGACTCTGATCCATGTGCGAGGAATATACCAACGTAAGTAGTCCCCGTAAGCCTGCAAGGAAAACGGTCTGGGCTCGTAGGTCACATCATGTAGTGCGTTGGCCCACTCGTCGACCCACGGCTGTATATGGGAGGACCAAGTAACGCCTGCCGGTAGACCCCTCCGCACGTAACTATGGATTTCAAAACGTAGTAATTATCTTTCTATATATATTAAATACTCAATCAGAACGAATTAATTGTCTTATACTTACCCGTGCACGAAAAGAGGAACAATATGGGCCACCGGGAGTGGGAACGTCTGGTTACGACCAAACTGCCGCATCACTCTGTGAGGAGCGTAGTCCTCGACAAAGATGTCAAAAACGACAGCCTTACGTGTCATCCAGTACTCCTGATCCCTTATGCAGAACGACGACAACTCATTAGGCGCTCGTGCGACAATCTCCTCCATGCTGTAAGGTGTCCAGCGGACGTCGTCTGCCCTAATCCGGTCGAACGCCGCCATGTACTCAGGATAGGCTCTGTGAACCTGAATGTTTGCCCAAGTAGGCTGTATAGAAAATAATAGTAAGGTGCAATTTATTCGAAAATAAATAGAAACAGGTTCAACTGTGATATAGAAGACTTACCCGCAGCCGGACCCACAACGAACCCATCGTAGGGCCGTCCTCCTCCGTCTCCCCGTACAAACCTGCTCCGTAAGTCGAGAAATCTATGACTGGTCGTCCAATACTAAACCGCTCGTACGACCAGAGTTGAAGTAATAGTGGACAACCAGAGAGGATAGCTGACGGGTCGGTCTTTGTGCACGCATCACAAAGACCTCGGTACGTGGCTGCCAAGATAGCGGATGCCCAACTGTACTGCGGCACGGCGTCGAGCGGTGCGTCCACTATCTCGTGCGCGAAGTGAATCAAGTGCTTCGCGACAGAGTTTCCATGCGACGATGTGAACATTATCCAACCAAACAACCACAACAGATAGGCCTCCAAGTGCCTCGACACAGTGGCCTCATCCGCCGCAGGGTGGATATACTCGGCCTGAATTAGAAAACAGAAGTTCAAATTTCATTTAACATACACATGAATATTTGATGTTAATGAACTATATCATAATGTTATCTATTTATCTGAAACTGCAAGAGCCAGGTCTTCGTAAGCCCGTGATGCTGATTTTCAGCAAGAGTTTGATACTCTGGAGCGTCTGGTCGACGCACAACACCCTCGAAACGGACTAGAAGGTCCTCACGCCAAGTGGCCTCCACGTCTGGACGGCTGACGGCCTGCCCAGCAGTGGTGACACCAAGTAAGTAGGAGACGTCCTCGAGTGTGGGAGTCATCTCCCCGCAAGGAAAGTGGAACGTGTGCGTCTCAGGCCTCCAGCGGTCCACCAATGCCGCAAGTAAGGAATGGTCAAAGTTAAACCGTGTCACCGCATCGGCCGAGGCCTCAACAGCACTAGCCTGCACAAGCCTACACAGAGGCAGTAGATCAGCTGCTCATAGCCTGTAGCAAATACAACATTTATATATAAATATATATTACCAAATCGTCTGTATGAGTAAAACAAATAAGTGAACGTGTTATTGTGCATACCTCGGTATCCATCGCTCGTCCAGCCGCCACAACTCCTGAGGTACCCTAGGTCGTAGAACAGGTAGCTCAGCAGCTGTCACAGCACTCAAGTAGGACCGGTGGCGCTGGTCCAACTGTGCGTCCAACAACTCCAAGTGTCCCTCATCCATCGCCATACCTAAAATATCTTAATAATGTAAAAAAATAATGCACAAATATAATTAATACTATGAAACACTAAATCAAAAAAAGCAGATATACTATTATTTTTAAAGAGCATTTTCGCCTTGATTCCGGAATCCACGACGTGCACGAGGGCGCCGGCCGTCTTGCGGATTCCCTGAAGGTCCTGCTTCTGCAGCTCCCTCTGTGGTGGTTGCACGCGTGCACTTTTTGTAAGCATGTCCTGTGCCATTGCACTTGGTGCACCGATGCTCCAGTCTTCCCACTTCTGAGTCATCCATATCATTTCTAATGTGCCGTGTCTTACGACGACCAGGCTTCTGTCTTAATTTGTCCTTATCGGGCCCCCGCAGGTAGTTACTTCCAGGATTATTTGTAAAACTACCAAATATTGCGAAACCATAAATCTCTGCATTCCAGGTTGTCATGACTACCTCCTTCGTAAAATAATGTGAGACATACGACTTCGGGGACAAATTAGTAAGTGAACAAGCTGCTATAACATGTGAGCACGGCCTGTGTAGAAGTTTCGATTTTATGCACGAACAGCTGCATGAGTTATAACGAATAACACACTCTTGTGCAATTCTCTCTTGATTGCCACCACGACGGCCCCGATCCCTACACAGAACTTCAGAGCGATTCTCTGCTGTGCCCATAGGACGTGCACGATGCAAGCTTTCCTTCTCCACCTTTTTTTTCATGTAATTTGTCATGAATGTTGAAAAAATCAATGTATTATCTGACATCGCATTAAAAGCAACCATATATCTTTCACGGAAGTACTTGCATGTTCCATGCAAAATACCCTCTACGATTGCTACAAGAGGTAATCCTCTCATGCCTCGAATGACCCAATTGTACACCTCCGCCAAATTTGTTGTCATTATTCCAAACCTCGCCCCATCTGTGTCATATAATAATGACCACTTCTCCTTTGGCTCGTACTCAATCCAATCTGAGAAGCACCTGATTGATGACCCCGACCTCCGAACCACGTTCCTCAAGGCATCCGTTGGAAGGCCTGAAAGAGGAACAGACATATCATTCGGGTCTTGATTCGTACGAGTTGCTAACTCTTCTGTTTTCTTTGTTGTTAATTCATCAAGACGTGTCCACATTGCATTGAATTTTCTTTGTTGGTTTTGATTGCACAACCTCTTAAACATATTCATAAGGTGTTTATTTTTGAAATGGCTGAAAAAATTTGCACCCAAGTGCCTCATGCACCATCTTGATTGTATGTCCGACCATCTAGGAGGAAGATCACGCTCCACTGAACCATATTGCATATCCGTTATCGCCTTCAACAAACCGGCATGTCGGTCATGTATGACACAAACATTAGGTCGCCCTTGCACCACTGTTAACTTCACACGCTCCAGAAACCAATACCAACTATCTGTGTTCTCACTTTCCACAAAAGCAAAAGCAACTGGTAGTACTTGATTATTCCCATCAACACCAATAGCAGTTAGAATCTGACCTTTATACTTTCCTGTTAGAAATGTACTATCCATGCATAAAACAGGTCTGCAATGACGAAATGCCATTATACATTGACCTAGTGCAAAAAAGGCTCGACGAAGTATTAACTTTCCGGGCTCTTTTGGATCAGACACATCCATGATATCATAATATGTACCAATATTTCTTTGTCTGATGGTTTCTAACAATCTTGGTAGGTTCTCATAAGATGCTTCGTACGAACCAAATCTCTTCTCAATGACCTTCTGTTTCGCTCGCCACGCCTTCGAATAGCTGATGGTGTATTTAAAATCTTCCTCTATAGTAGTCACTATAGATTTTGGCTCATACCTTAAATTATCAACAATTCGATTATACATGTACTCTGCAATGAAGCTCGATGTAAGAGCAGTATTGGACTTCTCTAATTCTTGTAACTCACATGTATGTTCTGTTACTATAGAGCACTTCCAAATTGTACTCCATTTTTGCTCATAAGCATGTACCCTGAATGGACAGTCCGAAAACACACATTTAACATCATATACTTTCTTGTTAGACTTAACAACTACAAAAGACCGCTTCATTGACAGAGACCAGTACTTCACGGCACTCATCACTTCATCTTTGCCTTTGTACATACCTCCCTCTACTACTTCATTCTCATGATATTCCCACGGCACAGAATTTCCTTCGTTGATCATCAAATTCTTCGAACTGTTACTCTTCCACTCCAGTGGGACAGGAATTTCATTCTCATCTTCAGATGACTCAGTTTCAGATATATTCTCATTCTCTATATCTTCCATCGCCATCTCTTCAACTATATGCTCTATGCGCTCTCCTTCGTCCGCTTCACCCGTCGGTACCATAGATGACAGGTGATGATCACTCTCTTTATTATCTTCCTCATTATCATTGTGATTGTCATGGCTCGGACCTCCTTCTTCTTTTACAACGTGTACCTCATGAACCTCCTTCGTATATGCCTGAGCAAGAAGGACTAGAGGCCACCCACGTTCTACAGCTTTGTTGACGTATTTTCTTCATGTTGATATTGCATTAAGCGGTACTAACTCCCAAAAAGTGTCCTCCCGAGCACGACTAACCATACCCATGACCTTAACGTCATGTTGGTTGCTGTCAAGCCCAAATATTCGCATCACCCAATTCTGCACACCACTAATTGTTCTCTCATTAGCCCTAGACACCCATCTAGTTACTGAGGCAAATCCTGACAGATCAACCCCGTGTACACCTTGAATAATTTCTCCTTCTCCATAATAAATTTGAAATCCTAACTTCTCCGACATCTGTGTAATCTAAAAATTTCAGCTAAAATAGCTTTTCACTAATATATTACTAATATTATTTCAACTATAACTATTTAATTTAATAATATATATAAAATAAGAATATAAGTAATACTACCAAAATATAATATTAATCGCTTAACTGCTCATTACATTATCTAACAATTAATATAACACACATTAAATAATTATATATAAAATTATTTTTTTACTTACCAAAAA
Organism: Bothriochloa decipiens; assembly: GCA_023333625.1. NCBI lineage: Eukaryota > Viridiplantae > Streptophyta > Magnoliopsida > Poales > Poaceae > Bothriochloa > Bothriochloa decipiens. The sequence goes on along the minus strand of CM041634.1, from coordinate 1,355,372 downwards.
TTTTCCTCTTCCTCTTTTCTTCTTCTTCCTCCTCTTTTTCTTCTTCTTCTTCTTCTTCTCTTCTCTTCTCTTCTTCTCTTCTCTCCTCTCCTCTCCTCTCCTCTCTTTCTGTTCTCTTCTCCCGGCCGGCCGCGGCTGACCGCGTTATTTATAGCGGCGCCACGTCGCCCCGTGTTCGGGCGACGTGGGCCAAGTCGCCCACTGGCCGGGCGACATGGACCAAGTCGCCCACTGGTTGGGCGACATAGCCACGTCGCCCATCGGCCGGGCGACGTGGGGCCCGCCATGCCACGTCTACGGTCAAGTCGCCCACTGGTCGGGCGACATGGGCCACGTCGCCCATCGGCCGGGCGATGTGGGACCCGCCATGCCACGTGCACAGCCAAGTCGCCCACTGGTCGGGCGACATGGCCCAAGTAGCCCGCCAGTCGGGCGACAAGGCCCATCTTCGCCCTTCCAACGGGCGACTGGTGGCCTATTCCTGCAATTTTTTAAAAACGGAGACTAATTTTATAATTTTTTTAAAAAATAAATTTATTAATAAAAAAAATTCTTCCATTCCAATTCCAACTGGAACTGGCCGCATCAGCCGATCCCGCGCCCGCCCACCACTCGCCGCCGATGCCGCCTTCGCCGCGGTTCCCGCAGAGCGGGTCCAGACGCTCCGTCCTACTCCCGCTCCGCATCTCCTCTGGGTCACTTAATCTCGGTAAGGCCCGACTTCTCATCCGGTTATGGTTAATCCCATCCGGTTTCCGCGCGACGCCGTACTTGCCACCCCGCGACCGCGACTGATGACTGCCTTCGTGTTCCTCGTGCGCAGTCGCCAGGTATGTTCCGGCCGCCGAATGCCTTTGGGGCACCTCCCCCGTTTCCTCCTCAGCCTCAACCATGGCAGTGGCAGCAACCGCCCCCGCCTCCGCCTTCGCCTGCGGTTACCTTTTGGCAGCGCGACAATGTGCGCGATCACGTGAGAAAGCTGCAACAGACCATCAAGTTATCAGCTGCACTGTGAGTTCCTGTTTCCTAAAACCCACGAAAGTTACTGAGCACCATGTTCATGTAGTTTGCTTATTTACGCCCAGTTCTTAAGAAAGGATTTGACCTGTCAGGATAAACGAGCTCGAGGAAATTGCAGCGGCCACAAATTCCGGTGATGCTGCCACGCAGGAATCTGCTTCGTCTTCGGTGGAATTGCCATCAGGATCTGGTGATCCTTCGGAGGACAAGCCGCTCCGATTCGTTGAGCTAGCTAGGTTCATGGGGATTAGTCAGGAGACTCATGAGTCGATGGCAACAGATGCAGCCAATTACCTTTGTCATCAGCTTCAGCATCTTCTTGCGCCTATCTCTTCTGCGACTAGCCAAAGTGGCCCTTGGGAGGAGAGGTCGGCGATGGTTAGGTTGACTCAGAAGCTGCAGAAATATAAGAGAAATAAGCGGTGGAGGCAGAGGAGAAGGAAGCATGTCGCAGAGCTTTTTCAGGAGGTGCCACTCATCATTGTCTCCTCTTTTTTTTTGTGGTTGACTGCCGAATGTGTTCCCTCCAAACAGCCAAAAATCCAACGATGTGAAATGTGATGACATCTCTTGTCTTGTTTTACAGGAGCGTGCAGATTATGATAGAATCGACCAGGAAGCTGATGAATGGAGGGCTAAGCAAATAGCCAAGGACATTGCAAAGCGGAAGGTGCTTTTTCGTATTGTGAAATTTGTTTCACAGTTAAAGATATATTGCAGTAGGACATCATTGTTGCTTCACAACTAATTTATTCACTTTTGTACCTGTAAACCAGGTGGAAAGCATGCAGCAGATTGCTAGAAAGAAAGCAAATGAGGAAAGAAAGCGCTTAGAATCTGAGGTACTATGGAATAAAATTTCATGCCTAGGCTGTCCTGTGAAAGTTCTCTTCTCTAGGGTGTTTCAGAACTGTCTTTTACTAGTTATGTGCAAGCGCATACTGCATACTACTGAACATTGATACAAACCAATAATCTTTTGTTTGTATAAATTTAGTGGCAACCTTTTAAGTTGTGCCTTCCTATTCTTGTGACTTTTATCTAGTTTTCTTATAACTCTAGAAACCCTCTGATCTCTGTACTTGTCTTAGTGCAAGCAATCACCTATTTTCTTGCTTTTTTTAGAGAGAGCTATCTTGCAATCAATTCATGAAGAATTGAGTAGTCATTCGAATTTCTTTATTACTTTAATCTACTAATAATTCTGTGGACGTTTTTGAGTTTATAGTATTATCATAATATTCTTTATCCTGAATAAGCTAATTTTCCCAATTGGCAATTCAAATGTGGTACTTCCAGCTGGAGCTTGCCCTAATGGTCGAGAAACTTCAGGAGCTTCGGTCTATAAGAGTTCAAAAAATGAAGAAACAAGGTAAGATATTCTTATTTTTCCTATTTCTTTATTTACATTCTTCGTTTTACAAAAAATATGTTCTGTACATGAATGAGTTGTATTACCTAGAAAATAATTAATAATTGGATTATTTTGTATTTAATTAATAATTATATTAGTACTTAATCATTCATTCTCTCTCATCCTTGAAAGCATAGGCAGTGGTGGGAAAATTTATGGTGACTACTGACTAGACTTTATTTTCCTAGTTGACTTACACAGTGAAACAACATTCCCATGATGGACTTTTACTAAAGTGAGAGATGGGGTATCATTGTGTTTTTCTGACCTTGCATACTATGCTATTCATATTCTGGCATTTTCATGCTGAAGGCTGAACCGCTGAAGCACATATGCCTGTAACGATGTCTACTCGTACCTGTGTATGATCTCACTAGCACAAACTTTTTGGAATGACAGAGTGCTCCTATCTCCGCCAGACTGCAAACTTTTCTTTTTCCATTGTTCGTGTTGAGTTTCCCTTTTTTATTTTGTTCAGTGTAAATACAAGAGGTGGATATATGAGTTTCTTTTTATGTTATATGTTTTAGGTCATTTTCTTCCTGAAGAGGATGATAAATACCTAGAGCGTGTTAAGGCTGCAGTCGAGGAAGAGGAGCGCCAAGCTGCATCTGCTGCTCGAACTGATGCTGTTAAGGATGCTATTCTGACTGCTGAGGAATCAAGGAAGCCTCCACAGAATGCAAATTCTCAAGAAGGTGGTTCTGAACAACCTAGTGGGCCATCTGAAGACAAGGACCTGGGAGATGGCGGGATAAATGAGAGAAATGACCAGGCAAGCTGGAAAACTGAACATGAAGATGAAGGCCATAGATTTGAGGGTAAAGGGCATGAACATCATGACCCTGTAAGCAGTCTGCCTTTTGAGTTCTACCATTATTATCATGGAAGTAGCTATGACATGGGGACACTTATTGAGGTAATTATGCTTCCTTCAGAACTTCGTGCAAGCCTTTTCTTATTTACTATGAATCATATGTAAGACAGTGTAAATCAGAGAAATACAAACCAGACTTCTTAACCTTACAAATAACCTGATAGTTTTCACTTCATGGCATGGGCAATTACTCAAAATTATATTGTCTCTGTTTTAGGTCCGTAGAATGTGGGATTCTTTCATCAGACCTAGAGGAAGGTAAGACTTGTACTTGTTTATACAATTTCTTCCAAGTTAGCTTAGATGCATTAAGCAAGCATTTCTATAAGTCTTTTCAAGTTTCTGTGCAATTATGGTTTGTCAGCTTGTTGTGATTTGTCAGATTGTTTAGTTAACCGTAACAAGATGAAAGGAAGGTTAACTTCATGGGAACTTTATTGTGAAATAGCATCTATTGACCATTATTATGTTCTAGACTCTAGATTAAGAGTAGCACTTGAAAAAGGTGCATCTTTGTTGGTTAATGCAACCTGTTTGGAATGGAGTTATTCCAATTTAGAGGAAACGAAATGAAATCCAAAGGAGTTTTGCCTATTCCTGTGAAAGAACTACGTTTTGTTCCAAACAGGCATAATATATTATTCTTCATCTTGAAGTAAAAACACAGATCTAACCTGTCTTCTAGGTTTTCAACTTCATCGATGTTGATGCATTGTTGTGTTTTTAACTTTCAAGCCAGATACATTTATGATAGCCTATCTTATTGCTGCTGGGAAAAATATAATTTAGCATGACCATTGATTGTTTTTGCTCAAATATACTCTATTCCTATATATTAGCATATAGTAATGTACTAGGTTGACAAAATCAGCCCCTGTGGTGTGCGAATCTCATGTAATATTTTCCTTGATAATAAATGTTGCACCTGCCTGCAGCCGTATACCTGGGCACTGGGTTCAACCACCCCCTTCAGCTGATGAAGTTTGGGCATCTTATTTGGTGCAGCCAAAGTAAATGACCATGGGTTCAAGAAATGGCCATTTCTGCTTCAAAACCACCGATATCTTCATGGTTCCTGCAAGGTAAGCTAGGTACTTAAAGTTAGAACTTCAAGTGTTATTACAATCCTCTAGAAATTCGGAGATGTATTGGTTCTTCCTGCCATTAATTGTCGCTAATTAACATCAGTACCTCATAAAATAGGAGACCTCCTGGTATCTCATGTCAACTAATGATATATAGAGGGTGCAAGCGGTTGCAGTTATCTGGGCTAAAGTGCTACTTTACTCAGTTGCTTGTTCTATAAACATTTTATCAAATCCTTAACTATCTTCTAGATTATGCGTGGATTATCTAGAACTAGAAGATTTTAGCTACAAAAAAACATAATGTGTTTGTGGAAAAAAGTTTACTCGTCTATACCCTTTACAAGGATACAGCATTGAGCATTCAATTTGAAAGCTCCATGATATCATGACTTTTTGTGGGGTTGTGGAGGCCTTTTTCTTTGCGAAGATTGCCAGCAAAAGGTTCATTTCTGATCAAGTTGGTTGTCCATTGTTACAGGTTTTCTTCCAGAATGTAACTCTTAATCTTAGCCTTAGGCCTTAGCATATACTCACTATCAACATATAACACCCCACTCTACTGATATGCCATGCTCCCAACTTTTTTGTGGTAGAAGCTTAAATCATGGAAGAATATAGAAGTAGTAAACTTAGATAAATACCTTACCATCCAAGCTACAACATTGCACCACTCTGTGCGTCAAAAACTCGAGGCAGCTCAAGGTACACATTGAATAAAGTGTTATCACCATGAGACCGACCAACCGACTAGTCGTGGTTAATTGTCGACCTGGCTCTGGCCATCCCCTACATGTTCTAGAGTACAAATCAAGCATGTAGATAACTCTAGGATGGCGGCTGCATGTAGGGTTGCAAATTGGGCTGGCCTAAGCCATCTTAGGTGCAGCCCATGCCCTCACCTGCCCAACAATTCCATTCTGTTTCTGGTTGTGTCCACCCCCTAGTCATCTGACTTCAGTCGATGACTAAATTGGGCGACTAGAAAATTAATGTGCCTAATTGACTCGGGGCCCCTAGTTGAGTCCAGGATACCAACTAGGATGACTAACCACGATCAGTTGGATGACTTGATAACAATTCCATCAGTTTCATTGGTTTAACCTCGAGGAGTGTTATATTTTTTACGTTAATATTATTTTTTATAAGTTAATATGGATCTTTTTGTTAGCTGCAAAATACTTTATCACGAATCAAAAAATCTAAAGATAATTGTATACTAAATTATGTTCAGCTTCATTATAAACTGAGAATTCTTGTATATACCCTGTCCAGGATCCAAGGACAAAACAATGGCATCTTGTTGAGGCAACTAAATAGGTCCCAAGTTAAATTCAGTGAGCTGTAACACAAAGTATACTAGTATAGACAAGAAGACACAATAACCGATTGGTCTGGTATGACTTGGATTTGATGACAAGGTGCAAGAAAAATATGCTGAAGGAAAGAGCAAAGACTGGACACTAGCGCTCAAGTGTAAAGTTCGTGAATTAAGGTAAATTTGTAATATAATCCTAAACCTGTAACTTTCAGCTCCTTGACCTTGCGCTTAGCTCATGGCAGTGAAAGCTGTGTGGTGGATTTATTTTCTTCTTAATGAAATACGGAGTACGTGAGGCACGTTCTTGGGTAAAAAAAACATAGAAGCCATTATCTGGATGATTTTTCATATGATCTTTTAGCTTCAATACCCCAGCCACTACTGTTTTACTGGTTCCTTAATCATTGTTTCCTCAATGAGTGCAAACTGCCATAACACTTCCGTTGCTACAACCTGACAGTGTATATAAAGGATGATGACCCCCTTGGTCAGTGGTGATCTGATAAGATAGGTTCCCAAAAGGTTGAATTCTGTTTCTAAATGATTATTTGCGATCTGTGTAATCCAGTGCACTGATGATAAATTTTAGTAAAGGTGACTGGTTAAGCTATAGAGCATCGAATTGTACATAGCAGCAATGGATGTAATTTTAATGTCTAGGTCTTGTCTACGCTGAATATAGAATGACAGTATTGTGCATCAGTGCGTTGCTATTTCTTCATCATTTGAACTAAAAGTAATTGTGCTGCTGCATGACCATTTTTAGTTACCTACTACTAAGGACTTGGAAGTTTGTGTTTTTCCGTATCCTGTGCCACAGCCATAAGGCCTCAAGAAAAAGCAGTCCAACAAAAAACTTAATAAGGATGCTGAAATAAGAAACTAAGAGGTTCATGAATTGGATGGCATTAGCGTCAAGTACTAGATTGGTTAGAAAATAAAGGAGATGACATGCAACCGACTTTCTGGTTATGCTTGCTTGCTCCTCCCATTCTCTACCTCTTTTGAGGTGATTGTATAGCCCAACACTGAATCCTAAAAGCTTGTGGTGACAAAACTGACGAGTCTTTATATGAGGGAAGCATATCTCCTTTCTTTCAAGGACAATAATGCTGATTTGCTCATCGGGAAATTATTGGATGCACTAGGATTTCTTGGTACAAGAAACAGAGCATCCAGTGGCCCTCTGACTTGGCTGAAGGCAGTTTTGTTTCTGCATTTAGGCGGGGGATGTTAAGAGACAGGTCAATGAAGCAACCCACCTAGCTTGGCCATGTCGACATTTTGCTAATCCCTTTTTTGTTTCACATGCACAATGCTCTGATGTTACAGATATTGTAGATATTAGCAAATGTTAGCAAACTATATGCTATGTAATATGCACTGTCCCTCGTCACAAGAAAATATCATATCTGGAGTGGCACAACTTGAAGGAATTCATTTGAAAATGATGGGAGTTCTTTACCTCACCAGTTTTCTGACAAAAGATGGCTCCAGTGTTGCGGGTCGAAAGCGACTTGAACCAATGCTAAAATAAAATGATATATGGTTGGGTGAGTCATGAGTGCCGTTTTGTTTCATCCACCGTTGGATTGGGTGTGCTATATTTTTTGAAACAAAGATTGGGTGTGTTATACATACTCCATTTCTCCATGGATTTCTAAAAGGATTAAAGGAAAAACGCTAAAGCACGGCACGCTTTCGGCTTTTAGCCTTTTGTAAGCTCCTTTTCATTTGATTTCCACCCTTTGCAAAAATGGCCACGGAACGATGGGATTTGAGCACTTATTCATACCCATACTGTGGTTTGGCTCTGGCTGTGAGTGTGACCTCTCTACTGGGTGGATCGGAGCTTACATGTGTGGCTACTTGGGTTGCCCTGCCAGTGCTGGTGTCGGGAGCTGGGCTGGGAGAGATTTCTAGCCACCATGCTTTTTTTTTTCTTATTGGTAATTCAACCTATCATCTTACAAAAATGCTCCTGTTTGGTGGGCATGCTACATGAGTTTTTTTTACCTTTGTCATTAGACGTGTCTAGAATGTACCGTGGTTCTCGCAAAGAACTAGTGTGATTTTTTTTTTTTGGATTTCCTTGACTCACTACTTTTTTACTTTTATACCCATGATGATTACCGAGCATAGACTAGTCACACTCTTTTTACTTTTTTTTCTAATTCATGCCGAAACAGAAGATTGGAATGTAGTTCTCGCAAAGAAGAGAAAGATGATGATGGAATGTTGCTCACAAGTCACTAGAACAACGCAGCTCTTGGAACCAATCCTAGGACACGAGTACGTGGGGGCATGCAGGGTGCTTTCGCTTTGCTGCGAAATGAATGGCATGAGGCATCGGCCACGCCACTCTTATCATACATGATAACTTATCGTAAATGAGTATGTTGCTAATATATGTATGATTGTTTTTGAAAAGAGAAGCTGAGAAGGCCTGGCACTTGGATAACTTGCTATTTGTCTTGGGTGGAATTTGCATATATAAATCCGGGCCGAGGGGACAAATTACACCAATACACCACACTGCGAGCACCAGAATATACTGCTCTCTTTCGTTTCAAATCAAGAATTTTATGTTTTATAGGAATCAGTTTGTCTTTACAGGGAAAACATAGAAAACAAAAAAAAATTTGTTTTTAAGTAGACATTATAGTTTAGAATAGAGGGAGCAGAATTTGTAGACTTTTTATAGTGATCAACCTTGGAGACAATAAATATCATGTCACCATCTCTTCTTCGGTTCTTTGAGTTTTCTTCTCCTACAGGACTCTCACTTGGTTGCACGCGCACCGCCCAAGCCGGCACGCCTGCTCGCCCACGCGGCCACGCTTGTGCCTCGAGCTCGCGGCGTCCTTGTTCTCGCACTCTCCACAAATACCTTCATCCTACTTGCCTTGACTAAAACGCCATGAACAATGACATCGACCTGTTCCATGCTTCTCGTGGAGCCTAGCATCTGAGCTACTATATTATATCATTTCAAAGTAAGAGAGAGAGTTACTATATTTTATATTTTGTATACACCTGTCTTTAGGGTAATTTCAAACAATCTTATATAACTAACTAGTATATAGTTTAAAAAGATAGCTCATGAGAGAAGTGAAAGAAAAAATATAGTTACACAAAGCAAAATTACATATTATTTGATTCCGAGTATAACAATAAAAAAAATCTGAAATAAGGAGAAGTGAAAGAAAATACATCTTTTGAAACTACCAAAAAAAATAATACGAATTTGTGTATCCAGTTTCCACACTGTGGTCCCAGCATGTCATAAACACTTATACTAGTACTTCTGTAGTCCTCCTGCGTACGGTTACGGACTGCCAGTTGATCGCCGGTTGGCGACTTCCCACGACGACACGTGTGCTCCGGCCATCTAAACTCCCCAAGCCCGACCCCACCCGCAGCGACACAGGACCTCGTCCCACCACCTTGGTCGCCCAGAGCCCCCGCCGGCCGCGCTTGCCACCGCCCAAATCAGCGATCGCCGCCGCCGACAGTTCCAAGCCCTATTCGCCCCCTTCCTACCGTTGTGCCCTCGCCGTCGCCGCTCGTGGGATCACCGGCGGCCACCGCCATCGATCGCTGACCTGCCGTTCGTTCGCCCCCTTCTGAACGCACCGATGCACGCATGTTTCAGGTACGATCCGCCCGCCCACCCTCCTCTTCCTCCGCGTCGCACCGGATCGGGGGCAGCACAGCGACGCGCTCGTCTCCGACGCCCCCTGGCCTTCATTGCGTCGGTCGAGACGAAACCCCGCCGCGCCCGGGATGGGATGCCGAAAGAAGCCTGGCAGGTTCTCAGGTTCAGGAGCTCTCCCGTTTGGCTTCCCACCTGAATTTGCCTAGCACTGGCAGCAGCCACGCCAAGTGCCGTGGTTCAGCCAGCCAGCCAGAACCTAACACGTCGCCGTGTGTAGACTGGGCATGCCGACTGCCGGCCGTTCGCTTTCAGTTCAGAAAGCTGCTGGTGCAGGCCCTTGCTTGCTCACACATTTCAGTTGAGGAAACAGGAGCTTGGGCATATGCTGAACGCAACACACGTTTCAGTTGGTTCAGCTGGTTTGTTTTATCTTGGGCTCTTCTTGGCTGCTTGTGGTCTTTTTTGCCGGTGGCAAAGCTAGAGCAATTTGGAGAGGATGTGTTTGTCTTGTGGGAGAATCATCTGCTTGTGTTGTGGAGGGCGTATATATGGTGAAAATTTTAGTCATGACCACCGTTTTACATCTCTTTTTAAGACAGTGCATTTTACCTCCTAATTATTAATCACTATGTAGCTTGAGGCCCCTGGTCCTGGCAGAAAGGCATTGCTATGCCACAACACTACTCTGAAGCTTGAAATTGTTAAAAACTCTGAAGCCTGATTGCCTGAGACACCATTGTTTGTCCGTTGATAAAACAAATCCTAGCAACTGGCACTCAACTTTTCATCCTCACTTTGGAGTAGTAGGAGTAGTATGGACCCAGATGCAAGAACCACCATTCATTTGATTAGAAAAAAAGAACTAGAATTCGGATGCAATTTGATGAGTGGCAGCCTTGTCAAGAAGACTGATTGGAAAGTTGAATGAAAACCGACTACAGGTTTTCAGAACTTGGGAGAACCATAAGGCAAGCAATAAGTTGCTGATATGACGGTCGTCCTATCAACTAGCCTATCATCGCCGCCCCATTTGCGGTTCATTACATTGCACACACTCACTGGCACTGCATCAGTGTCTGTGTCTCGGCCTGCTTGGCTGACTGACTGTTCTCTTCCCCTATCGTCACCTGCTGGCAGAACTAGAGGCCAAGGTCTCCTCAGGTTGCCTGCAGCCCAGGAAATGTTACATGCCATCTGTGCCAAACACCGCCATACTTGCAGAAACGGAAGCTGCGAGCCACAAGTCTCGAGATTTGCCCGGGATGGCCCTGCTGTCTTGCACGGCTGCACCCTCGCCACACATATGGACGGTTCCTGATGCGTCGGCATTCATTCTGCTGCCGCCGTGCCTCTACCCTGCTTGCCGAGAACACGTATATATATGTGTGCTTTCACAAGACCAAAACACAAGTAGCTTGCACTGGACTACGTCCTAGGCGACGACAATGCCGCGGTGCTCTACGTGCGCTCGTAAGAACATCACCCAACCCATGGAGCTACAGACTTTCATTGGCTAGCTAGCTGACTTCTTGTATGCCCTGCTGACAAGTGATCGGCAATGTGTTTCGAATCCCCTGACGGTTTCACTGTATGTATCTTCGTCGCAGGTTTCTCGAGGTTCATGGAGACCGACGAGTTCGCGGTGCCGCCACGTCCCGCGCTCGTGCACCCGGACGCCGTCCGCGTTCACATCCCGTCGAGCGTCTTCTCCCCCGAGGAGCCAGCGGCGTTCAGGGTGAGTCCTCGTGTCACTCGCCATGCACCTTCGTTTCGACGTCGTCGCTGTTATATATCACCTGCTCAGCCTGAACGCCGTGTAACCGTGTGCGTAGGAGCGAGAGCGGCGACACGGCGGTGACATGGCCGCGTCCCCGGAGTACTCGCCGTTCCAGCCGCCCCTGGCTCCCGCGGGGCGCCCGGTTTCGATCAGCCTGCCGGCGTCGCCGACCGGCGGGTTCGACATCTCCAGCAGGACGGAGGCGGAGCTGCAGCGGGACCGGGACGCGGACGCGCCGCCGCGGTTGATGCTGCCGCCGCGCGCCCCGGTGGCGACGGCGTCGGCTGCGGCCATGGCACTCGCGCAGCCTAGCAAGGTGGTGTTCCGGTCCCAGCCGATCCCCGCTGCGCCGCCGGAGGGTGACGGCGGCGCCCGGGGCCACGACGATTTCGGCCGGAGCGCGTCGGCGCCGTACGGGGCGGCGATGGGGCCGCCGGCCAAGGCGCGTAGGGACAGCAGGGACACCAGCTACGATTCGTTGAAGACGTGGTCTGGCAAGCTGGAGAAGCAGATCACCACGCACCTGCTCGGCACCAGCAGGCTGCCGCCGGCGCAACAGCAGCCGGAGCAGGGGGAGGAGCCGGAGGAAGGCGACGCGGCGAGCGACCGCCGCATCTCCTCCTCCATGCCCAGGGTGCAGCGCTTCTTCGCCGCGCTGGAAGGCCCCGAGCTCGACAAGCTGAGGGTACGGCTGCCGATGACATCATCCTCCATCCGTAGTCGCTCTGACTCTGATCATACTACTAGTACTAGCGAGTTCATGAGCACGAACGCCACGTGGCGTGCGTCTAGCCTCGCCGCCTTCCCCCGTTTAGCTGTAGCTGCTGATGCCGATGACGAAGACGCTGATGTTTTGTGGTGGTGGTGGCAGTCCTCGGAGGAGCTGATCCTGCCGTCCGACCAGACGTGGCCGTTCCTGCTGCGGTTCCCGGTGTCGGCGTTCGGCATGTGCCTGGGCATGAGCAGCCAGGCCATCCTGTGGAAGCGGATCGCCATCTCGGCGTCCACGCGCTTCCTGCACATCACCGTCAAGATCAACCTGGTGCTGTGGTGCGTCTCCGTCGTGCTCATGCTCGCCGTGTCCGCGCTCTACGCGTGCAAGCTCGTCTTCTACTTCGAGGCGGTGCGGCGCGAGTACTACCACCCGATCCGCGTCAACTTCTTCTTCGCGCCGTGGATCGCGTGCCTGTTCCTGGCCATCGGCGTGCCGGACCTGGTGGCGGCCACGCAGCCGCACTGGCTCTGGTACGTGCTCATGGCGCCCATCGTGTGCCTGGAGCTCAAGATCTACGGGCAGTGGATCTCCGGCGGGCAGCGCCGGCTGTCCCGCGTGGCGAACCCGTCCAACCACCTCTCCATCGTCGGCAACTTCGTCGGCGCGCTGCTGGGCGGCATCATGGGGCTCAAGGAGGGGCCCATGTTCTTCTTCGCCGTCGGGCTGGCGCACTACATCGTGCTGTTCGTGACGCTGTATCAGCGGCTGCCGACGAGCGAGACGCTGCCCCGGGACCTGCACCCGGTCTTCTTCCTCTTCGTAGCGGCGCCCAGCGTGGCGTGCCTGGCGTGGGCGCGGATCACGGGCGAGTTCGGCTACGGCTCCCGCGTCGCCTATTTCATCGCCATGTTCCTGTACGCGTCGCTGGCCGTGCGCATCAACCTGTTCCGCGGGTTCAGCTTCTCGCTGGCGTGGTGGGCGTACACGTTCCCGATGACCAGCGCGGCCATCGCGTCCATTCGGTACTCGTCGGAGGTGAAGAACGCCTTCACGCAGTGCATGTGCATCGGCCTGTCCGCGGCGGCGACGCTGGCCGTGGCGGCGCTCTTCCTCACCACGGTGCTGCACGCCGTGGTGCACCGGGACCTCTTCCCCAACGACATCTCCATCGCCATCACGGAGCGCCGGCGCAGCAAGCCGCTCGTCGGGGAGAAGATGCTGCTACGCCTGCGCAGCGGCCTCGGCGGCAGCAAGAAGCTGCAGCAGACGCTCTCCAACGCCCACTCAGACGCCGCCGACCTCGAGGCCGCGCGCGTCGCCACGACGACGTCATACACGTAGCTAGACCGGATGAACCGGGCAGCTGTGAGCATTGATAGCGCCAGCGTTTGCTTGGTGCACTTGTTCGTATTGGCTGGCGTGTGGGGCAGGCAGTAGAAAGTGCGCTCTCGGCACTCAGTCGGCACAGGCAACAACAAGAAGCGTGGCTGGACGTGGATGATACAACATACAATACGATGCATGGAGCCATGAACACGAGATACTGGGTATGATTCTGATCCAAGGTCCATTTACACGGCGACCATGTAGCTAGATAGACGAGAGAGTTCCTGCTTGTTATTACACTGTACCGTTTCTTTTCCCAAAAAAACAAGCGGCGTGAAACATAAACATGGTGTCTAAACAATCTTTCTAAACCTCACTCTCTAAATCATTATTTAGAGAATCAGTTGCATAAAAATCTTGCTGCTTTTATCTTGGTTGTCTACTATTTTTATGTAGGGAATAGGGTGTTTCTACCCCTATTTTAAAGTCCAATGGTGATTTCGCCTCTTTTTTTTTTAACTTTGTGATTTTACCCTTATTTTTCTTCAACGTAGCTCCAGCTTACCCTTAGTATGGAACACAGTCTGAGATTGATTGATTAAATGGCAAAAAAAAAAAAGAAAAAACACTTGCGCAAAAAGACAACGATACCCTTATGTCCCTCTTCTACCGCTGGGATGCGATAATTCACGCATCTGTGTGACTGTGTGATATTAAATTGTGTTTAGATGGACTGTTAACTAAAATGTTACTAAATTTTTAAAAAGAAAATATGTGCAAAAAAAGAGAGCTTGTTGTCTAAAAGTAGGATAAAAACACAACATAATAAAGCAGGGGCAAAAACGCTTGGACAAAGTCATCATTTTGTCCAATAGTTAACATCGTTAAAGAGACTAACAGACCAGGGGTAAAATCTTCCTTCGTTTAAAAATTACAAGGGTAAAATCATAAAGTTAAAAAAACAAGAGCAAAATCATAAACGGCTTCCAAACAGGTGTACAAATGCTCAAGCCCGGCCCTTTATGTAATATCAAATTGTGAACCATTGCTAGGATGGTCTGGCGAAACCTATAATCCTGTACACCACATACAATACAACGCTCATGGGCACATTGTTTGTATGAAACTACACTATCTTAATATAATAATATACAAATATTTTTACGTATTTAAGAAAAACTTAAATAAAAATTATTTATGTATTTTTCTAATCTCTATTTTTTTGGGAGAGTGGGGGGGGGGGCGAGGGGGGTAAATAATAAGAAGTTACTTGAGAACAAGTTGGGCGACACGCGGTGCATGCTCATAATAACAACAATGACGACGACGACAATGATCATAATAATAATAATAATAATAATAATAATAATAATACACTTTTTTGTTAATAACAAATAAAATGTAAAGAGTACACACCACACCGCTCAGGCCGTGCGTCGCCATCGTACCATTGCTCCTCTCTCTCTCACCGCATATCAATATTCACAAGTGACAAGCCAAGCCTCAAGCAGCTAGCGCATCACAGTGGAAATCCAGTACTACAGTACACCGCGCTTGTAGCGCAGTGGTGAGCTCTCCGGTGCTGGAGACCACCCACCCGCAGTGGTGAGCTCTCCAGTGGTGGAGGCCACCCACCGGGGTGTGGCACCCGGGTTTTTTTCCAAAAATAAATTCGTAGGTTTTATACATACGTGTGGAGTCACAGTGCTACTGCAACGTGCCCATTGTTTACGGAGCCCGCTGGACTTCGTCGATATCAAGAAAGACATGTGATGTGTGTATAGTTTATAGGTCTATCGTGCTCTCTGGGGCGTGTGTTAGTGTGCATGTGGGGGTGTGTGTGAGTGTGTTTGAGGGTGCATTCAGATATTACAGTTGTACTCTAGTAGTCTAGGCTTAAAAAAATCCAGTACTATAGTACACCGCACCGTTCTGGCATTGTTCTGATCCAACACGCACAATACACAAGCACAGTAGGCACGTACAATGCCAGTGATGTGGTGGACTGGTGGCCACAGGCAACAACGGCGAAAAAAAGGCATGGCGAGGGCCAAGAACAACCCCCCATGAGGAGACTTGGGTGAAACGACCTCGATTTCCGCGAAGAGAAATCCACACAGTCGAAGTGTAGTATGACCATTTAAATCACATTACCTAATAACAATTGAATACCTTCATCCATACATCGAACAAAAAAGTACAAAAGAGAGGTTTACAATAGCTTATTACATCGCCACTTGGCGAAATCAGAGTTCATGCAGCATAAAAATAAAAGCTTGAGGTGCGAAAGCTATCATCTCCAATCCAACTTGAGCGTAGGCACGAAACCCTCAATCGCTGTACTCCCCAGATGAGTACTCACTCCTTGAACTTGAAACCAAATTTTCAGTACGATTTGTACTGGCCACACTCCCACCTTATGCATTGCTTTGTGGAAATTAGATGCAAATCATGGTTATATCAAAAGGAACCTATAAGGGCTGGGGTTTTCCTAAGCAAGTAATTCAAGTATATAAATAATAAAGTCAAGTTTTATACACATTCCCATACCCACAACCTCCATCACCATCCATCCCTGAATCACCATCCCAACTCCTCCAACACCATCTCAGACTCGTGTCGACAAGCCAATTCCCTCTCGGCTTACCTCAGCGGTCCGCAGCCCTCAACCTGGCTCACGGCCGGAACTCATACTCAGGGGAAGGTAGAACACTCCACTCTCTAGTCTGGCGCATCCTCCTAAGGAAAGGTCCATAGCCAAAGAATTGACATATGTATCGATCGATCAACCATACACTCTGTAGAGGTTTCACTAATCCACTAGATAACCATCATCGGTGTTGATCACCACCTAGGCAGATTCCGAACGCCTACTGCCATAGAACGATGCCACTCTACCATCCAGCTCTGGATCGCTGAAACTGTGAAGAGAGCATGTATCCGCTCCCGTAGAGGATGCCATGCCACGTACCCGCTCGCGAAGAGGGTGCCATGATCGTCTCGGTAGGGTGTTAGCTCCATCCCTTGCATATACCTTTCTATCACTACTCGCCTAGGAGTAGTGGCATCGATCTATCTAGCGGTTCGGCCGTCTCCCCCCCCCATGGGAAGCGAGTGGAAAGCAAGAGATTCCTAAGGTCTGGATACCAGCGCAGCAGTTTCTAAGTGTGACCAAGCCGGGATATCTTCATCAGGGTTCCCATTTAACGTGCTACCACGGAACACTCCTCCTGGCTTCCATCCCTCAGAGGCTTCCACATAGGACTCTCCAACACATCTGAGTTAGCCCGCCACAGGTTTCTCTCATGGGAATGTCCAGATCCATTCCCCGGCAAGACTCGCTCCATAAGCTCGTCGTAGATCCCGGCTCGATCGACTCAACCCTCACCCTACTCCCTGTCGTAAGTTCCACCCCATACCCAGATACAGCATCATTAGCTCACATGCCCATCTGATCCATCGACACACACACTTCCAGCTTGGCACCCTCCAGGCCTTCCCATGGTTCATCACGTCGCATCAAAATATAAGCGAGTGAGGTATATATATATATAATTATAGCAGATAAGCAAGTGGCTAACATAACAGCGAGTAAGCAGGTGATAGGTTATAACAAGGTAGGGCTCATCAAGTATTATCTACCATGCAATCCTAGCACAGGCAATTTATTATATAGCAACAGAAAATAAAGCATTAGCCATACTACATTTGCCATGCATAATGGGATCTACGAGGTTGGGTGAGATGTGGCACCTTCATTGACGTAGCTGTTGGACTTCTCCTGGTAGTCACTGTCGTCAGACTTGTCCTCGCTCGAGCCTGTAACCGAGAATTAATGGTCGCGGGAGTGACCCCTATAGATTAGCACAAAGAACAAATGCCAAATAGAAGATCCAAATGCACTCAAACATAGTAAAAATAGGTAGAGCTCGATTTATAAAAAATTTGGATATGTGGATCATAATTTTCAGAGCTCGTATGAATTAGTTATGATTTTTCAAAGATTTAACCATTTTCTAAAAAGAAAGGACTGGATTTATCTGGTGCTGACACGTGGCATCACGGGGTTGGTCCACGTGTCGCGTGCGGGTCCAACACAACAGCTGACGTGGCGGATGATGTCATGTTGACGTCAGTATTGACTGGGTCAACGATTTCCTGACATGTGGGTCCGGGGTGACATCACTGCTGACGTCAGCAGTCAACGGTCAATGGTCAACTGACAGGTGGGCCCCACTGGGCCGTTAACGGGCCATTATTGGGTCGTTAATGGGTCGAGTGGGCCGGATCTAGGCCGGGTCGGGCCCGCCACATGGCACGCTCTGGTGCTGCCACGTCACTGCTCTGGATTCAAACCGGCTCAGTCCACGGCTCTCGGTCCACGGTGCACTGGATCTCTTGGGGTCCACTGGCAGCGACTCAAGTTCACGTGAACCACGTCCACAGCGTCGTCCTCTGGTCCATGCGGTCCACTGACCGATCCACGGTGCACCGACTCCGTTTGGGTCCCACGAGCAGTGGCTCTGGTCCACGAAAACCGCGTCCACCATCCGCTCCTCCAATCCATCCCCTTCCTCTGTTTCCTTCTCTCAACGGCGCGGCTCGCTAGCGGCGAGGAATCCTCGATTCCCGGCGCTACGGTGGTCCTCTGGCTTCATCTTCTCGCCCATCAGCTCCAGGACACCATGGCGAACACGAAGGTGGTCTTCAAGGTGGCAGCTTGGCTCCCGACGGCGTGCTCTATGGCAGACGGCGGCTCGACGGTGGCGGCGCTTGGCTGCAGCTCGCGGTGACTCAACCCAGGTCCAAGCGGTGCACTGGGGTGCGATTGAGGTCACGCAGCACCTCCTCGATGCGCCGCCGGCGACCTAAATCCATGGCGGAGTCCGCATGGGTAGCAACTCTCACGGCGGAGCTCCAACGAGGACTTGGTGCATGGCACGGTACTCAGAGAGGCTCCTCGATCTCCATCTTCTTGTCCAGCAGGTGCAGCTCGTCACGGCGGTCCTCGACGTCGGCTTCTTGTCCTTCACGGCGGCCGGTGGCGACGGGAAACAACGGTGCAAGGTGGCGCTCTGGAGCGGTGGCGCGGCGGCACGACAAGGACAGGGTGGCGTGTAGACGGTGCTCCGGCGAGGCAAGCATGGAGCTTGGGTGCGTGCGGTGTTCGTCTCATCAAGGCGAACGTGGATCCATGGTCAAAGGAGCCCGTGGCTCAGCGGTGCGGTGGTAAGGTGGTCTCACCGCGGCGGCGTGCAGCGCGGCGATGGCATGGCGGCGATGCTCATCGGCGTTGGCGATGAGAGGAGGTGTGGTACAAGTCCAACTCCGGCTTCGGCTCGCAGTTCAGCTCCGGTCCTTCGTCCCCGATGGCTCCACAGCAGCAGCAGCTCCGCAGCGGAGCTCCTCCTTCTTCTCCGGCGGCGGCAGAGCTCGTTCTTCCTCTTCCCCGCCCCCTTCTTCTCCTTTCTCCTCTTCTCCCCCAAATTGGGCAGGCTGGTGGCGAAATTGAAAACCACCGAAGTGGTGGCGGCGGCTGGAAAGCCCTAGGGCACCGGGGTGTGGTTCTATAGGGGAGTCGCGGAGGTAGGTGGCCGCCGGACGACGATCGGGCGAGGGGGCTCGATCAGGCAGCCAGGGAGCGGTCCAGATCACCGGTAGGGAGCTTGGCTGGGTCCAGGGGTCAGTGAGAGGGGGCTAGCTAGTGCCGGGTGAGCCAAAGCGTTACAGCGGCATAGCTTCACCGCGGCGGCAGCGCATGTGCACGCGCGGGAGGAAAGTTTTCCTGCGGCCGCGGGCATTTTGCTGCCGGCTGGTTGGGCCAGGTGGCTCACGCTTGCGGGCGTAGATGAGGGGTGAGACGGAATCGAACGGCCGGGGTGGACTGCTTAGGAGCGACGCGGGGAGCAGCGCCTGACACCGGCGACGTCATGCGCGAGCGGCCGATGGGGGGACCGTGGAAAGGTATGACAGGGTGACCCCACGCGTCAGCGACTCGGTCGGCGGTTCGGTGTGGCACGGATGGCAGCGGGTCCTTGCTGGGCCTCGCGGTGCTTGCGGGGCCGGCTCGCGCGGGGAGAAAAAGAGAGAGGGAGTGCGGGCAAGCGGCTGGGCCGTCTTGCTGGGCCGGTTGGCGGAGAGAAAAGGAGAAAGGGAGAGAGAGAGAGCGACTGGGCCGGCTGGGCTGGTTGGGCCGATCGGGCCAGATGGCTTTTTCCTTTTCCCTTTATATTTCTTTTCTCTTTTTCTTTTCTGATTTTTCTAAATACTTATATATATATATGTGTGTGTGTGATGTGCCAACTTTAAATAATAAAGTAGTGGCCATACAAGCCCTTATACTTGTTAGGGTATTATTTCCTTAATATTTATTTATAAAAATAAATATTATGGTTTTATTTTTAATTAGCACACATAAATTCAAAATAAAAACCAAATCACATGCTAATTTTAAAATGCAACGTGATGCTTTGCAACATAACTATGGATGACAAGGTAAGATACATGAGATATTTGTGCAATATGTGTAGGGTTTTTGCTACATGACGCTTCGTCACTCAAGGTTTTTTGAGAAAAATTTTGTGGCTCGGATTTCTGGGTTGTTACATTGGGGGTATATGCCCTAATAGGAGCAAAATCAGTAGTATTATACCTTACCGTCATCGTTCAGTCAATTAGTACAAGCTTCTCGCGCGGAGTGTATCAGATGTGTTAAAAGACCTGTTGAACCAGAATGTCTGCTTAGGCCCTTCCAGCTAAGGATGTCAACTCCGCACCCGCTAAGGATAGGGTTGAGCCCAATAATGGTAAAATCTAGCACACAATTTTGTACCAATTGAGGTTAGTGGGCACATGCGCAGGTACAGATTTCCAATATCGTGTACCCGCAAAAAAATGTGTCCATTGCCATCTCTGCCCTAACTATACATGTCTATAATAAGATCTTTACTTATTGTGGACTTCGTTGTTACTATGTGCTTTTTGTGCAGTGCACTGTGGGGCATGCCTTATACTCAAGAACACATTAAGGAGAGGGATTTAAGGAAGAAGAGAACTAAAAATATGGGTCAGTAGTTGGACTGTTACATTACCACTTTGATGGACGTAGTGTTCATTATTACTGTGCGTTTTTTGTGCAGTGCACTGTGGGGTATGCCCTATACTCCTGATATAAAGAGTGAGCATGTGCAGCTTGTCTTTGCCTAAGGATGTCAAAGATAACAACTCTTTCCAATTGTTGTATGCGTGAAGTTGACGATGGAGCCAAGGAAGGACTCCACGAAGATCACGTGCGAGTGATTCTTCCACGGCCGGCCGAGGAAGGTCTTCACCCCTGTGAGGTTCTCGCCCTCGTCGGCGGTGACCAAACAGTTCTGGAAGGAGAACTCAGGTCTGTCCGCAACGTTGCTTCGGCCCTGCGCGGTGACGCGGTTCGGCTCGCCGGCACCCATTCCGGAGCTGCCAACTTGCAGCCGGCAGGGGCATATGCCCTTAGGGGCAAAATCAATATTACTCTACCTTATGGTCATCTTTCAGTCAATTAGTGAATGGTTCACATTCGAGAATCTTATGCACAAGACGGACCCTGCAATAGTGGTGAAATTAGGTGCGAGTGAACCGGTTTAGATTGAGCATTTGAGTTAAAACTTCTTGTTCGTGAGCTTTTATGTTGGACTTTTTGAGTCCAAGTTAAACTAAACGTTGGCGAACCTCCAGTCACCCAATTGGATGAAAAGAAATCGAAGCTGTAAAAGGTCCCGCTGCTGATACATTATTTTTTCATGTCCAATTTACAACCATCTTTTTTTGGATATAAAAGCGTTAGCACTGGTATCTTGGTAGACATGGCGCAGCGGGGTTGATCAATAATCGACAGCAGGAAAAATTTAATCAATTTTCTTGTATAGATAGAATACATGAGACTCCAAACTTTGTAATGTCGAGATATATCGATCGTCTAACGTATGAACCAAACCAAAATGAACAAGGAACACTACTCGATGATGATACAATTTAATGGGCCTATCCGGTCCTGGCGCAGCCTACAACGCAACATCGATGTTATGTTACCTCTGGGCCGGCGTACATGGGCCTAGATGAAGCGGACAGCCATTTTATCGGCCCAATGATTGACCTGCCTTAATTGAAGTCTTTACCTTTATATGTAGTTTCGCTCAAAAAAAATCCTTTATGTAGTGAACTATAGTAGAGAAGAAAAATATATAAGTCTTTGGAAAATGTGATCTCTTCTTCAAGTGCCACATCCCTAGTTACGCATCCAACATTTTCTGAAAATAGCAAGGTAATAGAATTTAAATATAAATGAAGAAAATGCATCTTAATTTTTTCATCATTATTTTGATAGGTTAGGAATTTAATAATAATTTAACACTATAGATAAAAAAAAATGTACCATAATGATGAGAAATCTTAATTTATTTTCCATCACAAAACTAGATATTCTCTATCATCTCCCGGGGTTTATGAAACAAATCTTGTGAGGAGGTAAATCTGGATTCTGGCCAACTACTGAAATAGTCAGGTGTAATAAATTGTATCAAACGTTAGTTCGGGGGGTTATATTATCTGGATATAGACCATACTTTGCGAGAGTGATTTGGACTTTTTGTCATTAAATACGATTGGTATAAGCATAATGCAATAGCAGTTGCAGTTGAATTCACCAGTGGTTGCGCATGCCATGTAAGTATCATCTGTCTCGTTTTCATCCTTTCGATCAGTCAATTGCTGAATTCTCCCAGTGACATATCTGTTAATACAGAGCACAGCACACTGATCTGAGCATCAGCCCATCCTGGAGGCTGGAGCGCATTATTTTTCTCTATCTGAATCTTTGTCAGACATATACTCAGGATGATGGTTCATACATATGAATCAGCATATATATATGTATCGACTCTTTCAGAAGTCAAAAAGCTACTCCGTGATGATAACTGACAGGAAGCCATCAGCCCATAACGAGACATGAATCATGCAACAGGGGTCGCCGAAAGCAAGTATATATGCATTAGTCCCCCTTCATTTCCAAAGAAGGCGCAAACAAGAAGAAGACGATACAGGTACGTAGAAGCCGGTTTCAAAGGCTCAACCGCTGAACGTACCACACTCTTGCTGGTCGTCAAGGTTAAAGGCCGTTTTTTTAAAAAAGGTAGGAGGCCATTAGATCATGCTGAAGGCTGGCAGGAGCGGCGGCTATTTATATACACTGCTGACAGTGGCAGCTCATTTCTGTTTTGTTAGCGCTGCTCTCTTCTTTGTAACGATAACGACGATGTATACATGCCGAAAGATCATGCTGATGACACACATATATTTATTCACTTGCTTCAGCTTTTCTGGAGCTTAATTTGTTATACATGCTTGTCATATTTTCACACTACTGACTGATCGGCCCTGCATGCAGTTGTGTATGTACTTATCTGTCCTGTTGCAGTTTTCTCGTCAGGGTTAGTTGTTGAGCTGCCTGCTGTCATCAGAGGATCCATATATACACGCGCAACCGGTGCACAAGTGTGCATATGCACGCGTAGCTGGATTTCTCTCGCTGTCTCTGTCTCTGAGCAACAACGAACCCACTATCATATTGATATTGTTAGGATAATTGGACCAAGCCTATTATTTATTCTAAATAATCAGTAAACCTCAAAGACCTATAATTGTGTGATTAAGTGGAAATGTGATTAGTACCAACTTGATTAATTACCTAGAGGACAATCAACTTAAATAGTGAGCATTGGGATGCCCACATAAGCTGATTAAGGAGGGGAACCTGGGATCCACACGCGCGCGCCGCCGCCGCCGAGCCAAGCCGCGCCCGTGGGCTTGGCTTGGCTTGGCTTCGGCCTGAGGCCGTGGGCTGGCTGGCCTAGGCCTTGTTTTGCCACTCGGCCCATCCGGCCGAGGCAAACCCTAGCCGCCGCTCCAGCCCACCCGGCCGCCAGGGAGATCCAACGGTCTCCCGACAGGGGCGCCTCCTATATAAGGGGCTTCTGTCGGAGACTAGGGCTAACTAGTGTTCCTCCCGACCAGCCGCCTCCGCCTCCACTCCACTGTTCGAGCTTGAGCCGCTCCTGTGCACCTCCAGCCAGATCCCCTACGAGCACAGGCGGCTCTGGTGAGTAGGCCTCCGGAACTTGTCCCGTTAAGCGTACCTGCTCGGGTAGGCGG
>CM041634.1:1308292-1321991 GCA_023333625.1 Bothriochloa decipiens | reverse complement strand
TTGCTGCTGTTATTTTGCTTATGTTAATGAGTAGCAGTAGCAGTAGCGATTATGAGGCTGTCGCACACATCATACTAGCGTTAGTATTTTTCTTATCATATTTATGGATTAATTCATGGTGTAAAATGACCAAATATCTAACAGATATATCCCCAATGCAAGCAGTATCATAATCTTTGCCATTTCGCTCTGGATCTTTGTCATGTAGTACTATTATATTTTATAGCGTGAACATATGATACCACGAACATGTAGCATCCATGCATCCAGGCACCACACAACACACATGCACCCACACAGCAGCTGGAGACAGTGGAGAGAATCGGGAACAAGCTCGAAGCTACCGATCATAAGCGATAACGACCTGAATCATGCATGTGTGACAGCAGCATGCAGGGAACAGTAAAGGCACTAATGTCGTGTAAGCGATGGGTGATTTTCTCATCAGCTGCTAGGCACTAATAATTTCAAATGACCGGCGGCAAGCAGAGGCAGAACGCCGCAACGGACCACTCTCTGGCCGTAGCGCGGCCATCAGGCGCCGTTTGAGTGCGCATGCAGTGTGCAGAACACAAAGGCCATTGGTGCGCCGGTGCGAACGGGAACCTTGCGCTTGGCGTCTCATGGAAGCACAGCTCGATCGTCTCAGGAATATGGACCTGACCTGGCCCTGGACTGGATCGATCTGCCGCTAGCCCTAGCTAGCTTGACCCCCATGCAGATGCGTCATCGATTGCAAATGCGCTGCGTAATGCGCGAGATCAGTTCAGAGGTACTCTAGTGGCCGGCCGGCATGGTCCCGATCGATTCGACCGGCCGTGCGATCGGACGTATGCATGATATACAGTATGCTAGCGGTAGTGGTGGATCCTGTTGCAATGACTTTTTGGTCGTACTACATTGCATAGTATTGCTTAACGGCCGGCACGGGCTGGATCGAGAGTATGTAGGAGCTGCGTCAGGCATGATTGCTTCTACGTACGTACCCCGGCCTGCTGAATGAGATCGGTCCAATAGTACGTTCTGACCTGGTTCGATCATATCTTATGCTTATGTATGTGCATGGTACTGGGGTCGAATGTACTACACCTACTACAGTAGAGAGGACGACAGGATGGTGCACCACGTCACACGAGAGTTCACAGCAGTCACTTTCTGTCTCTGACAATCGATCGATGAAGATCCATAGACATTGATCGATCGGTCTATATATCTAATCTATATAACAAAAATCTCAGCAATGCTAGTTCACTTGATACCAGTAACCAGGTGAGATATTAATCTAGCTACAGTCAGTAGCTCGTACGTTGTCTGGTACAATTATATTGATATGGTTGACAGTAATAAGACGCTCTTTACAACGAAAGAAAAAGGCATGGGGATGAATCCCCTAATTCTATGGAAATTCATTTGGATTACTTTAATCATAGTAAATTTAGAGAAAAAACTAGTATTAGTTTGGACCTTTTCCGAATTTTCCTTTTATCTCTTTGCTGCAATTCATGTACTTTGGCTCAATAATGGTCTAAGCACTAAAAATCTTCTTAAAAGAGAAAACACCCCTATATACAACCCCAAACTTTAATTATGTGCCTCGGTATTATGTTCCTAGTAGGCTACAGAAGAATATCTTGAGCATCTCTTTGTGTGACGACGTGCATCTCTCACAACAAACCATGTAGGTGTGCTGCGCGCGTGGGATGATTGCTTCTACATACTTACCCCCTACTGAATTAGATCGGTCCAATATAGTACGTTCTGAGGAGGTTCGATCATATCTACTTGTGTATGCATGTGCATGCCCTAGGGTCTCATGTACTACCTACCACACGTAATGCAGTAGCTAGGGAGGAGAGGATGGTACACCATGTCACGTACCTACCTATACACGTACTGCAAGTTGCAACTTATATATGGAGTGCCTTAATTAGTACACAATGTTTTCTTTTGGATATTATTACTCAAATGATCGTCTAAGCACTGAAAATCTTCTTAAACAAAGAAACATATATAACACCCCAAGTTTCCAAACTCTTGAGAGGGCACACGGACCACAGCTGAACGTTCAAATTCAATCTTCACTAAAGGCAAAGCGAGAAAAAAAAAGAAGAAGAAAAAGTCTTGTTTTCCTGTTGTAGAGGCATGGGCTCATGGCTAGAAGCCGTTGTAATCTTACGTATAACTTTTTTCTTTGCATTGGGTAACTTTGCAGTGCCTAAGGCAGCCCCTCCTAGACTGTGTACATCTACAAAAAAGTGTTAATCAGCTATTAGTTGAGGAAGCTCAGATGACACAGGTACAGTATAAAAGTTAAGATACTGTTGTAGTATGTGAGCACTGTTTTGAACTCATTTGAAATGAAAAGGAGGAGCATGCATGAGACAGTACATACTCCTACGTGGATCGGACGTGGCTCGGTGGCTGCAAAAGTCCGCCCACGCAGACGGCAGACGCACTGGCGGAATTTCCGGTGGGATGTGATCGAGTGGGATGCGGACCTCCCCGAATAGCTAGCTGCTTCTACCTTCTGGGAATCGAATGAACGCGCGTAATTCCAAAGCGGCACGAGGAATTTGTTGGCTTTCCGAGGCCGCGCGCACCTGCATGCGATTCTGCATATGCTCACGACGTAAGGAGGCATCAGCCAAAAACAACTGTGCCAGCCTCTCTGCTCTTTCGTTCCAGTCGCCGCTTCTCTGCATCTCAATCACATACTACCAGTCCATTGAAAGATTCTTATTAATTAAGCTTTATACGTGGAGTATTTGCTATTGCTACATTTGAAACTCCTACTCCTGTGGCCACGTACTATTCCTTCCGGTCTGATAAGTAGTTTCTTATTAAGATTCAAAAAGTACTATTACACGGTGACCAATAACATAAACAAAAAGAGTAGCTGTGTTATGATTCAAATACAAACTGCTTCCCTAGCTTCTATCTACCCGCATGCAGCTCCTTCCTAGGTAGCCACAACGCAAATTTTACGAACGGCCTCACCCTTACCTCTAACAACAAGGCCATGCATTGTTTCTTGTGCTATGAGCCTCTGCAGCGTGATGACTTGGGCACTCGATCAATGCAGATGTGGAGGAGGCTAGCTGGGACAGAACTCCACGGTGGCGCATTAATGAAGGCCTGATTATTGGTTTCATGGGCGACCGTACCGTGTATCAGCCCCATAGTATAGCAACGACCGTTCATGATACGTGTTTACATGACGTACTATTTATTTATTCTTCCTTTCCGTGTGCACACACCATCTCGTTTTGCCCGTCCACTGTTGCTCGATCGCTGACGTCTCCCCGGCCGCGCGTTTCATCGCCAATCGCCGTGCATGCAGCTGCAGCTACCTCTGGCTATGGCTAGTGACCTGATGCCCAAATTTCTAACCTAAAAAGTAGTAGTGTGTATTTCGTTTGTATTTGATAAATATTGCCTAATCATAATATAATTAGGTTTAAAAGATTTGTCTCGTAATTTATAACTAATCTGTGTAATTAGTTATTTATTTTATCAACATTTAATCCTCCGTACGGATGACATAACATCTGATGTGACGGAGAAAGAGCAAAATTTCTCGTCTTTTTAAGTCAACTAATCAAGGCCCTAGCTAGCAATGGGCTGTGTGGCTACGAACCGGGCTAGTACGTACAAACAGGTACGTACTAGTATTTCGTCGACATGTATATATACAGTATACTAGTAGTACGACAGCAACAGCTGCTGCATGAGGCGAGGCCGGCACCGGCACCCGGGCATATGCATCAGTTCAGCTTGCACGCATTTGCATATATATATATATATACGTACAGGTATAGTAGGTGCAGTACGTTCTCGATCGTACACACGAGAGTCGAGATCAAGAGCTACATGTAGATCGAGTTGAGTAGCGTCACGTCCTACGGGGCCGGCCGGTCGCAGCTCACGTCAACTCAGTTTGGTTACTGAACTACAGTAGCGAAGAGCGGTTTTATTTGCATGCATGGAGATTTATGGAGCATCCACAGGCTAACTGAGAGTAGTGGCGCACTGTACTGTACGTACTGCGCGGTGTATATATGTGCAGTAGAGAGCAGGAAACGTACGTACGTATCATGCATCATGCAAGCGTATGCTAGTGTGTATTGCTGTACGTACGACGTTTATACTGCTGGCTGGTAAGCTGCATGCCCTTCTTTTCTCCTACACACAGTACGTGTCTACTAGCTACTTGGCAACAACTAACAAGCTAGCACACGTACAGGCGGACAGGCCCAGGCCGGCCTTGTGATCGATCCAACTTAATGTGCTGAGACGATGCAGGTAGTACAAACAGCTATGCAGTCGCAGATCTATCTATACAGTCGCATATGCTGTTGGGGTCTTGGAGATGATAAAGAGCTAGCTGAAGGGACTATAGGGGCAAAAGCATGCCAACATGCCACACAGTGCGCGCACACACACACGCATGCAGGTGATTTGATGTTGTGGATCGGGGAACCCATCAGTTTTCATTTTCAAATCCGGCCGGCAATGCTCCACACCAGCATAGATACATGTTGAATTCAGCATGCGTACTACTACTATGTAATGGTACTATACTAGAAACGGGGATAGGCTCGTATACAGGCCTTGCCCGATTCGGACGGCCGAATCGGCAAAAGTTACGGTGCCGTGCACCGTAGCGATTTTGTTTTTATTTACTAATAATTGTTCAAACATTGATTAATTAGGCTTAAAACGTTCGTCTCGTAAAGTACAACAAAACTGTATAATAAATTTTTGATTTTATCTATATTTAGTACTCAATATATTTGCTGGCATTTTAATGTGACGGGGAATAGGAATTCTGCATGGTAAAATTTGAGGGGTGAATTTGGGAAACTAAATAAGGCTACAGTAATGCTAGGATAGGGACTTGTAACCAAACGGTGGAAAGTCTGATGGACGCAGTGCAGTGCAGCAGCTATCATTGCCCAATACGGTAGAGTATGCGTGTCTGTCCAACGATGAGATGAGCGAGGCAGGTGCAGTGTTGCAGAGGCATGCATGCTGCACTACCGGCATTTTGCACCAGCAGTTATAGCAATCAGCACACTACGGAGGCGTAGGCACTAGCAAGACTATATACTAGGCTCCATATTTACAAAATAACCAGTGTGCATAATTAGGTTTTTTGTGATTATTAGCAGTAGACGTGGAGGAGTATTTGCAAAGGGAACAAAGTGGAATTAGCGTGTGACAAGGCTAGTAGTATGTTCTTTGTGCAGCTGCAGCAGCTTTACCGGCCGGCATGCAGAATGCAGAATCGGCAGAGCTGAGTAGTAAAGGAAGGTAAAGGTGCATTGCAGTGCAGGGCAGAGGAGAAGAAGATGGCCTTGGAAACATCCATCCCTCTTTGGCAGGGGAAATAATGAGGCCATCCATTTCAAATGTTTGAAGTAGCCAGACGACGCATACTACTTGTTGATTCCTTGCATTGGGATCCAGAGCCACCACCTGTGTTGCTGGTGGTGGATCCGAAAAAACCTTGGACGATGCTGCTGCAGGGAATTCATGGCGATCGATCGGCGTGGAACATTGGGATGTGTGTCTGAGCACGCAGCATGTCTGCTAATTTGGTTTGTTTGGTTCGTCGTCAGGCAATCTTTCAGACCAGGCAGCTAACAAGCCGTTGATTTAGGCATGTTTGGTTCCCGACAACCATTAAAACATGCCTAGCTAGACCTTTAAAACACATCGGAGCCAGGCATTAACGCCAGTCGTTCGATGTGTTACACGGTTGCCTGGCCTGGGGGTGCCGAGGCAATGATTCAAACCGAAGTATCAAACATGTCCTGAGTTCCCAGTGGTTGGAATCGAAACAGCTGCCCTATTATGCAGCATATAGGTCATGAGCCTATACAACGTACTGTAGGTAAAACACAAGGAGAGGAGGAGCTTCGTCATGCAGGAGTTACAATTGTACCAGACTAGAATTGAATCTCCTGGCTAGCTAGGCTGCTGCAGCATCGGAGCTTACTGATTGCCTCCTACGACGACGTCCTAGCACTAGCACCAGTCGTCGTGGCGACGCAGCTACAGGCCCCGCAACGGCAACCCATTATCGGGCCCAGATGAGTAAAAATGAAAGAAACGCAGCCGACACATGGCCCACGCACAGCTCCGTGGACTGAACAGTTTCCGTTTGCGTCCATGGTTGCCATCAAACGGGGGCGGCACGACGCAGGCGCCAGCGCCGTGAGCAGACACGGGGCGTGCGGCATCTATCGTGTATCCGATGCAACAAGAGGCTGGCACAGTGGCATGGCTCCGGTGCAGTGCAGAGGCAGCGGCAGTGGGGCACGTCATAGCAGCCGGCCGGCGGTTCGCGTTGCTGCCATGGCGATCGATGCATGGCTTGGCTACCGGCCGGTGCACCTGACCTGACGATGCGTCGCGTCGCCTCGCCGGCCGTTCACGTGCAGACGACGACGTAGTACGCGCCAACAGTGGATGCATGGATGCGTGAGCTCCAGGCACGCTCCGGCTGTTACGGCGGGAGGTAGGCACACACGACGTGCCGGCAACAAGTTGCATTAGCTCAAGGACGGATCGTTGCGCTAGGAGTTCTGGTTCTGGAGATGGATTGGATTGGAGTCAGACTAAGCGCATGGCCTACCTCCCCTGAAACAAGGGCGCGTGCTCCCGACTGTATCCTCACAGTGTGTGCTTGTTCCTCGTGCATGCGACCGCCGCGGACCCGATGCCCCAAAGCAAAGGCACACCGCGCGCAGATCAGAAACACGGCCGGGTGGACGCGCGCGCGGCGCGGCGCGTGGCCGGCCTGCGAGGCGATCGGATGACCGATCCAGCGCGTGGTGAACGCCGGGCGGCCGTCGCGGCACCGAACCGAAACCAAGCGAGGTGGGCGGGCGCGCGGGACACGGGCAGCAGGCCAACAGCACGGCGCGTGGGGTGGGGGTGAGGTGTGCAGCGGCCAGCGTGCTCTGCGTTTCGGCCGGTTCCGAGCCGTCGCCGTCCGCGGCCCCATCGCCGGCAGTCGGCACCCCCGTCGTCCCTGAAGCCATGAACCTGACCGGATCGCGGACTGAGTGAGCACTGAGCAGAGCACGGCGGGCGGTACGGACGGCCATACGGGCACCCTGGACAGGTACCCCTGCACAGGACGCGCTGTCCCTCCGTCGGGCACCCTGGCCCCCCACCACGTACTGCTGCCCGGACGCTCGGGCTTCGGCACGTCCTCCGGATCCATCGCGGAAGCTCCAGCTGCATGTTCACCGTCCTTCATTCTCATATCATACCATATCATTCAATCGAAAAAGATGTCCTCCGTTTCCTTTCAGATTTGTGTGTTATAAGCAAAAAAAAAATAAAACAGGGGGCTTTTTAGATCCGATTTCTATACAGGACCGAATATAGTCCGTGTCACGACCGGAGCTAGTAGTAATCGCGACGAGCGCGCACGAGGGGATCTCTGTCAGGACTGCGATTATCCGTAACCCGGAAAGGATGATCGGCAATCGTACTGGTGCTACGTTCGGTTTCTCCATCCACGAACCCAGCACGTGACCAGCTTTTCCTCACGTTTCCTAGTGCGCGGACGGACGCACTCAGCAAGCCACGCAGCCATAGCCAATCCAATTCGAAACGCACGACGCCGCTGCGGTTCCCGCTATATATAACCACCAGTCCACCACCACACTCGCCGCCCGGCGGTGCTCCACTGCTCCAAGAACCACCACCACACCACCGCCGCCACGAACTAGCAGCGGCGGCGTCGGCAATGGACCACGGCGGCGGCAGCGGCGGGAGGAGCAGCAGCAGGCTCCGGGACCGCCTGGTCCGGATGTTCCGCCCGGGCTCGCTGCTCCGCTCCACCTGCAACACCACCGCCGGCGCGTCCTCCTCGTCTCCCGCCGCCGGAGCCGGAGGCGGCTTCTCCGGGGCCGCGTCCACGGCCAAGTCTCCACCGCCGCCACCGCCCGCGGCGGCATCCGCGTGCTCCTCCAGCCGCACACTGCTGGCCGGGGACGCCAGCGCCGCCGACCGGGACTCGTTCCTCGCGTCGTCACGGCGCGACCTCGTCGGCCGCACTGAGTCCTTCTCCACCGCCGTCGACCGCCTCCACCACCACCGCCGCCGCCGGGACGCGCCGCAGCCGTCCCGCTTCTCGGTCGACGCGCCGGCGTCTTTGGTGGAGAGGAGCAAGGACAAGGAGAAGAAGAGCCCGCGGGACGAGTTCAGTAGTCACCACCACCCGCTCGGTGTCGGTGGCGGCGCCAAGAACGACAAGATGATGATCAGGATGAAGCTGTTGTCCAACCCCTACGGCTTCAGCAGCTCCGTCGAGGACGCCGACACCGACGTCTTCAGCAGCGACGGCGAGGACGGCCGTGCTGGGTGCAGTAGCAAGAGGCTGACCGAGTCAGCGGAGACTTTCTTCTCCTCGTCGCGAAGCTTCTCCTCCGACTCCTCCGAGTTCTACACCAAGAAACAAAAGAAGAAGACGACGACGAAGCCTCCTGCAGCATCCTCCGGCAAGCCACCCAAACCTCCAAGGATGACGATGGCGAAGAGGGGCCAGGTCCATCCCACCGCCGGGGGCAGCAAGCGCCACCACCACCGGCGCGCGGCGAGCAGCTGCGACACGTGCGGCGTCCGCGACGGGTTCCGCCCCGTGGTGTCGGCGGCGGAGGAGCAGGTGCGCAGGGGTTTCGCGGTGGTGAAGCGCTCCCGGGACCCGTACGCCGACTTCCGGTCCTCCATGGTGGAGATGGTCGTGGGGCGGCAGCTCTTCGGCCCGCCGGACATGGAGCGCCTGCTGCGCTCCTACCTCGCCCTCAACGCGCCGCGCCACCACCCCGTCATCCTCCAGGCGTTCTCCGACATCTGGGTCGTCGTCCACGGCGGCTAGCTGGCGGCACCGGCAACGGCTAGCTGCTACCGTTGCTACCTAACCACCGGCTTCGTCGTCCACCATCATCGTCATCAAGAAGCTTGTTAAGAGTGTCCGTCCTGGGATAATGAATGGAGCTTGTTGTAGTCGTAGATGTGCAACTCTTCATGCATGATTAATCTTCCTTGTTAATCCATTTCACATTATTGACTGATCTTGGTCTGTAATTTCGTGGATGTGGATGTCAGTGACCGTGCACTGTGAATTTAGTACTACTGTTTCTAGGATCTGAGCTTCTGACGCTGAGCTAGTTTCAGATTTGGAAGTGGATTTGGGATTTGTTTGACCAGTGATCAGACTATCAGAGGCAGTGTCATGGCTTTGTTTGGTAGCTGAAACATAGATACTCCTAGGCCTTGTTTAGATTGTAGGAAAAATAAACCCAATAAATAATACCACTTTCGTCTTATTTGACAAATATTGTCCGATCGTGGACCAACTAGGCTCAAAAGATTCATCTCGTGATTTTAAACTAAACTGTGTAATTAGTTATTTTTTACCTATATTTAATGCTCCATGTAAGCAGCTAAATATTGATGTGACGAAGAGAGAGTCAAAAAATTATAACTTTTAGACGAATGCCTAGTACTACTACTGTACTCTACTAGCAGAAAGGCCCCTGTCTGTGTGCCTGCACTGCATGTGCTGTTCCTGTGCGGCCGTTTGATTTCCAATCTGAGGTCAATCATTTGGACTTTTTAGAAACCATGATGATGATGACGATGGTGGTGGCAACACTGCACGTACTACTCCAGCTCCATCGTGTCACCTGCATTATTTGTGTCGGCAAGGCAACACCAAAACAACTTTTCTTTTTTACAACAAAACACCGTTGGTTGAGTGAGGTGAGGCTTTGTCCATCAACTGAAAATTTTCAAAACGAGAACAGAACAGACCGATGAATCCTGTCGTGAAGGAACTAGTGGTAGTGCTGTCATATGGACGCATGACATCAACACCAGCACAGTTGAAAAATGGGTGCAAGTTTTCGTTTCAAAATGTGGAGAGTTGGCCAAGCACGCAACGCAAGCAAAGCGCTGTGGACAGACTGACGGTTAGGGGCGCTGAGCAAGACAAGCGATGTGAGGTCAGGTTCTCGCCACAAATTGACAGTGGCTACACGTCAAAAGGGCGCTTAAATTGTAGTAACACCAGCACCAACCAATTCAGTATACAACACTTGCTGTGTGCTGAAAAACGAGACATGCTGCCAAACAAATTGAAACAACCAGCTCCAGTTCTAGCCATTGTAGTACAGGTACAACCAAGCCACATGCCGATAAAATTCAAACAATTCAGCAAGCACTGAAGGGAGGGGGTCTATATAAATTCTCCTGTGAGCATTACTGTATGGACGCTCTGCACTACTGTATGTAGTTCTGCATCATACTCCCATACCACAAGACCCAGACAGAGGCAGGCACAAGCATCCTCAAAAGAATCACTTTTGGGGCTGTGGCTGCGCAAGAGGTCAATGGGAAAAAGGAATGGAAGATGGCAATAGAGTAACACTAGCTTGGGATTTGAGCCCTTTTTTATCTTGCTGCCTGGCTTTTCACCCCTGGCACTACTATCAGAATCAGATCAGCAGGTCCAAATCAAACTGGCTGGTGCAAGGGAGGGGAGGTGGAGTAGGAGAAAAGAATGCAATTTTTTTATTGTTAGAGGGGTTAAATAATTTTGAAAATATAAAAATACTAACAAAATGTCCTAGGTCAAATAATTTAACAAAACCTATAAAAATACTAACATGTATTGCCTTGGTCCCCCATCGGCCGAGCTTTTTTTTTTTGCATTGCCTTCGTTCCAAAATAGCCGATGTTATCCTAAATCAAAATATTTTAAGTTTAATCAAATTTATATATGCAAAATGATAGTAATGTTTCTAACGCCAAATAAGTATTGTTAGATCTGTGATGAAATGTATCTACGAATTATCCATTTAGTGTGTTCTTTTTTATTGTTAGAGCTAACCTAAAACAAAAGTTTTTTTCTTAGGTCGGAGGGAGCGAGTACATGATATTCAATAAGTATCACTGTATTAATTAATTGTGAAATGTGTTTTTTATAGTAAAACTATTTAGATATGTAAAAATGCTGATACTATTTTAAAATAAATTTGAACAAAATAAAAAAAAAGTATTTGACTTGTTCCAAATTCTATGCACTCAAATCACAAGCAAATTAAAGGTACTCCTAGTCCTAGATTCGAGTAGCGGTACGTTGGAATTGTACCTTGGAGCAGGAGCTCCACCTTTTCTCCAAGCTAGAAGAGCTTAAAGTGAATGATCAAAAGCGAATGATCCATCCACGCATGGAGCCGGAAAGGCTGAGGCTGTAGGATACTCCAAACTCCAAAGAACATGCATGTAGTAGAGTTTGGATTTGAACTTTGAAAAAGGTGATAGCCTTGGCGCATTCTCCGAATCAATGCTGATGGAAGTGTCTTTGCTCGCTCGAGGTAGTAGGTTGGGATTAGGTTTGTGGGGCAGTGTTTTGTTAAATATTATACTTGCTGATGGAAGAATCACCTGAATGACATGCCCTCTGCATATATATGCATCTTTGTTCAGTCAACCACTAGAATGCTGGTAGAGCTAGTACTGTACAGTAGTACTTGTTAATTGTATGCTGTGTCAGTCTCGGATACGTTTTTGGCTTCCTGCATCAGCATTGCTGTAACACTGAAGTTTGACTGCTTAGGCTTGACACTTGCACGCACAGCCTTTGCGCCATGCCGTCCCTGCTGAAAACAGGCCATTTTGAAATGCTTAATTCCGGCGAGCAACCTTTCCGGGGATCGCGCCATCATATCGTATGTATCTGCTCGAGGTAATGCCCATCATCATCAACGGTAATTTCACTTCGTATCGCGGCAGCTGGGAAGTTGTACTAAAACTATTGTTTGACAATGTTGGAAACTTGCAATCTGTTCATCCTTTGACTACATAAATAAATAAACGCAGTAAAAAGGCTGTCTACAGTATTCTTAATTATATAGTATCAAAGAAAGCATGCTTGTGAATGTAGTACTCCTAGGAGCACATATGCTCCATAAAGCTAACTTAGGCAAGATATATATAGTCTAGTTTATGCTCGTGTGGTTAGTGCTCTCTGACAGTTTGTTTTCCTTGAGACCAAGTGCTCTCTCTCTCTCTCACTCAGAAGTCAAGCAAAAAGCTGTTCCTCTTTTTTTTTTTTGTTTTTTTTTTCGAAATAAAAGCTGTTCCTCTTTGACCTGGGTGTGCCGCACAGTTCCAATCTGCTGGCGCTGGAGAGACCCATCGCCGTGCGTGTTAGTCTACTGGTTCGATCGAGTTGGATTTCTTCGACGCATCCATCATGGATGTGTCGTCGTCTCCTCCACCTCCCGCTGTCGGAGGAAAAGAAAAAGAGTTGCTTGGGAGCAGAAAAAGGCGATCGCCCGGCCCGCCGGTCCGCCGCCGATCGCTGGCAAGCGGTGCCGGCCGGGGTGCGGATGCCTCGGTGTCCACGCACGCGCATGGAATGGATCGCGCAGGCAGCCTATCATGCACGCATCATGCGCCAAATCACTGCACCTGCTTGCACTCGACTCTGCCCCCCGGCCTCTGTCCGAAACGTCACCTCGGTCCCGGTGAGTGCGTGGCCTGTGCGGCTGTGCGCTCCACTGTTTGGAGATCGGGTCGCCACGAGGAAAAGCGACCGTCGTCGATCACAGGAGAAGGACGCTCGACGTACATCGCCGTACGGGTCAACAGCCCCGGCGGAACGCCTGTTGCACGCCACTGGTAAAACACTGTTCGTGTTGTGTGTGCCTGCTATGTTGTACAACGTGTTAGCGTGTACGTACCTACAGACGGACCTGCTTTTTTTATTTTTATTTTGGTTGAAAGAGTTGAAGCAAACGATGATTGATAGTATAGTGTACGGTAGTATGTCGCCATGTCGGTACATGGGGAGTACATATTCGTCGTGTCTACTAGCTTTGTACTGTAATGTACGCGGGCGTTGCCGTGGCCCAATGCATGCTTGAACGACAGGCAGGTCGCAGGCGTGGCGGGCGCGGAGCTACTCGGCCTAGCTAGCTAGCTAGGAAGCGAACTAGCGAAGCAACAAAGCGCATACAGTAGTATGTCGCAGTTATTGCTGGGCCAACCCAAAAGCCAGCCTGCGAATGCGATTGCAGCCTTGAGGATCCGGCAGGAAGCTGCGCGGCTGCGGTGCACGACGCCTTCGTCTGGCCTGGCTGGCCCCCTGTGTGTCCGGGATCCCGTCGCTGGCGCTGGCGGGCAGCATGCATGCAGTGCAGCATGGTATGGTACGTAGTACGGGGCGACGGGCGAGGCGTCGTCGGTTCGGGCCGCGTGGGCTGATAAGCTATGCCCCGGGAGCCCTAGACACGGGACTGGCACTGGCAACGGCGCAACGACGAAGGGGACGCCGACCCACTGGGCTGCTTGCCGGGCCAGTTTATTTATTACTAGTGCCGGCCGACGATGGCAGAGCCCAACCTCACGTACTGTACGTACAGGATCTTGTTTGAACAAGTGGAGCCCGGGCTTTAGCACTTGCGGACTGACAAAACGCATGCGAGATTTGTACCAAACTCTGCTTTGAAATGTCCGTGCTTGTACAGTAGTAGTAGATGCCACGGATGGGCTACAAGAATTCCACGGGAGCGGGGGGGGGGGGGGGGGGGCGGGGCGCGCCGGCGGGCCCAGAAAACACACACAAGAGGGGAGGACGACGCCCAGCGGCCGCCGGGCGACAACAAAAAGA
>CM041634.1:1195500-1308192 GCA_023333625.1 Bothriochloa decipiens | reverse complement strand
CCCAAAAAAAAAAAAAAAAAAAAGAAGAGAGAGTAAGCGACCGGACCGAGCGAGCAAATGCGATCTGCAACTCTGCAAGCAGTAAATGCTCACGTTCTGCTGCCGCTGAGATGGTTTCTGCCTTGTGCATCAGTTCTGCTAGCTCCTGCCGCTTTCACCCCCTACGAGTGCACAAAAATCTATTTATAATAAAGTGCACCAAGAAAAAAAAACCCTACGAGATGTTGTAAAAAAACCCTACCACTGCCAAGTGCCAAGCAGGCAAGCAGTACGGGCGGTGCATTCCTATCGTGTCTTTACTGCATGGTCCGGCCGGGGCCGGGGCCGTGGCCGGAGGGCCTCATCGGGTGGACACGAGGACCGCACTCACCGATCGAGGCACGGCCCAGAGCAGAGCAGAGCAGCCGCCGGCGGCTGTAGCCCCGTCCCCGCCGCCGTCGTCTCGCTCGCTCGTCCTCCGCTCACTCCACGCTCGCCTGCGCGGCCTGCAGGCGCACTAATTCCAGCGCAGAGTGCCGCCGCTGCCGGACCCCGTTCCTCACCAGTCACCAACGCCGACGACCGCAGAAAACGGTGGCGGTTTATTTTTTTTTTTTAGTGAAACCTGTCAAGCTAGTAATGTGCTGCTGGGCTTGGTGACGCGCGAGAAAAGCCCATGAAAATACGCAGCCCAGCCTAGTTGTGGCTTTGGAACCGAGATTCCCGTCTGCTGCAAGGCATTTCTCAAAAAAAAAAAAAAAAAAAAAATCTCCAGCAAGGCAGCACCTCGGCAATCGGCCCAAGCGCGCAGCCAAACCCAATAACGCAGTGGGCGTTGCGAATGATTTGGATTGGATCATGTGTTAAACTTTTCTCAAAAAAAAAAAAAATGCTAGTGCCAGGTAGTAATAACGCATCATCGACTGAAGAAGCCAGGTTAGAGACTACGTACAGTGCAATCACAGGATGCATGCACTTCCTCAGAACTCAGAAGCGGTGGTGTTAAAACCAGAATTTAGATTAAATTTTACTATTATGCATCTTCTATAATAAAAACAAAGGATACCTCTTCTAACACGCTTAGCTTCTAAAGTAGAGTACTGACGAATTGACCACTCTTAGCTCCAACGAAACGATGGTTGGTGGTTGAGTGCACGTATGCTGTGGTGCAACCATGTGGCCCCCTGCTACGGACCGACGCACCAGTACAAGCGCGAACGGAGTCGGGCAGCACGTACACAGGTCACAGGCCGGTGACGCGGTGTCAGGTGCGCTGCGCAACAGTCCAGGTGACCGGTCCGGGAGGCCGAGTCAGCTTTCGTTACATTTGCGTGCCAGACTAATTAACGGGCCGAAGTTGCGTATTAGATTTCCTCTCTATTCTAAAATAAGTCACCACGCGCGTGGCGTGCCCCGTAACAGGAATTATTACTTCCTATATATACATACCTGCATGTTTTTTTCGAGGATTCTAAGATATTTGCAGACCGTGACAATAAGGAAAAATATCCGTGACAACGGACGGGTTCTCCTCTAGGAGTAGACCCATTTCCGTGGTGGGCCAGCGTGGATGGATTTGGGCGGATGTACCGACCGGACCGATGACCCAGCTCCGACAGGGACCCCCAAGGCCTAAGCAAATGCCCACGTGGCGCCTATCCGCGACGGGATGAGGCTGCTGCAGCGTGTGGCCACCTCCCTCTGCCTGCGTCGAGCCCGGCAGTCCGGGCTTGTAATTCCTTTTCGTGTGCCAAAGTCACTCAGCGTATGGTATGGACATCTTTTTTTTCGCGACCTCCCCACAACATGGTCCTGAGGTCTTCCGT
Source organism: Bothriochloa decipiens (assembly GCA_023333625.1). Taxonomy (NCBI): domain Eukaryota; kingdom Viridiplantae; phylum Streptophyta; class Magnoliopsida; order Poales; family Poaceae; genus Bothriochloa; species Bothriochloa decipiens. The sequence continues at coordinate 1,306,387 of CM041634.1, read as the reverse complement.
GAATATATTCTGAAAATGCCACAAAACTACCCACGTTTCAAAATTATTATACGGGAAAAGGAAAAGGAAATAAACTCCTCTGTAGAAGAAGAAAAGGAAATAAAATTCCTAAGGCCTCGTTGGGTTCAGGGGGTTTGGCCTCTAGAAATAGTTCCGACTAATCGTTAGTTTGTATTTATTCGTATAAAATTTCACGGCAATCTAGGTCAATGGTTCTTTAGAAATCTCTATAGCGTCAAAACCATATTCCAAGCGCGGAACGGGCCAACGGAACTCAGCCTAACCCAGCACGTCTTGGCCTGTTTGGCACCTGTGAACTGTTTGTTCCCCTGAAAAACTGCACTACTGGCTTATAAGCAGTTAATAATAAGCTCGAGCACACGTACTCATAAGTCAACAAAATAAAAACATGTCAGGGTCCTTTCTGCAAAACAAAAATTGTTCCGATCATCAGTGGTCTAAAGTGCAGTGGAGGTGGAGGTGGAGTGCACACGCCCCTCCAAAATTTACGGGACGCGAGCACACCAGCGAGCCCCACACCGAAAAGCTGAGGAGCGCACGCAACAAGCAGCAGTGGGAGATCGCCGAATCCTTATCTGCTTCCCGCGCCATGGCCGCCGCCGCCGCGGTCACCCACCTCTCCGTCCACGGTCACCTCCGCCGCTCTCCGGAGCATCGGTCATCCACCTCCTGCTGTTCCTCCTCACACGCCCACCGGCCGTCCCTCCTGCGGTGCCGCGCGTTCAAGCAGGAGGCCGACGGCGGCGGCGGCAACAGCGACTCGTCGGAGCCCGACGCGCGGAAGCGCAGGAAGGGCCCGCTGTACAAGCTCAAGGCGGCGATCCAGGGCCTCGCGGGCTCCCGCTCCGCCGCCGCCGAGGTGTACGGCGGAGAGCACCAGTACCAGCAAGCCGTCGAGAAGGCGGAGGAGATCTTCTTCACGGTGAGCAGTAGCACCGCACCGGGCTCCGTTCTGTTTGCTGCTCTCTCTATCTCACCTGAATGAATGATTGAAATGAATACTCGCTTCGCTGAATCGTCGGATAGCTGAATGCCGTGGCCAGGTTCGCTTCCCTGTGCGTGGCCCGCCTGCGAGCCTGTCACACTCACACGTCAGAATTACTCCCAATCAGAGGTTAAACGTGGGCTCTCATCTGCTCCACATCCTAATCACTCGCCTACTTGATCATACAGCGTGGCGTGGCCCTGCCCTTTGTGGAGTTAGCAGTTTTTTTCCACTCACAAACCATGTTGGAACCAAGACCAAGTTTCTACACCGAATTTCCATGTCCTTCGTTCCTGCCGGTGTTTTGTGCCAAAGCTTTGCTCTTGTAAATTGCAGTGATAGGGTGTGCAACTGCATGGTGAAACTAGTTTGAATAGCCTAACCATGTTGGAGTACTAGTACATAGGAACGCAAATAAAATGCCCAGTGCCTGCTAATTACAGTCAAAGTACCTTGTCTGTATCAAATTGTGGCAGTATGAACAAACAAGGGTTTGTTGGGTGTTGCTACTGCTATAGTTTCTGCATTGTACCTGTTTGATTGTGTGCCTGTCAAATTATCCAGAAACCTGGCATATGATTCAGGCTTGCAGTGGACCATATTGAATTGTATATCACCAGTGGGGATCGCATTTTGTTACTCCATTTCTCCTGTGCAGCAGGGTTTCTTATATGCTTTCTGAATTCTATCACCTTTTTTGCAGGTTGCTACTCAGCTAGGCAGATATGTTATCACTATGGTGAGCAGTGGTGTTGTACTCGGGGTTGGATTTCAGCTGTCAGGTTTGTCATACACTTGTATTGCACTGCCTCTGCTTTATGCCTCTCTTTTCATTTTGCATTGATCTTTCCTGAAATTCCATTTAACTAGTCTGAGACTATTTTTTCCTCTGCTAGGTGGAGACAGCCAAATGAACGAACTAATTTGGTATAGCTGGCTTGGTGGGGTGATTATAGGTACAATGATAGGTGCAAACAGTGTCCTAGAGGAACACTGCAAAGCTGGACCTCGCAATGTCGTCATAACTGGAAGGTAGCTTATTTTCATCCTTCGCTCAAAATGCCTTCTGAATATTCTCCAGGAAGTAGTATGCACTGTTTTTCAATTTACATTTATCTCTTGACTGGCCCCGAAAGAAAATATTCTCCAGGAGTACTTGATAGCAAATAAAATCACTCTAAAAAACAGAACTGTCGAAGCTAATGGAATTTCTCTAGTTATGTAAGAAGGAAATAAAGTTTGGCTGTGCTTTTCAAGTTTTTGCAGTTTCACTGGTTGCGGCCATTGGATAAGTGGTTTCATATTGTTGTTTCATATTTGGCGATTAGAATTGACAACAGTTCTTTATTTGAATTTTCCAGCACAAGAGGGTTAGGAAAAGCACTTGCTCGTGAGTTTCTTCTTTCTGGAGACCATGTTGTAATTACTTCACGGAGGTGATATTCATGAGGATGAGCTCAAACTTTAGTTTAGTTCTACAAATTTTCATACTTTTTTCTTATGGAGTTTTATGCTTTGTGTTAGTTTTAAATATTTTCTTTCTGTCAAGGCAGTCCTGAATCAGTCCTTCAGACTATGAAAGAACTTGAAGAGAACATACAGGAAGGGTTATCAGTTGCCAAAAAGAAAGAGAGGAAAATTTTATCCCATGCCAAGGTTGTTGGTATAGCTTGTGATGTCTGTAAACCTGAAGATGTGAAGAAATTAGTGAATTTTGCTATTGATGAGCTTGGTTCAATTGACATTTGGGTAGGTAATTTGTTACTGTTTTCTAGCTTAAATCTGTATCTTATTACGATTTTGGTCTACCTTCTGTTTTCACTAAACTGAATAGCTTGTCAAAGTTGGATTATACTGATTATGCATTGCGGTGTTTGTAACCTTTACATCAGTTGTGAAATGTACCATTATATCTGACAACATTAAGATTAATTTTGTGGTGTCCACTTTTATGTTTTCCTGTATGGTAATGGTCCTATGGCTACATCACTGCTTCTTCTTCAACCTTGTTCACAGATAAATAATGCTGGCACAAATAAAGGTTTTAGGCCACTGGTAACCTTTTCAGACGATGACATTACTCAGGTTTGTTATTGTTATATCCGGTTGTGTTCTAATACGTTGTTTATGCGTGTATCGTTGATCAGATGACCTGGCTTAACCATGCTATCTTATTTCCATTTTTTCAATTTATTCTGATCTATTTCATGCTGTTACAGATCGTCTCAACAAACCTAGTTGGCTCTCTATTGTGCACCAGAGAAGCCATGAATGTCATGCAATACCAAGAGAAGGGAGGCCATATATTTAACATGGATGGAGCAGGTTCTGGAGGATCAAGCACACCACTGACAGCTGTGTAAGCATCTTAGCTTTCTAATACTCTGTTGCTTCTTTATAGAATTATAGTTTGTATACCGTATAAATGCTGTGTTGTTTTTTCTTTCTTGTTGGTTAAAACTTGAGTATGCTGTATTGGAATTCCTTATGTTATGAAGCTAAATCTGATGCTGAACTCAAATTTGTAGCTATGGTTCAACTAAATGTGGACTAAGGCAGTTCCAAGGATCACTTCTGAAGGAAAGCAGAAGATCAAAAGTTGGAGTGCACACTGCCTCGCCTGGTATGGTCCTCACAGACCTTCTTTTAAGGTAAACTCTCCATACTTACTAATCAGTTGTCATGCGATGACTTGTAAAGCTCACTGTGAACTTCCTATACATTGACTGTCTGATATATGCTTATATTACATTTGATATGGCACAAATGTTCATGATGTCTAAATTCCAGAGTATCGTGTAACAATTGCAGGACACAGTTTGACTTGTGTGCTTCCTTGCATAAATATGCATAACACATCAAAACACCAAACTGTATAGATGTTTCTGAGATTACCTCAGCACAGATCACAGTCTGGCGCTGTAGAATATATTATTCCATAACTATGTGAAATAATTGTGTCTCTCTATATATAAAATTAATTGGTGAGATATGTTCGAGCTATGAGTCTGACACGCATAAATTAGCAAATTACTATGATAACAGAAAGATGAAACATGGTCTATTAGTTCTTGTCTAGTTATGCCATATGTGTAAAACATGAGTTACTTCTTTTCTTTCTCACAATATTCATCTATGATCTGATTGACCCACTTACTGTTCTATATCGGAATCATGATTCTTCTTCTTTACTGATTTACCTGTTTCTTTGCAGTGGTTCCTCCATCAGAAATAAACAAATGTTCAATTTAATATGTGAGCTTCCAGAAACAGTAGCCAGAACATTGGTTCCAAGGATGAGAGTTGTAAAAGGAAGTGGAAAGGCAATCAACTACTTAACACCACCAAGGATCTTGCTTGCTTTGGTTACTGCATGGGTTCGACGGGGCCGATGGTTTGATGACGAGGTACACAGATCTTCCTATTTTATACTTACATGTAAGAGTCCAACAAATGAATGGTGTCAATTGGCCTAGATTTAGCTTTTATTTAGTAAACATATCAATAGTTAGCAGAAGATGTGATTGAATTTTTTTGGTACTAGTCCACCTCTATACATACTTGGAATATCGCAGCTCAGAAGTCAGAACATTGAGTCCTTATGCTTCTTAGATTTTTACTCCAAAAGATAGAACGTCGAGTTCTACAGCTGTGCTAAATGTATGAAGAACAGTTGTCATTTCTTTCTATTGGGTTTGGTACTTCGGCTTCAATCATTCCTGGTTGTCATTTTCATGTGTTATTGGTTTGTTTTTGTTATTATATATTTTGATGAATATAGTAATTATTTCTCGGCTGCATGAACTTTTTAACAGCTATCAAATTGTATGTGGCTCTAGGATTAGACCAATTAGGTGGACCAGTATCATGGCGTTTTAGGGTTCAGCATGGGTGATAATGATGTGCTGTCAGATTTGTTTGTCTCACATTTCAGTGCAGACTGAAGTGTGTACTTACAACTATACATCATGAACATTTGTGTCATATCAGTGCAGACTGAAGTGTGTACTTACAACTTGAGGAATACCGTACTAGTTAGCAAATCAGATTCTAATAGACATGAAAAATATATTGAATAACATTGTGGCTCATTTCTCAAATCTGAACTAGTTTCAGTTGTGTATAGCCACACATTATTCAAGGAAATGATAGCTGCTTGTACCCCTTAACTATACATCGATTATCTTGAGTGTCCTGCCATAGTATACTTGATATGAGATTCGAAGTGTGCATGGGAGATAATGAGAGATTTGGTCAAGTGCTAAAGTTTATCTTTTCACTGTATAGTGCCTTTTGTTATGCTCTGAGTTATATGATCAATCATTTATCCATTACAGGGAAGAGCGGTGTATGCAGCTGAAGCTGATAGAATTCGCAACTGGGCTGAAAGTCGAGCACGCTTCTCTTTCACTGATGCCATGGAGATGTACACAGAAAACACATGGGTTTCCGTATTCTCACTCTCCGTGGTCTGCGCGTTCATTATTCTTTCCAGCTCAGGTGGACCTCTTCCAGGCACATGATATTCCATAGTTGCCATATACTCAATTCTTTCCTCATCAAAGGCATTCTACTATGGGAAGGCATAGGACACAACACTTATGAATGGGGAAGAAGAGAACCCCCACAAATGTAGATATATAGGTGCAAGGGAGATTAGCAGCTGCTTCCTCGCACCATTTAAGGTTTGGCTAACCATGTGCTCAGAGAACGGTAAATATAGAATTTATTGCGTGGGCATTCCACTGCCGTAAGCTAGACTGTGATATGTGACTTTAAGAACATGTACGCAAAGTTAACTCAGCAGGATCAGAGTCGACATTGCCTCGTGTACATGCCTGTAGTAAATTGTAATCACTGTAACTTCTGATCTCGCTTGCACCCTTCAAAACTCTGAAGTAGCATGCACCATGTATTGTTCATCTATATTTTTTTGTCACAAGAAACCTGGGTTGTCCATTTTATCTTTTAGATTGCCAGGGAGCTACAGAAAAAGCTCACAAAGATGAGCTTGCAAAGATTTTAGATTGCAGGGGAGCTATAGCAAAAGCTCGCAAAGGCGAGCTTGCGAAGACTTGGACCTTTGCATGCACTCTGGTTTCTGAAATGCTTATATGGATTCTGAGTTGATGAACACAACTCCAGTTTGTAACTGCAGCTGCTGAGAGGGAGAACACAACTCCAGTTTGTAACTGCAGCTGCTGAGAGGGAGAGGGATGCTATAATGGAGAGATAATGAGATATGACACTGTTTTGAGAAAGTTTGCAGAAAATATCTGATGTAATACGGGGGAAAGGTGTAGAATGGATGCAACTCTCCTAAAAGCAAAAGGAGAAACCATGTGGATAAGGGCAGGCACTTTGATTCTTGGAAGTCAGTGTCAGTTCTTTTTCCCTTTTCCTTCCTGAGACTAGCACTCAAGCTCTTCCAACCGATGGTGGTTGGAAGTTCCTTGGAAGCTTCTTGCCTGCCTACATATTCCAAGCTCTCCAATATTTTTTAGACCAAAGACCATCGGCCTAACTTTATAGAAAGCATAATATGTTTTGCCGGGGTTTCCAGCTTACAAGATAGAGCTCAAAGAAAAACAGCCACTCTGAGCAAGCTAAACAGTTTACGAGTACTTGGCATACAACCCACTTCTTCGAACAAGCAAAAGGAGTTAGCACTATGTTTTCTGAACGTATCTCAACTTGCTAAACAAGAACTCCCTCCAGCGCCGTCAGCTTGACACGTTTGGGTCCAACGCTCTTGTAAGCTTCTCCATCATCTTCATGACCCATCCTTTTTCCTTTTCCCGCAGAAGGATGCTCCACTTCTGCATGAAAACAATTGATCGGTAGATTACCCAGTCAGGCCCTGCTATCACTCTATTATGGAAAACATAATCATTGTTGATGAGCCACAAGCTCCAACAGAGACAAGCTAGCAAGTAGATCATCATAGGTTTTGAGGTCTCCCCTCGACCACAGCTAAATGTAAGGAAATTGTTAAGGTTAGTAGGTGTGTGCTCCCATCCTAAAGCCTCTCTCATTGTCCACCAGCCATACTGCACAAAAGAACATTCAAAAAGATATGTTGCACTGTCTCTATTTGGCCCACAGAGTTTGCATTCTGGTTCCCTTGGCCAATTCCTCTTTATAAGTTGTTCTGCCGTTGGTAGACAATCTGAATAGATTGACCAAAGAAAGAATCTGATTTTCAATGGGATCCTGGCTTTCCAAATACTCATCAGCTCTCTATTAGTCATACCTGTGTAGTTAAGCTCTTTGTATAGAGATGCAGTTGTGAATTTTCCTTTCCTGCCAGTGCCCACATGACAGAATCTGCACCCTCTCGTAACTGGATATTCTCTAATTGCACAATTAGATGTTGCCATTCTGTAATCTCCTCAGTACCAAAGGTTCTCCTAAAGGATAAGTTGAGCTCATTATCATTATCACCTCATATACTGTTGCTTTTTGCTCATTATAGATTCCAAAAATTCTGCTATACACTATGCTTAAGGGGCATTGTCCTAGCCATACATCTAACCAGAATCTGGCTTTCCCTCCATCCTTAACTATGTAAATCAAACCTCTTGCACAACACTCTTTTTACTTCATGTAGACCTATCCAGAATTGGGACACATTCTTCTGTTTGGAACTGTAGAAGCCCTTATCTCCCATATACTTTGTCCTTAGCATATCACAGCATGGGTTCCTAACATTGCTATCCAGTTTGTAGATCCACTTTGATAACAGACACTTGTTCATCACTGTGGTGTTAGTGAAACCTAATCCTCCCACTGTTTTGGGTGTTTCCAACATCTCCCATCTCATTAGATGATACTTCTTCTTTTGACCTGAACCATGCCAGAAAAAATTTGACCTAGCAGTCTCCATTTTATGATGAGCCTCTCCTTTCAAGTGAAAAACCCCATCACATAATTAGGTACAGAGCTCAAACATGATTTAGTTAGAATCATTTTCCCACCATAGGATAGAAGGCAACTCTACCATGTAGGTACTCTCTTTTCAACCTTCTAATAGACGTAGTCAAAATCCTGTAAACTCATGTAGTATCTGTCTAGCATGACATCTAAGTACTTCATGGGAAACTCTCCAATGTTGCAATTAAAAGTATCAGCAATCTCTCTCTTTTGCTCAATTAGGGTTTCCAGCATGTAAACTTCACTCTTGTCAAAGTTGATTTTGAGTCCAGACATACTCTCAAAGCAATATAGCAATAATTTGGTGTTACATATTGACTCTTCATCCAGGTTCAAGAATAGAATAGTGTCATCTGCATATTGTAAATGAGTCAGGCCTCCAGGAATCATATCAGGGAACAGGCCCTCGATTAGCCCATCATTTTTTGCTCTCTCTAACATCATGAATAGAGTGTCTCCCACTAAGTTGAAAAGCAGAGGGGATAGTGAATCTCCTTGTCTTAGGCCTTTCAAGGTTCTGAAATAGTTGCCAGGCCGACCATTCACTATAACTCCAACTCTGCCCCCCTCCACAACCTGTTTCATCCGGTTGATCCATTTCTATGGGAATCTCTTCCTTCTGAACACCTCTATCATGAAATTCCAGTTCACCTTATCGTAAGATTTTTTAAAATCTAACTTCAGTATAATTCCCTATTTATGCTGCACTCTCAAGTGATGAAGAACCTCATGAAGCATTACAATGTCTTCCAGAATGAATCTCCCATGTATAAAAGCTGTTTGAGCTGGGCTGATGATTTTTTTAGCAAGCTCTCAAATATGCCCAGTTCAATATCGCAGCTCTCCAATAATCCCCTGCCTGTCATTTATAATCTCTGACCAAGACCGCACTGGCGAACACCTTTCTACTAATATCTGTTCAGCGCGCATACCAGATCGTGTCAGCGAATCAAAGCTCTCTGTCTCTATATATAACATACAAGTGTGAACATAGAGTATACACAAGCCAAGCCGTTGGGCACACAAATTTTGGTGAACTCAGAAGGGATGTTCTCACCATGCAGTGTCTCAGTCAGATTTCCAAATCCAATCACACAAGGAGTTGACTCTGCCACCGGCTTTCGGTGGCGATTTAGATAGATCGGTACTCCACATGACCGTGATTTCAAGTAGGTCGCTGAATATCTAGTAGCAACTGCACCGCGGCTTTGTTTGTCGTCATTTCTATCTGAGAGATAGACATGAAATTGAAAACACGGTAGGAGAGTCGTGCGTGCCATTGCATTGCGCCGCTTTCAATTATCCTCCGATAACAAAGGCATTTTTGGAATCAAGCTGGCCAATCATTCAGACGAAGGAGCAAGAGGCAGGCAGGAACGACACTAGTCGCTATCTCGCTGCTACTAGTACTAGGTAGAGTAACCCCGTCCCACACTCAGCAGAGAATGAGAGAAAGACTTTATTATATATAGCATCCAAAATCTGTCTCACAAAGAAAAAGACACTATAACACTGTTGTTTGGATTTCTATTTACACTGCTTACCACTATCCACTATTATTAAGTACCAACTAAATAATTCTGTTTGATCTTTAATTTGTGCTGAAAAAAGTCTATAACACATTTCTTTAATTTGTGGGACGGAAGAGAAGTACTCGCTAAGCTTTGGGGTCCATGATGCAAACGGATTCCCAGGGGAACAAAGAACGGCAGTGCGCAGCAGCATCTGAGCACGTAGTAGTGCTCCCAAGATCGAACCATTTGGATCGTTCGGTCCACATCGGCAGCTGCGAGTTGTAGGGTTCTCTCTTTTATAGAGTGAGGTTGAGGACCACAACGAAGTGACCATTGTTAGTGCGCGCCAAGACTGACACTGAGAAGAAGGAAAAGGCGCACTAAGCTAACGACATAGCTATCCAACGCTTATAGAGACGAATGATGTACTTTCGCCGTACAAGTTTTTTTTTCAGTGGACGATGTACATGTAGTATATATATGGAACAAGCTTTGAGAAACATAGTTACATACACATCGACAAAGTTTCAGTGTGTCAATATGCAACGTAGCGTATCCATCATTGTTGTTAGGGTTTGTTTGGAGCTTTTAGATCCATGCTGCTAATTGTTGATTAAGAATATAATACTGCTACCAAGTGAAGCTAGCTAATAGCATTTTATTTACGGTGCTATTAACTATCCCTCAGGTCCAATTTATAAGGCGTTTTGCATAAATCAAGGGTCAAATGTTATAATTTTAATCAATAATATGAGCAACATTTTTAATTATTGTAAAACAAGCCTGATATATATCGTTACGTTTGTAATCAAACAACTATTCAATAATCATAAGTTTATGAACATAAACAATACAACATAAAATAAAAAATGCCTGAAACATAAGGCTTGTTTGATTCACATCTCCTAAACTAAAGTGGACTAAAATGTTTTAGTCATCTTTTAGTACCTCATGAGTGACCAGTGGAATTAAAGTGTTTTAATTATCTTTTAGTCAGATTTTTTAAGTAACCATCTTGTAGTCGGTTTGTTTGGCGCTTTAGTCTCTAAAATGACTAGAGTTTAATCCACTTTAGTTTAGAAGATGAGAACCAAACAGGCCATAATTTAGGAGGTCATGCCATGTTAGAGTCAAAAGTATTTAGTTTGGGACAGAAACCAGTTAATAAATTCCTATTAGGTAGGAAGTTGATTTTAAGTGATCAGGTAAGAGCATCTCCAACAGTTTAGCATTTTTTTTTGTCATTTGTTGTAGTTTGTCAACTCCCAAAACGTTATGCCAAAGGAAAAAAAAAGACCGTCTCCAAGAGTTTTGCAAAAAATGACTTGGCAAATCCCAAATTTGTGGGCCATGGTCATTTGGCCGCGAATTTTTTTCTTCGCGTGAAGAATGCTGGCAGCATGCCCCGCTCCGCCATGCCCAGCAGCTGGTACGAGTCGCTGCTCATCTCCGCCACAACGTCAGCAGCACGGTCGGAGGCGGGCGTGCGTCGGCACCACGGGTTGCTGCTCCAGCAAGGCAGCTCCCCCGCGCGACTCCTCCGGTGCCTCTCCTTCCATCCGCTCGAGTTCCCCATGGGCGCGAGCCAGGCATCGAGGTCGAGCAGAGCACTACGGCGCGAGGCAGAGCACCAGCGCTCGGCGGGGAGGAGACCGCTCGCAGGTGGCGCGGCGGAGGCAGCCCGCTCTCGCTCCCGGCGGCGAGGAGCCCGCTCCCGCGCGAGGCCGCGAGGCGGAGCCAGCTCGCCCACTCCCGCTCCCGGCGGCGGTCCCAGCTCGCGTGCGGCGCGGCGGAGGCGGCCCGCTCGCGCTTGGGACGGCGGAGGCGGCCCCGACTCGCGTGCGGCGCGGAGCCCGCTCTCACTCCCGGCGGCGAGGAGCCCGCTCCCGCGCGAGGCCGCGAGGTGGAGCCAGCTCGCCCGCTCCCGCTCCCGGTGGCGGCCCCGGCTCGCGCGCGGTGTGCGTAGGCGGCCTCGACTCGGACGCAGCGCGGCAGAGGTACAGGTTCCAGTCGACGTTGTTGAGGTTCTAGTCGCCGATGATGGCGAGGAGCGGCCCCGCCGCGCCCACGCTGTCCTCGATGTCGAATGGCCCACCGGAGACCTCATAGAAGACGAGGAAAACGAGCGGGACGATGGAGAACTTGTGGACCGCCGCTAGCACCGAATATGCGGAAAGACACCGAACAAGCGTTTGCCAAGCGCCCGGAGTTTGCCATATATATCAATTCTCCCCCTCAAATTGCCAAGTTAACCAAAATGCCAAACCAAATTGCAAACTGTTGGATAGCTGATTTTAAGAACTTTGGCAAAAAACAAGAATGCCAAACGCAAATACCAAACTATTGAAGATGCTCTAAAATATTACTCCTAGTTAGGCTATCTGCATCTACTCTGCTAATTAAGTTTAGTCACCAAGAGTAGCAGCACCTGGGATCTATATCAGGGGATTAATTAGGTTTTCCACAAAGGTTTAACTCTATGACCCCAATTCCCAAACGTTATATACTAGCAGAGTAGCTCAAGCTGCGATGGAAATTGACACATGCATGAGAAATTTGCACGTACGTACGGTGGGGATCGAGACGCGAGATGGACATCATCGCATAGAAAAAATTTGGAGCCGATCGATGGTGGAGAGGGATGATTTGGATAGCTGCGCTGCGCTGCGCTTGCTAGAAGGATTTGGATAGTCGCGTGATGATGTGGCGGGTCGCGGGTTTGGGAGTCCAGGCTCTCCGCACCTATTAAACTTTAAATCTAATTTTTAAAAAATTCTTTTCTCTATACTTAATTTTTCTGCACTCATCATTCTCTATATTCTGTACTCTACACCAACTACTAAACAGCGAGACCCATATGTTTCTACATAAATTTTATCTCAATATATCTAATAAGATCTTGTTTCGAAGGATTTATTAAATAGATTTAATGCTGTAATTAAAATTTAATCTGGTAGTTTAGTACGTGAGTTATAACTTTTAAATAATAGGGCCCACCTTTTCCCCGCCTCTCACGTTACACGAGCTTGCATGCATGCACGCTCTCTCTCTCCGCCTTTTTCCATCCTCTCTCTCGGTCACAGGACGCAGAGGACGAGCGCGGGCCCGTGCTGTAGCATAGCGTGTACCTCCGTACCTCCGGGACAGTTACCGCGTGGGAGCCGGTACGTGATTTTACCCTTTTACAGTGCAGCGCTGCAGGTGTTTTTCCTGTAAAATAGTACTCCATGGTCCTCCCCAGTTATGTTTCTCTAAATCGCTCCTTTAAAAAAATATTCCGTCGTGTTATCGATATTTTCTTCTCTATATTAATTTCTCTCGCACCCATACATCCTTTAAAATTATCCTTTATACACTGTGAGGCCCACTGGTCCAGATTTTTTTCCTTTTTTCTTTTCCCTTCCCTTTCTTTTTCCCTCCCTCCTTGCCTTATCCATTCGAGCAGCGGCGAGGAGCAGCACCACCACCGGCGAGCGCGCGACGGGCCTCGACGGGCGGGCCACCGGCCGACCTTCCTCGAGCTCCATCCTCGCGGGCGCCCGACGGTTGTCCTCCGGGCAGCGCGGGCACGCAGGACGGCACCGGCGGGCGAGCATGGCGAGCAAGGCGCGAGGACGGGCTCCTCTTCTCCCTCTGGCGGGCGCGTGCGGCCGCGGCCGCGGCTGCGCAGTCGAGCAGGGCGGCGCGGTCGCGGCGACCCGGTCGAGCATGGCGAGCAGGGCGCGAGGGCGGGCTCCTCTGCTTCCTCTGGCGGGCGCGTGCGGCCACAGGGCAAGGCCGCGCCCATGGCCGGCCGCCGCGACCCCGCTCCCTCCACCAGCTTCCTCGGCGAGCGCGAACCGGAGCCGAATCGGACGCTGGCACGGCACCAATCGGCGGCGCTGCGGAGCTTCCTCGGCGAATCGGAGAAGAGGGCATGGGAGAGGCGAGCCGCCGCCGTTGGGAAGGATGCAGGTGGCGGTGGAGTGCCAAGTTGAGGCCCAATCAGGCGCGTCCCCTCCCTGCTCCGCGTGCCTCCTCTGGTCGGGTCCGCCATCGTCGCAAGCTCCTCCGGTCTCCTCTTCGTCGCAAGCTCCTCTCTCTCTCTCTTCTATCGGCCATGGCGGCAGCTCTGGTGGAGGTGCTGCGTGCGGAGGACGAGGATGCGCGGGCTCCGCCCGGGGCATACCGGACGCGCCCGTACCGCCTGCACAGACGCAGGACCGAGGGGCATCCTGGGCTTTACCGAAGCTGAGCCAGGACCCCGCTGCGGGATTTTTTCATGTATCGTCGTTATGTAGGACGCAGTACACGACCCGCTGCGGTTGGTCTAAGGTGGGGATGGCCGCTGCATGCACGCTGCCCGGCCGGCCACTCGCGCATGTACGTGGCCCGTGGGGGCCGGCACACGCTGGCGAAAGCGACGGCCACCATGCATCGGACGAGATCAGCCGCGTGTACGAAATAACACCTTTGTTTGAGGCTTTGTTTGTTTTGTTTCATGATCTCCTTGCATGCTCTTTGGGAGAGGATGATATTAGGTTATTCTCTGCGACAGCCCACAGCTCATGTCATGAAATATAGTACATAGACATGCAGAAATAAGTTTATAGTAGCTCATCGATCTTATCTTTCTCTTTGAGTTTCATTTTGCCTTCTTTTTTCCTTCTCCTTTTTTAGGAGAAACATATTTTTTTTTTGAGAAAAGGAGAATCATATCTATCATGTATTCATGTAGTAGCAATCTAGAGTCTAAAAGCCCTTTATTAACTTGAAAAAAAGAGTTTAAGGGCACCGTGAACGCAAGCTAAAAACCTTGTTAGTCTCAACTAAACTTCATATTACACATAGATGAGGATGCTTTTGAGGCCGTTGGTCTCCAAACGGCCAACGCGAGCAGAAATACGACTGAGCATGGCTAGTACAATTGTACCTTTATTCTCGATCCCAACATACACAGGCTTTCTCTATCCAGCCACATGATTTGTCCATCACAACTTCTCACCACGAGAGCCTCGGCCCCACGAGAGCCTCGGCCGGTGCATGAAACTTTTGACAGTCCAAGCCTATGCTGCTTTTACAGGTGGTTCTGGCGCCCTATGAAACAACCATGCCAACGAGGCTCGTGGGGGGAGGAGTCCTAAGAACAGCTCCAATAGTGATATTTTGACCCTTACATATGTGAACAGTGGTGGATTCAGGATAAGAAACAAAGGGGGCTGAATGATGAACGCTAGAGCTAGAAAACAATAGTAAATTAAACAATAGTAAATTTAAGGCCGAATAATAGTAATTTAGTGGAGAAATCAAGCTCAAGCCAGCCTCCCCTTTGAATCCGCACCTGTATGGGAAAGGAAGTGAAAAGAAAAGGAAAGAGAAGAGCTTTCTGGGTGCGTTTATTTCAGCTTCAGAATCAGATGAATTAGTTGAATCAGGTGATGAATAGTGAGAGAGGAATAGTGAATAATCAGTAGAATTAGAGCGAGCTGGAGCTGAAACAAACGGACCCTCTCTCTTTTACGTGGCTCGAACAGAGTACAAAGGCTATTGGTAGGACCCACCACGGGGTTGACCGTGTACATGAGGGAAAAAGAAATGAAATAGGACCCGCAATATGTTCAGAGTTAGCTTATTAGAGAGCCTTGTGTAATGCATAATCTTTAAATGATGCACCGAAATATATGAATTTTAGTCTGCTAGCTCAATTCTTGCATAATTGGAGGGTAATAAACCTAGTACAGTGGTTTTTAAGTTTACTAGCAGTACTGGTCATGACAAATTGAAATCAATATTCTGTTCTCCGCATTTTAGTAGTAGTAGTGGATGCCTCAAGCTAGGTAATAATTAGCTTGTTTGGTTGGATGTCCAAACATTACTGTTGCCATTAGGTAAGGTACGGTACGGTCGCTTTGCAAGCGAATCAGAATCAGAATTGAAGCATTGCATGATGGTTGGGTGGTACGGTGTTGTCTACCCGGGCGTTAGTTGTCGCAGTCGCAGTCCATCATGCCGGAGTGTCCGGCTCAAACGCCGGCCGGCGGCTCTCATTATACGCGGCGGGCGCGCGGTGGTGCTCGCGAAATCTTGCAAGGCATGCAACGAAACGCGGCCAGGCCACAAGCCACTCGATCGATCGATCACCTTTGCTTGCATTTGCTGCAACACAACAAATGCATGCAACGACGATCTGAAATATATGTATATATCAATCATCCATCGATCGGCCTCGATCAGCTTGAGCAAGACCGCCACCAAAAAGTCTCGCCTCTTGACAGCAACCACATCCCGATCAGGAGGACCTTCCAGCGATTTCGATCGATCGATCAATCAGCCGTGTGCAATAAACTCGCGAGAACATCGTCTGTACGCATCAGTCCAGCTGTGTATCATACTATAGCGGTTTTGTGATACGTATCGGCGATAAATATCTTTATACTTTCATCATTACGAACTGTGACACTTTTATTTCTCTTTCTGCGAATTACACCGACAGAGGTCATCCACAACCACAAACACGCATGTACATTCACTTTCTATACATGAACACTTTAAATTAATGACACGTATCTTGCAAAATCTTTATATACTTCCTAATTTGGACAACCCCACGCATTTAATAAGATCCAAAACATTGTAATCGTCACCATCCTCAACTAATAATCTTTTTTTTTTTGCGACTTTGGATCCTCAACTAATGAAATGATCACCACTACAAGATACTCTAGATTTAAAATTGCCATCTCATGGTCAAAGTTATGTTGCGAGTAGAAATATTAAGTGAACTTAGATGTTAAAACTTGTTTAATTTAGAAAGAATATTATATTCCCACTTGAGGCCTCGAAGCTCGGCACCATGGCCTATGATGCCGAGACATGTTACCTAGGCACCCCGACTCAAGATCCTTGGGTCGAGAAAGACCAGAAATGGATCTCCCAATGGTGTAAATAATGTTAAAAAAACAAAGAAGTAAGTCCAAACACATAAAACTTTGTTTGATGTGATAGATGTTAATACCCTTCTCTAAATACGAACTTGGCGAAACCAAGAATAGTTTAAGTGAGGAAAAAAACTCAAAAATCCTTTTCTACTACTCCCTCCGTCCCAATGAATATGCAATTTTCATTTCCTGAGGAGCTAATATTTTCAAACTACCGGTAATTATATATTAAAATATATAAATATTTATGCTAAATAATTAGTATTATTAGAAAGATCTTTAAGTCTAATTTTGTAATAAGTTTATTTCGAGACATAAATATTAATATTTTTTGTTATAAACTCGGTCAAAATTAACGTAACTTTATGGACACGTTTTCGTAATTACAAGATCTACGAGACCGAGGGCGTATCATTCGGAGCATTTTGGAATAATGCATACGGGAGCATATATACACTTTAGCTACTGTAATGTGTATTGAAACTAGGAGAAAACAGCTGGTAGGTAGGCTATCAATAGTAATTTGCCGCTGCCTAGTGACGTCTTGTCAGAAAAAAAAAGAGATATTCAGCAGAGCTCAGTGGCAGTTATCGCATTAAGGTGTCCTGTATTTCCTTCGGTTCTAAAAAGAACACAGTATGTTTTTATTTTCTTAATTAATTCAGAAAAATGTATAAAAACATAGTATTGGTATTTATTATGTATAATAAGTGTTATAATGTTAGTAACACTTAAAGATACAAGTCTTTGGAAATGAGATTTTTTGCATATGTTTTTGGACGTAGGTGTAGGAGTCGCGGCATTGGCACTTGTTGTCCACCGGTGAGCGGCGAGTCCCTTGGTCCCCTTGGGTCGCGCCGCACGGCGCTCGACAAGAGGGCAGCGCGGCCCCGGTGGTCCGGCAGTAACGTCCGGCGCAGCCGCTGGCCACCTCGTGGTCCGGCAGTAACGGCAGGACGGCTCACCACCGTCGCCAAATAACTCACGCCGTGGCGACGCGGGCCCTTCCGCAACGACGCCTCCCTCTGACGCGCTGGTCCCAGACTCCCAGTGGAAAGCGTGGGTAGGCGCCGCGGTAGGCCTGGCGGGCGGGACGAGTGCGTGAACGCCAGCGCGCTCGCGCGCGTACACGCCGCGGGGCCCGGTCGCGCTCGCCCGCCGTGTCACGCTTTCCGTTGCTGGCCGCTGGTTGGCTCGCCATCCCACGCGCCGCAGTCCGGCTGGACCTCCTGTTCCTCCGGCCGATTCCCCTCGCGCTTTTATTGTTCCCCGTCACGTCGCTCGCGTCCGGCTACCACCACCACCACCCCGCACCGCACCACTAGTACACTCCACTACTCCCGCCACCGCCGCCGCCCAGCCAGCCAGCCAGCCAGTGCGCGGCGGCAGGTGCAGCCGTGCGAGCACGAGCGCTCCTGCAGCTCTCCCTTCCCCCCCTCTCGCGGCCCCGGCGGGCCCCGGGTCCGTCGCATTCGCCATTCCTACCCTCCGATCCGAGCACGAGCAGGCGGCCGGCCTCCAATTCCCCTATCCTCATCACCCACCAGCCACCAGCAGCCAAAAAGCGAGCTGCGAGCGCACCACTAGCTCGCCGAGCATCCATCTCCATCCGCATCGTATGAGTGCGCAGCAAGGAAGCACGCGCCAGCCACCGCGCACGCGGGGACCCGACGCCATGTCCTCCCCGCCATCGTCGTCGCCTCCTCTGGCCAACGGTACGGCCTCGCCGCCCACTGCCGCGCCGACACCGCCGCCGTCCAACTCCTCCTCCTCGCCCACCTCCCCGACGCCGCCGGCCGGGGCGCCCCCGTCGACGCCCACGCCCGTGACACCAGCGCTCGCTCCCCCGACCCCGACCGCTCCCGCGCCGCCCGGGAGCACGCCGGCGGCCCCGATCGGGGCGGCGCCCGGCAGGCCGACGCCGGCCTCGCCGTCCTCCTCCTCCTCCGGGTCCGGGCTCACCACGTCCGTGGTGGTGGGGATCGCGGTGGGCGGCTTCGCCGTGCTGCTGCTCGGTAGTCTGTTCTGCCTCTGCCTCTTCAGGAGCAACAAGAGGCGCCGACGGCGGCACCACCACCACCCGCCCCCGCCGCCGCCCCACCACCTGCACTACTACGGCCACCCGGCGCCTCCGCCTCCGCCTCCGCCGCCGCACAAAGGTGAGCTGCCGTGCTGCCACCTCTGTTACGCTTCAGTCTCCACGACCAGCCTTCGTTTCATCGATTGAGCCGCGACTGAACCAATCGCGTCTCCATCAACTAGCATAATCGTGCTGAGTTCTCGGCTACCATACCAGGGCACAGCACGTGGTTTTGCTTCTCTCGAGGATGTGGGCATGTATTCGTGTGTGATGACTAAAAAAACATTGACCGAGTTTTTATTTCTGGAGGTTTGTCGCACTGGAATCACGTGTTGTTCATGGGCCTAGGTTTAGTATGGAATATTGCTCATGTCGATCTTCGTCTGTGTTCTACATTCTACATAATCAAGAGGGTGAATTTTCACGGAAAAAATGATAGCACTCCACATGTAGTAATTTTCTTTTTCGGGGAAAATCATGGAATTCACTAGGTTCAAGTCACGAGGGAAACAATTTTTTTTTCCAATTCCGGGTTTCTATCATGTACCATCATCATGTGAATGCGTTTATCCTTTAACCTTTTACAATAGTTTCTTCATTTTTTTTCTGCATTGGGAAGTTTTCATGTGCGATTTCTTTCCCCATATTCTTTACAGTCACGACTGTCTTGTTTCAGGGGATCAGTACCAAAACTGGCAGCATAATGCCCCTCCACCACCACCTGACCATGTAATCAAGATTAATTCACATCCTACACCTCCCCCTCCCCCGCTTAATGTACACAGCAGTGGCTCTGGTTCGAATCACTCAGGTGGCGAGAGCCGCCCTCCGCTGTCGCCTGGAGCTGCCCTTAGCTTTTCAAGGAGCACATTCACTTACGAGCAGCTGATGATGGCAACCAATGGGTTTTCTGATGCTAATCTGCTGGGGCAAGGCGGTTTTGGGTTTGTTCACAAAGGGGTGCTTCCAAATGGCACAGAGGTCGCTGTGAAGCAATTAAGAGATGGAAGTGGACAGGGAGAGCGAGAGTTCCAGGCAGAGGTTGAGATTATCAGCAGAGTACATCACAAGCATCTTGTCTCCTTAGTCGGCTATTGCATTTCTGGAGCCAACAGGTTGCTCGTCTACGAGTTTGTTCCAAACAATACATTGGAATTCCACTTACATGGTATGTTCTCTTCCTGTTTCTGCACCGTAATTATGTCCTCTCATCCAGAACACTTTGTATAATCTCTCAAAGGCACCGTAACTACTTCATCTCGTTCAAAATGCTTTGTATGATCTCTCAAAAGCACCTTAGAAAATATGTAGTATCGTTTTCCATATTTAGCAGCCACATATATCGTAGCTAATACATGTATCGTCATACGCTAAAGTATCCTAGTAAAAAGTACAGATGACGTGCAACAGAAAACTTGTGAAATCAAGGTACAAATATACAACAATTGTTGAATATTTTGTAGTTCCATTCACCGAAGCAACCTAGGATGTGTTTTGCTTGCTCAGAATAATTGAGTACTCTAGGAATTTTGATTTGTTGAAGTGCATTACAGCGACCTGCCTCTCCTATGTATTTGAGAATTTCGTTAAGCCATAGCAGTAGCGACAAACAAACCCATCCCTGGAAGCTATAACTTTGGTTCTACTCTTTTCTTTAGTTTGAATTATATGTTATTGTCATTCAGTTTGTCAAATTGTTAGGAGTATTAGAAAAGACAAGAGGATGTCCCATTCAATGCAATGGCTGAGCTTGTGCTAAAGATGGAAAATGATTTCTGACCCTGATAGTTTCTCAACCACTTCTGATATAAATCCTGGACATTTTGCTTGGACTGCACGCATCTGTCATAACATCTGTTATACCCTTTTGGTTTTTGTTCCTTGAGCACATGCTTAGGGTTATCTTCTCCTTTGTTTCAGGAAGAGGCAGACCAACCTTGGATTGGCCGACAAGACTAAAAATTGCTCTGGGTTCTGCGAAGGGATTGGCATATCTTCATGAAGATTGTGAGCTCACAGCCGCAGCTACTCACTATGCTTTGAGCTTTCTTTTTTGCTTTTGGATGGATGGGCAAGTAGCTAGTCTATACTGATTTTATCCTGCTTTTACTTTAATATAGGCCATCCTAAGATTATTCATCGTGACATAAAGGCCTCAAATATTCTTCTTGATCTAAGATTTGAAGCTAAGGTATCCTCTACTTTCACCACTTCCCTTCCTTTTTCCTAAGGAGTAACTTACTTTCTCCATTGACTTGTCATTGTTCCTTGAATGCCACTAGACTAGAAACTTGTATACAATCGAACTAGGCTAAGCTTTTAAGTCTAGTTGAGATGATTATTCAGATGACATAATGTTTTGACAAACAGATGTATAAGTATAACCATTACCAGGTCGCCATTAAATAGCTGATGTGAACCTCCTAACTTGCTATCAAAAAAATATGTGTTAGCGTAATTTGCTAAGCGGCTTTCTTTGCAGGTGGCAGATTTTGGACTTGCAAAGTTCACTTCTGATACAAACACCCATGTTTCAACCAGAGTAATGGGCACGTTTGGGTATGTTCAGTCTTACGGTGTTGTTGGAATATGAGTGATTTAGGCCCATGAGGCCCATGTATGCTACACTATATTGCTATCCCCCTAGGGTTAGCCTATTGCAATGAGAATCACAAATTAACATGGTATCGGAGCGGCTCAGGGCGGCGGCGGCACCGCCACCACCACGGCCCCCGCGGCGACGGCGACCACCGCCACCACCACCACTGCCACGGTCCCCCCCACCCCCGCTCGGCCCGGGAGGAGGAGGACCAGGAAGAGACGACGGCGACGGAGGGGACGGACACGGTGGGGGGTAGCGGCAAGAGCAGTCGAGGAAAACGAGGACCCGGTGTGGAGACCGACACGGCCTGAACTCCCTGAGTGAGCTCCTGCCTCCTTCTCGGCGGGCGCAGGGGGCCTGCCTGCCGCCGCGGCCCGCCCTTCTCCAGCCGGTCCGCCGCCAGGCCGCGCTGCTCCCGGCGCCGTCTTCATGGCAGTGGATGCGGGCGCGGGGGCCGGTGCGGGCGGTGTCCTACCCGGTGCTGGTGACCCCCCACAGCCCGGCGCGGGTGGGGATGCCCCTGGTGCGGGCGATGCCCCCCTGCCCGGCGCGGGCGTGCACACCTTCCCAGCCCGGCGCAGGCGCAGGTGTGGGAGCGGGGGCCGACGCTGAGGAGCCCAGCGCCACCGTTACTCTCCCCACTGGTGGTCTGGTCGTGGGAGCAGGGGCTCCTCCCTTCCCCTATGGGATGCTGCCATGGACTCCAACGCCTGGCACCTTGGTGGCGGGCGCAGGGACCAGCACCAACCCTTTCCCCGCTCCGCCACCCCTGCCGCTCACCGCGGAGCGGCCCGAGCCCGCCCTCACCAACGCCCTCGCCACTGCCCGGGCTGCTGCTGCGGCGGGGCAGGCTCGTCTGCGGGAGGCCGCCCTCGCTTGGGAGCGCGAGCGCGATGCGGCCAACGCCCTGGCCTGCCAGATCGCCGAGGCGGAGCAGCGCCTCGTCGCCCCTGCAACTCCTGCCTCCTACGACGCCGGGGCCACCTCCTCCGGCTCTACGGGCCACCGCATGTCCCACACCGCTGTCCTCTGGCACGACCCGGCCGATTCGCTCGTGGCACAGCTTCACTATCAAGCCGGGATGTCCAGAACATCCGGCTCCTCGGTCATCCTCGACCCAGAGTCACCTTCCTACGCCTGTTGGAGGGACCTGGTGCTCCTCACCCTTTGCCGCTACGCTCTCGACGACCACGTCCTCCTCGACACCCCGATCGCGCTCCAGACCCCCTCGTGGCTGCGCCTCGACAGCATCGTGCTCTCCTGGATACTCGGCACGATATCCATCGACCTCCACGACCTCGTCCGCAACACTGTTGGAGCACGGGGAGCCTGGCTTGCGCTCGAGGGGCAGTTTCTGGGCAATGCCGAGGCCCGGGCTCTGCGTCTCGATGCGAGTTTCCGGACCTTCGTCCAGGGTGACCTCTCCGTTGGGGAGTTCTGCCGCAAGATGAAGGGCATGGCGGACTCTCTCGGTGACCTTGGCTGGCCCGTGGAGGACCGCATCTTGGTTCTCAACGTCCTCCGCGAGCTCAGTGACCGCTACGCTCACCTCCAGACGTGGATCACTCGGCAGCGACCCTTCCCCATCTTCCTGCTGGTCCGTGACGACCTTGTCATGGAGGAGCTCACTCAGGGAGTTCAGGCCGTGTCGGTCTCCACGTCGGGGTCCTCGTCTTCCTCGACTGCTCTTGCCGCTACCCCCCCACCGCGTCCGTCCGCTCCGTCGCCGTCGTCTCTTCCTGGTCCTCCTCCTCCCGGGCTGAGCGGGGGTGGGGGGGGCGTGGCGGCGGCGGTGGTGGCGGTGGTCGCCGTCGCCGCGGGGCCGTGGTGGTGGTGGTGGTGGCCGTGGGACCACACCGGCGCCGACGCCTCCATGGGGTGCACCCTGGCCCACCTTCCACAACCCGTGGTCGGGGCGCATCTCCATGTGGCCTTTCTAGGCTCCCGGCGGTGAGCCTCGCCCGTCGGCGGCCATGCTCGCTGGTGCTCCTCACCCTCCGCCGCTACGCTCTCGACGACCATGTCCTCCTCCGGGGTTCCACTCGGCGACTCCGTGGGTGGCACCTCCCGACGCCTACTCCACGTCCACCTGGACTCCACCTCTCGGTGCCTCGCCCGGGCCTGTCGGTTGGGACCCGGCGGCCTTGGCCAACTCCTTCAGCACTGTGGCCCTAACACCACCCGTTGGGCCAGAGTGGGTCGCCGACTCGGGAGCCACCTACCACACCACTCCCGACCCTGGTATACACTCTTCTGTTCGCCCTCCGTCTTCCTTCGCCCATCATGGTCGCAAATGGGTCGTGTCTCCCTGTCACATTCGTGGGTGCCGCCGGCGCTCATGGCTCTTTTCGTCTTCCTGACGTTCTTGTTGCACCTTCTATGGTTCACAACCTTCTTTCTATTCGTCGTTTTACAGCTGACAATTCCTGTTCTGTTGAGTTTGACTCTTCTGGTCTTACTATGAAGGATTTGGCTTCCCGGCGTCCTCTGCTCCGATATGACAGCACGGGGCCCCTTTACACCCTTCGGTTTCCGGCGTCTTCTTCCTCTTCATCGCCGGCTCCTTTGTCAGCTGCTTTCGCCGCCATGCCTTCCTACACTACTTGGCGCCGCCGTCTCGGCCATCCTGGACGTGATGCTCTGATGCAGCTTAGTCGTAGCTCCGACATTCGTTGTACTCGAGCTCACGATGAGCACTTGTGTCATGCGTGCCAGCTGGGCCGCCATGTTCGCCTTCCTTTTTACCCTTCTTCTTCACATGCGGCTCATGCTTTTGATCTTGTACATTGCGACCTATAGACATCTCCCCTCATGAGTATTTCTGGCTATAAATACTATTTGGTGGTGTTGATGATTTCTCTCATTATTCGTGGACTTTTCCCTTGCGTGCAAAGTCTGAGGCTTTTCCCACTATTCTCTAATTTTTCGCCTGGGTGTCTACTCAGTTCGGCCTTACCATCAAGGCCGTCCAGTGTGATAATGGCCGTGAGTTTGATAACTCCACCTCCTGTGCCTTCTTCCTCTCTCACGGTGTCCAGTTGCGCATGTCTTGCCCTTATACCTCCTCCCAGAACGGCAAGGCTGAGCGCATGATTCGCACCACGAACAACATCATGCGCACCCTTCTGCTCCAGGCGTCCCTTCCTGCTCGCTTCTGGGCAGAGAGTCTTCACACCTCCACCTACCTCCTTAACCGCCTTCCTTCCGCTGCCTGCCCAGCTCCCACGCCACACCACGCTCTTTTCGGCACCCCTCCTCGGCATAACCACCTTCGTGTCTTCGGGTGTGCGTGCTACCCTAACATCACTGCCACCGCTCCCCACAAGCTGGCTCCCCGCTCGACTCTGTGTGTCTTTCTCGGGTATTCCCCGGATCACAAGGGTTACCGGTGCTATGACCTCACCTCCCGTCGGGTCGTCATCTCTCGCCATGTGATGTTTGATAAGTCTGTCTTCCCTTTCTCCACCACCACCACGCCGGCTTCAGCCCCTGACCTCGACCTCTCCTCGCTGTTTCCCACTGACCCGGTGGTCCAGCCACCTTTGCCGCTGTTTCCTGCAGGTACTGCTCCACCGTGCCCTTCGCTGGCACCGTGTCCCGGCTCGCCGCCCCTGACTCGGTGCCTTGCACAAGTCCGGAGGCCTCGCCTCTCCGGGCGGCCCCTGCCACTACGCCTGACGCGGGTCCGGGGACGCCAGTGTCTGTTCCTCCGGCGCGCTCCGCCCAGCCGGTGCCCGTTGCACCCCCGGCGCGTTTCGCCCAGCCGGTGCACGTCTACCAGCGCCGGGCGCAGGCGGCCCCGCTGCCTCCGCCACCGGGGGTGGCCTCTTCTCCGCCAGCGACGCCGCTGCCTCGGTCACCACTGGTGGTGTCTCCTCCACCGGCGACACCGACACCACTGGTGGCCTCCTCTCAGTCGGCGACGCCTACACCACCGCCGCGGCCCCCGGCTGCACGTGTTGTGTCGCCGGTGTACCAGCCACCGCTCCTTCACCGCGACCCGCGTCTTGTTCACCCTATGGTGACACGGCACGCGGCTGGTACCTTGCGGTCCCGGGCTCTTGTGGCGATGCCCGGCGACCCGCAGGCCTCTCCTGTACCCTCTTCCGTCCGCGACGCCCTATTGGACCCTCACTGGCGCCGTACGATGGAAGAGGAGTACGCGGCGCTCCTCGCCAACCAGACATGGGATCTGGTGCCTCGTCCGCCAGGCGCCAACGTCGTCACCGGCAAGTGGATATGGACACACAAGCGGCGGGCTGATGGTACCCTTGAGAGGTACAAGGCTCGCTGGGTTCTTCGGGGTTTCATTCAGTGCCCTGGGGTCGACTATGATGAGACCTTCCGCCCTGTGGTGAAGCCGGCCACCGTCCGCACGTTGCTCTCACTGGCTGTTGCTCGCTTCTGGCCAGTGCATCAGCTGGATGTCAAGAATGCTTTCTTGCACGGGAATCTTACTGAGACAATCTACTGCAGTCAGCCGGCGGGATTTGTTGACTCTTCTCGTCCTGACATGGTCTGCCGGCTCAACAAGTCTCTCTACGGCCTCAAGCAGGCCCCTCGGGCGTGGCACTCTCGTCTTGCTGCTTTCCTGGTGACACTGGGCTTTGTGGAAGCCAAGTCAGATACGTCCCTGTTTATCTAGCACCCTGGAGCTGAGACTGCCTATTTGCTGCTCTATGTTGATGACATTGTCCTCACAGCCTCCCGTCCTTCATTACTCCGCCGCATCATCAGTGCTCTTCAGCAGGAGTTTCCTATGAAGGATCTGGGTGTACTCCACCACTTTCTCGGGGTCACTGTTGAGCCTCGTCCTACCGGGCTTCTTCTTCACCAGCGGCAGTATACTCTTGATATCCTGGAGCTAGCAGGGATGACTGGCTGCAAGCCCTGCTCCACTCCGGTTGACACACAGGGCAAGCTGTTAGAGGTCGAGGGCAACCCAGTGGCAGACCCCACAGCGTACCGGAGTCTTGCCGGTGCACTCCAGTACCTCACCTTCACCAGGCCGGACATCACCTACGCTGTGCAGCAGATCTGTCTTCACATGCATGATCCCCGAGAGCCCCACCTGACTGCTCTCAAGTGCCTCCTCCGCTACCTCCACGGCACTGTCGACTACGGGTTGCTTCTTCACCGGTCTCCCTCCACCGAGCTCGTCGTCTACACTGACGCCGACTGGGCTGGGTGTCCAGACACTCGGCGCTCCACCTCCGGCTACGCTGTCTTCCTAGGCGGCAACCTGGTGTCCTAGTCGTCCAAGCGTCAGCCGGTCGTCTCCCGCTCCAGTGCCGAGGCGGAGTACCGCGCTGTTGCTAACGGGGTGGCTGAGGCTTCCTGGCTCCGGCAGCTCCTCGCCGAGCTCCACAACCCTCTCTCCCGGAGCACGCTGGTCTACTGTGACAACGTCAGTGCGGTGTACCTCTCCACCAACCCTGGTCAGCACCAGAGGACCAAGCATGTGGAGATCGATCTACATTTCGTCCGTGATCGGGTCGCCATCGGCGATGTTAGGGTCCTCCACGTCTTGACCACCTCCCAGTTTGCCGACATCTTCACCAAGGGTCTCCCGTCCTCGACCTTCGCCGAGTTCCGCTCCAGCCTCAACATCACCGGTGGCTAGTTGCGTCTGTGGGGAGCTCGTGTGTTGTACTTCTTTTCGTGTCAAGTCTGCAACTCCGCTGCGCCGGTAGTTCGGACTGCGGGGGGGTGTTGGAATATGAGTGATTTAGGCCCATGAGGCCCATGTATGCTACACTATATTGCTATCCTCCTAGGGTTAGCCTATTGCAATGAGGATCACAAATTAACAGGTGTAGTATTGTCTCATTTTATTTTATTGTTTCAAAACAGAAGACCCATCAGGGTTTATCTGTGTACACAATAGACATATAGGGTTTACCGTATCAAATTGCTATGTTAAATCTCTTACTCCCCATAGGTACCTAGCACCTGAGTATGCTGCTTCTGGCAAGCTCACTGAGAAATCAGATGTCTTCTCTTTTGGAGTAATGCTTCTTGAGCTAATAACTGGGCGGCGTCCTGTAAATTCAAGACAGGCAGATGACAACTTGGTTGACTGGGTAAGCTGTGCGTGGAAACTAATTTGAATTTTCAGTACACAGTACTGTGGGTAACAGAGTCAACTCATTTCTGTCACTACTTCCACTTACCCTAAAAAAGGTTCTTTCATCTGACAATATTTACTGTAATTCTTGTGACTAGATATCATTGTTATTATTGACTATTGAGGTCTGTCATTAACAGCTGCATGCTTTATCTTCATGCAAATCAAAAGTATACTTCTTATTTATCTTAGATATAATGGTTTCCTTTGTCACTTTTTGATTGGGTTTCATGGCTTTCCTATTTTGATCTCTGCATATGACTTTTTTTAACTATTCATCTGAGGCTGTTCATCATCATGTAAACTGCAGATGATAGTTCCTCTTGTCATTACTGTAAACATGTGCTCCTCCCTTTTACTATCCTGATTTGATTCTCCCGCAGGCAAGGCCTTTGATGATAAAAGCATTTGAGGATGGTAATCATGATGCTTTAGTGGATCCCCGGCTAGGAAGTGAGTATAATGATAATGAGATGGCGAGGATGATAGCCTGCGCAGCTGCATGTGTTCGCCATTCTTCACGGCGGCGGCCACGAATGGGTCAGGTATACAAGTAGCTATTCTCTCCTTCCAGTTAATTCAGCAGGAGTAACAAATATCAGTAGGAGTAACAAATAAGAGGTGCCAACACTGTTTCAGGCAATCAGTTTTTCAGCATGGCAGTGGTTCAACTGACCTATGTATACTCTGTTATCGTTATCTGCTTGATTGATTGATGAGGGCATGTTGTATTGGTTTTGACTGATTTAGTTTCCTGTTACTTGGACGATGAATTCTAAGAAGAAATCATCTGATCTTGCTGCCTGATCCACGCAGGTCGTCCGTGCCCTGGAAGGCGACGTATCCCTGGACGACCTGAACGAAGGCGTGCGGCCCGGGCACAGCCGGTTCATGGGGTCCTACAACAGCTCGGCGTCCGACTACGGCACCCACCAGTACAACGAGGACCTGAAGAAGTTCCGGAAGATGGCGCTGGGCGAGAGCGGGCTCCAGAGCGGCAGCGCGCAGACGCCGACGAGCGAGTACGGGCAGAACCCGTCGGTGTCGAGCAGCGACGGGCACCAGACGACGACGATGACGACGCAGGAGGCGGAGGAGCCGGCGGCGAGCGTCAAGACAGACGGCGACAGCGGGGCCGCGGCGTCGTGACTCGTGTGGCGTGCCGCGTGCCAGCACTCGCGCATCTGTAAATCCTCTCCTAGCTACGTAGGACTACGTGCCTTAGCTAGCTGATTGATTGCTGACCTGCTGCCGATGATTTGTTCGGTTGAGATAGTTTATTCTTCTTTTTTTTTTTCGGTCCTTTTGGTGTTGATTCAGTTCAGTAGTTCACTGGTCTCATGCATGCCATCTCGCCGCGACTTTTTACATGAGGCATACCTTTGTATATATAAATCCATGACTTTTTTTTAAAAAAAAAAACTGATTATTGACGCTATGAGTATGAGGAGAGTTGACAAAAACTGTCGTTGGACTACTGGATGCACGAAATCGACATGGGATGAGCAGCCCACAGAGCACGGCTGAGTCCGCGCATGTGGTGTCAACTGGGTCGTGTTATCTGCGTGGATGATTGACACACGGCTGTGTGTTGCTGTTATTTTTTGGGGGGCATTCCAACAGTGACAGCAATGCAGGCACACGGATACAGGCTGTGCCGAATTGCTGAGTGCTAGTTGGCACTTTGCATGCACAGCACAGGTCCAGAGGACAGAACGGGAAGACGAGAATCCGTTCTGTTACCGAACGCCGTGCATGTGCGGTGTGCCGAGCAGGCTCAAGAGAGAGGTGTAGAGACCCCACCAATCAGTCAGAGGCAAGCAACCCGACAAAGAAAACAAGCCAAACGGCAACAACAGAAAACCCGGAGAGTCGGAGACCTTTCCAAGGCAGCAGGAACAGAACACAACAGCGCACCAATCCCGACGCGAATCTCCCAGAACACGAGGCGGAATTTCCCATCCCGTCCTCCTCCCCCTCCTCCACCTCGGGTCCTCTGCTCTTCCTCCTCCCGTCCTCCGCTCCTCGTCGCCGTGTCCGCACCGCGTCCACACGCTCCGGTCCGAATCCGCCGGCCGAGTCCGCGGACCAGATCCGGCGCCTCTCGCGACCATGGCAACGCGCAGGCGAATGCTCCTTAAGGTCATCATCCTCGGCGACAGCGGGTGCGGCCGCCTCCCTTCCCCTTCCCCTTCCCCCTTTCCATTCCGCCCCCATTTTTTCTTCTTCTGTCTGTTCGTTCGTTTGCTGCTTTGATTGCTTGCGTTGCGCCCGTTCCTGAATCCTGACTGACCCCTCTCGTGCGCTTGTGCGCCCGTGTTTGCTCGCAGGGTCGGCAAGACCTCGCTGATGAACCAGTAAGTCCGCCCCTATCCGATCCCTCGATTTCACTTAACTTTGTTGTTTCTAGAACTAGAATCTGGATGGATCGAGGGGAGCGATTCTGAGACTTACTGTTGATTTGCTGGGCGGTCGATTGATTGGTTTGGTTTGGCTTCTGTGCGCGCGCAGGTACGTCAACAGCAAGTTCAGCAACCAGTACAAGGCCACCATCGGCGCGGATTTCCTCACCAAGGAGGTCCAGATCGACGACCGCCTCTTCACATTGCAGGTCTGCTTGCTTCGTATCCTTCTTAGCACCATTCATTCATAGGTTTCTCTTCACTTGCCTGGGCCCTGGGGGTACCTATCTGGGATCTACTATGAACCCCAGGCAGGCCGGATTAGAATCGGGTGTGTGCTCCTCAAATGTCGTTGTAGTGCCAGATTCTGAGGGGTCCGTTCAGTTTCAGGCTTTCGGTCCACTCACCCAGTCACCCTGTTCTCTCTAGATGAAGCTTGTTCACCATACGTCTAGCTAGCGATGCTCAGAGTCTGAATCAACCATCACCTTCATTTGCCAAACACTCTGTCAAGGCTGCTTAGATCTTACGGCAACAGTCATTATTTAATTTAATTGTTAATGCTACCGTGTGCTTCTTAACTATCGTGTGGATTGCTTATTGGAGATGCTAAGTGGCTGAAGGATATTTTGGGGTTGTTCCCAAGACTTGACTTCTGAATGATATTATGCCGCTTTCTGCTTTTCGGGCATCGCCCTGTCAAAAGGCTTATGGTGCTCCTTTTCACATGTTTGTGTCTTGCTACTTAAAAAATCATTGTGCCCCAGTTCCTTAAAAACTGGTTTTCCTTTCATCGCTCCCATTTTGGCACTACCCAAATTTCATGGATTAGCCCAGATATTTTAGATTTGTCTGTTCGTAATGAATGACACTGTGGAGAGGTGCTATATGCTTATCATGTTCTTTGCAGTACTTTCTATGTCAAGCATTTGAGGTCATTAATCATCGTGTTTTGTTTCTTTAAAAAAGAAGAGGTAACTGAAGAGGAAATGACAAGGGCTATTATGTCCATAATTTTATTTTGCCATTTATCAGTTATCATTGCCCTTATCCAAATGAGGGATATGTGGTGTATTTGAATAAATTGAAATTTTGGTTCAACTGAGCACATACCTGCCTGTTTTTTCCACAATTGACTAGATAGCTGTTACGTCACAGGTACTAATTCAGCCATGGATGTGTTTTTATATGCAATTACTGTTTATGAAACTGATGCTACCCTTTCCTTTTCATTTCAATGGGACCTATACTTGTAATCTGTTTCTTAGTGTGATGGAATTAGCCACCATTCACATTCTAGCTTACTACAGTTTTGTTTCACTGAAGCTTAGATATGGGATACGGCAGGACAGGAGCGGTTTCAAAGTCTTGGTGTGGCATTTTATCGGGGAGCTGACTGCTGTGTTCTCGTATACGATGTGAATGTTACCAAGTCATTTGAAAAGCTCAATAACTGGCGTGAGGAATTCCTAATTCAAGTAAGTAACCTGCTTATTAGCGATCTATACGTACGTCACTGTGTTTGCCAAAAAGAAAAAGACTCACTGTTCATTATGCAGGCTAGCCCATCAGATCCAGAGAATTTCCCATTTGTTGTGCTTGGGAACAAGATTGATGTTGATGGTGGTAACAGCCGGACAGTGAGTATTTCCCATCACAAGTTGCTATCCACTGGATTTATTCTGCACTGTTGTTAATTTTCTTTGATCTTCACTTTTCAGGTTTCTGAGAAAAAGGCTAAAGCATGGTGTGCTTCAAAGGGAAACATCCCCTACTTTGAGACGTCGGCTAAAGAAGGCTTCAATGTAGAGGCTGCTTTTGAGTGTATAGCTAGGAATGCTGTCAAAAATGAGCCAGAAGAAGATATGTAAGTTTGAATAGTATAACTCAAGTGTATATTATGCATACAGTCAGCCTTGTGGTGTAACTTGTTATATGTTTTACCAACTTTTGTAGGTATCTTCCTTATACAATTGATGTTGGGGGCGTTGGAAGGCAACAACGTTCGACAGGTTGTGAATGCTAGAAGATATGGAGCACGGCGATTTGCTCGGTTGGTTGGTTTGATTCTCTAGGGCTTATTGTTTGGGTAGCCTGTTTCCTATCATATACATATGTGTTTAGTTTGCAAAACTGCTATTTGTGGATACTTGATAGTCTGGCAGTCTGCATGCGGCTGCTTATTGTCGACTCCCCTATGTAGATGCAGAGAGTTCATTTGTAACTGCCGTTTCAGTGTTGTATTGGCGCTAGATGCTAGTGTTGTAATGCTTTTGATTGCTGATGAATTTGCATATATGTATCCATGGACAGATGTTTTGGTTAGTGTTGCTGTAAATGGACAGAACATGTGCCCATTTTGTTAGTGTTGGTTTGGTTCGTTGGTTTGACAGTGTTGTAATGCTTTAGTCTGGTTTCTCTACAGTGCCCATTTGACCGTCGCTGCCTCCCTGGGAATGGGGGGCCATGGGGCTGCTATGGAACCTAGCTGGCTAGCTGCTGACCTTGGAAAATATGTGTTGCTTATCTCTATACTTGGATTTCTTTTTCTGTCAGTTCTCTGAATCACAGGGATTGTCTTCATCTCTCAATCTCCATCAACCAAAACAGATTCCCAACGGAACCCATTTGTCATCGTCTGCGTTCTTATCGCAGCGCCGTCGCCACTAATCTAACATAGCAGTGAGGCAACCCATGCTCATTTTTCCACAAGCCAAAATTGCCACAACCTCTCTTTCCAAAATAATAATAATAATAAATGCCACAACCTCATCGAATCATTGACACGAGTCTATATTCCGGACACCTGTCATTGGACGACACAACGCGTACCATACACGAGAAATTGGTGCAAACATGAACTACTATTACCTTGCTCCTTGCTCGCTTCTCATTGGACCGTCCATATACCATACATCTCATTGGACCATACGTACCGTACCAAACATACCATACGTCTCATTGAATCATACTTACCTCCATACGTGAGAGCACTGGTGCAAACATGGACTATAATTATCTTGCTCGCTTCTCATCCGACCATCCATATCATACGTGAGAGCACTGGTGCAAACATGGACGTCTCACAGTTCCTTGCACTGCTGCTCAATGCCCTCCTCTCCCTGCTCTTCCTCTCCACCGGGACCGGGAGGAAGACGCTACGCGGCGGCGATGGCCGCCGGCTGCCGCCGTCGCCTCGGGGACTTCCTATCCTGGGACACCTGCCACTTCTGGGGCCCCTGCCGCACCGGAAGCTGTGGGCGATGGCGCAGGCGCACGGCCCCGTCATGCTCCTCCGCTTCGGCAGCGTGCCCACGGTGGTGGCCTCGTCGGCGGCCGCGGCGCAGGAGGTGATGAAGACCCGTGACCTGGCGTTCGCGAGCCGCCCCAGGATACGCATGGCCGAGCGCCTCGTCTACGGCCGCGACATGGCCTTCGCGCCCTACGGCGAGCACTGGCGCCAGGCGCGCCGCGTCTGCGTGCTCCACCTCCTGAGCCAGCGCCGCGTCAGCGCCTTCCGCGACGCCCGGGAGCAGGAGGTCGCCGCGATGCTCGCTCGCGTCCGCGCCGCCGCCGCCGGCGCAAGCGACGGCGCGGTCAACCTCACCGCCCACATCATCTCCTACACCAACGGCATCATCTCCCGCGCCGCGTTCGGCGACAAAGGAGGGAGCTATTACGACGGGCCCGACGGCGGCGGCGAGAAGCTCACGAGGCTGTTCGCCGACTTCGAGGGGCTCCTCGGGACCGTCACCATCGGGGAGTTCGTGCCCTGGCTGGCGTGGGTCGACGCGCTCATGGGGCTGGACGCCAAGGCCACGCGCACGTCCGCGGAGATGGACGCCTTCCTCGAGCGGGTCATCGCGGACCACCGCCAGAGGCGCCGTGGCGGCCACCGTGACGGCGACGATCACCGGGACTTCGTCGACGTGCTGTTGGACGTGAACGAGGACGAGGCGGACGCCGGTCGAGCCAAGTTTGACGACGTGGCCATCAAGGCCATTATCCTGGTACTAAGTTTCGCCAGCAGAAATTCACATGCCCATGTCTGTATGTTCATGATATCCAATAATAATCCAGGACATGTTTGCCGCCGCCACTGACACGACCTACACGACGCTGGTATGGGCCATGGCGGAGCTCATCAACCACCCACACGAGATGCGCAAGGCCCAGGACAAGATCCGCGCCGCCGTCGCCGGCGGCGACCGCGTCACCGAGGACCACCTCGAGAAGCTGCTCTACCTCAGGTGCATCATCAAGGAGACGATGCGGCTACGGACGCCTATTCCGCTCCTGTTGCCCCGTGAGACGACCGTGGACACGGAGCTGCTGGGCTACCACGTCCCAGCGCGAACCCGTGTGATCGTCAACGCCTGGGCCATCGCGCGGGACCCCGCGACGTGGGAGCGCGCCGACGAGTTCGTGCCAAAGCGGTTCGCCGGCGACGACCTCACGGGGGACTACATGCTCGGGCAGGACTTCAGGTTCGTGCCGTTCGGCGCCGGGAGACGAGGGTGTCCTGGGGTGGGGTTCGCTGTGCCGCCCATGGAGCTGGCGCTGGCGAGCTTGCTGTATCACTTTGACTGGGAACTGCCAGCGGGAGGGGCGTCGAAGCTGGAGTTGGACGAGCTGAACGGGCTGTCCGTGCGGCTCAAGGCGAACCTGTGCTTGGTTGCTAAGCCATGGTGTCGTCCGTAATAAGATCACCACGCATGTCTTTGTTGCTAGCGAGATTAAAACATGTGCGTGATTTTAGTTGCACTGTGTAAGCGTAATCGATCATAGTGTATCACGTGCACGCATAAAAGTGAATCATGGAACACGATCTAGATGCAAGTTTATGTTTATATTTCCTATATATGGTTTCGAACCCTCACACGGAAATTCATGTCTCCTTTTCTAGCCGTGTCCAAGCATTAAAAGTAGATCTACTCTTAATCCTTGGACAAGAAAAGGAAAGTGCTTGCAGTATAGCTAAGAATGGAACGAGGCTTCTTGATAATTGAAGAGATAGCCTTTCTAGCTAACCTTTTTTTTATTTTGGGCCTAGATGCACTGTATTTTTTTTCTTTCTTTTTTCTGCTCCTCTTTTGTACATAAACGATTCTTTCATTTAATTAAAAATATAAAAATATAGGTAGGGAACTTTCCTGCCGTTTCGGTAAAAAAAATCATTATTTCTAGATTGTCAAGAAACTAGTTTCCTGTTTTTAGCAGTGTAAGTTGAAAATACACCAACCACAAATGCCAACCAAACTAATAGAGCATCTCCAATATTTTTTTCTTAAACTCACTTGGTAAATTATCATTTAGAGAGTGATTTAAATAAAAATCACTCTATATCTTTCACCCTCGAGCATATTCTCTATAACTTGTGCGTACTTTGAAGTGCTAGATTCACTCTCCATCATTGGCTAGCTATAAATCCGAATATAGAAGATGGCAAAATTTGGAGATATCCACCATTTTTTTGCCACTTCCCCCGATGTCATCCCACAAGCAGCATGGGGGCTGTCGCTCCCGTGAGGGGCGACTCGGGTGGCGTCACCGCCGGCCACCGAGCGCCCCCCCTCTCTGTCCTCCCTCCGGCTGCCGTCGTCGCCCTCCCCGCAACGGCGGCGGCCCGCGGCGGCGCCCTACAAGGGGCCTGTGCGCGCCCCGACCAGCTCCTCCCTCCACCACCCCGCTCCGCCGCCTCCCCCTCCACCTTTTCCCCTCTTCTCCGGCATGCTCCGACGGCGAGCGGCAGGGACCGGCCGGATCCGGCCCCGGGTAGGCTAGATCCGGCGCCTGGGGGTGCCCTGCCTCCCTTCCTCGGCCGCGGTGGGCCCGTCACCCCCCTCCCTAGGCAGCCGGCGATGGCTGGCGGACTTAGCGAGGAACGACCGGATCCGGCCCCTAGTGGGCCAGATCCGGCGTCGGGTGGTGCCCAGCCACCCCCCGCGGCGGCGGTCCCCCCTCGGCCCCGGCAGGCGGCCGGAGCTGGACGTGCTCCTTCTCTGGTGGCCTTGGGGGCCGTCGGCGTGCGCCCCCCTCCCTCCTCGATGGGATGGCGGTGGTCGACCGGCTGGCCAGTGGAAGGGCCGGGTCCAGGCCCGCTGGGGGCCGGATCTAGGGTCTGCTTGTTGCCCAGGAACGGGGCCGGGGGGCCCGCCTGCTGGGGTGCCGGGATGGCTGCTCCCAGTGGCTACTGGAATGTGGCGTGCTAGTGTTGTGCTTCGGCGTCGCCGTGGTGGTGTGGCCAGAGGCGGTGTCCTTGGTGCCTGCTGTCGTGCTGTGGTGGTGTGATGGACGGCAGCCAGGGGGCGCTCGAGCTTTGCCGTGGTGGTATGGCTGGTGGCGCCAGCTGCTTCCTTGCATTGCACTCTGCCCTTGGTACAGCTCTTGCTGGACCTCCGTGGCCCTGCCGATGGCGGACTGGGGTGAAAATCCTTCTTGGCTTCCCTAGCTAGCTGACGACGGTTGTGGCAGAACCTCCTAAATTATATGGCCCACACGTATGATTATTGTCTAAACAGACTCCAAATAACCATGATTGTGTTCCATACAACTTAAAAAGTCTATCGGGTAAATCCCGAATCATCCATGATTCTCCGAGCAGGATCAATCATTGTAGAGAGATATTGCAGTATTACAATAGTTTAATATAAATAAAATACCATGGGGTAAAATAGCGGAAGACTTACAATAACATAAGTTTACAAACCTCTGAGTTTCAAATATTTACAACAATAAGTTTAGGTTATACAAACCATAATAGTAGTGGAGCAGCAGAAGGTTACCATACTAAACAAAAGCTCTGCCCAAGAGCTAAACCTCTTTACTCATCGTCGCTTTCCTCGACGACTGTCATGCAGCAGGATGCAAAACAGTCCTGTCCATGAAGCTCACCTGCAACAAGGGTTCAACAAACCATGAGTACAAAAGTACTCAACAAGACTGACCCGACGAAAAAGAAGGGTGGAGACTCAAGAAATGCAGGCTAGAGGGATAAGGTAAGGCTTGTAAGAGATAAAAAATTTTACAGAAAAGCTTATCAGAAAGAAAAGGTTGCTTGGGCTAGCTCCCATTATCAACCAACTTCATTATTGATCCTTAATTTTTATTCAAGTTGTTACTACGATGATGAACACCGATCGAGTCTTCTTTTCTGAGAAGCAACGGCGATTCGAATCCATTTTTATACCCAGCTGGGACCTAGGTCACTGGAATACCGGAGACTTTAACTCCGATGCACCCCAGGTAACCGATATACCGGGATAACAACCGCAGCCGTATATCACCACATGGCACCCGTGAGCTCTGCGGCCCAGCGTACCGAGATACATGGGAACTTAAACCCCACAGTAAAACACACTATGACACAGATGGGATCTCTGGCCCCACGCTAGGTCACTCCATGATATACACGGCTCTAACCATCCGTATACCACTTCATGCATGTG
The DNA here is from genome assembly GCA_023333625.1 of Bothriochloa decipiens. NCBI lineage: Eukaryota > Viridiplantae > Streptophyta > Magnoliopsida > Poales > Poaceae > Bothriochloa > Bothriochloa decipiens. Next base: position 1,269,358 of record CM041634.1, on the reverse strand, counting down.
GATTTCTAATTTCTCGATATCACCAGTTCACCAACGGATGGGACCTAGGGCATCAACAGACGAGAACACTATAGAAGGACTCCATTCCCAGTGCAAGTTCGCCGTCCGGACTCGATTTATTACTAATATCAAGCTTTTAACAGGAAAAACAATCTCATCTTTTTTATTCTTTTGCCTTTGAACCAATAAATAAATAAGCAGGACTAAGCATTACTACTTATCTTCCCCACGCAGGTAACAAGGAATAAGGCAATAAGACAGGTAATGCAATTGGTGGGTTTCCACTCAACTCCTATTACTTAATGCAACATATCATAGCTGAAGCGGTAAAACTTTTATAAGTAGAATAGGGTTTAAATGCATCCGGGGCTTGCCTTGATATTCGGGGTAGACGGGTTCGAACTCTGGATCAGCTCCCGATTCCTGAATTTTCTCGTCCTTCGGATCTGGGCGATAACGTTAACGCTCCGTTAACGAAAACTATTCGATGATTAATATGCTTTAACATGATGGAATAGTAAACATGATGCTCGATGAATGCATGATCAGATTAAGGGATCGAGTATAACTTTTCTTCACGATAAAGTTGCAAGCTAACAAAACTTCGCTTATATAACTCATTAGGGTTAACTACGCCATTTAAGAGGTTAATTAAACACATAAAATAACGTTAATTAAGCTCTAATGACATGATTAAGATAAATGCAAACAATTAATTAAAGTGCCAAAGGTCATTAGGGTTAATGACCCAAGGTCATCAATCAATCCCAAAGTCAAACAAATCCTATAATGATTAAGCTTAACTAAAGGGTTAATTAAATATTTAAAAGCATTACATAAAGGCATAAAAATTAAAGTTATCAAATTAAGCCCAAAATTTTATTTTAGAAATCTCTTAGCTTAATTAGATGGCAAAACAAATTTTAGAATTAAAAGCCAATTATTTTATTTATTAAAAATCATTGAAGGTCTATTTTTCAATTAAAAGGGATAATTTTAACATATGCAAAAAGTACTCAAATTTGGCATTTCATATTTTTTCTAGGTAGATGACATCATAAGGAACACTCACAAAAATTTTCAGAATTTTTGGAGCTATATATGAATTACTATGATTTTTCAAAGAAAATAGCATTTAAATCATTTTCTGAACATAGAAAAAGAAAATCGGCACAGTACCCCGCGCTGACCGACGGCGGCGCGGCGGTTGACCGTCGATTCGTCGCCGACGGTGAGGTCTCCGGTGACACGGTTTGCTCCTACGGGCTCATCTCGACATGGCGCGTCGATTGAGGTAGCTAACGGTGTTGGGGAGCGGCGGCGGCACCCACGCCGACGGCCATGGCGGCGCGGCGGCGTCGCTCACCGGAGCGATTTTCGGCGACGGCGACCACACAGACTCACGCAGGGCACTCAGGCGAGCATGTTTGGCAACAAGATGACACCGTCTCCGGGTCCCTAGCCAAAGCAGCAACGCGCGCGGCGGAGCGGCATGGCCATGCCGGCGGCGAGCCACGGTGGCCGACGGCTACGAGGCGAGAGGAGTGAAATTGATGGCACAGATAGATGCAGGAGCTCACCACGGCGCTGACGTGCATGTTAATGGAAGCTCGGAGCTGCTGGGTTGAGCTGCGGTCGGCGGCGCTGATGGCGGCGGCGGCGCTCCGATGGCAAGACGGCGTCACGACGGTCTCCGGCAATGCACTGCTCAAACCAAGGTGCGCATCAGGTGCAAGATGACACGGAGAACACGGTAGCGGGGTCAAAGGTAAAATATATTCACCTCCGGCGGCGGCAAACGACGGCGATGGCACGGCGGCTCGGCTGGCCGGCCGCGGGGAAGAAGGCGACGTGCGGGTAGCTCAAGCGGGGAGAGCAAGCACTAACTGGCCCAAGATGACCGTGAGGACGTGGCGGAGCTAATGGCAAGCACAATCAGACAGAGATGAAGCATTGGCGATGAATTTCAGCGGCGGAGCGAGGTCGTCGGCGACGGCGGCGGGAAGAAGAAAGAAGAAGAACGGCGTCGGACGACCGATATTTATAGCACGGAGTCGCTGGATGGACTGGCGACACGAAGGCGACGAAGTTTCTCGCATCCATGAGCGCTCTGGCGACCGAGAGGGTGCGACGGTGGTTGGCGGCGCGAGATGAGAAGCCGGCCATGGCGATCACCGATAGGGTTAGATACTGTTCGAGTTAATTACAGAAATGCCATTCATTTCAAAATACAAATTACTCCCAAATTTATATAAGAACTTGAAAATTTCCAAAAATATCATTTGCATAACATTTCAAGAGATACACTTTTCCTTTAAGTGACATCCTCAAATTTTGTCTAGATTTTGAAATTTGAATTCGGATTTGAAAAGGGGATAAAACCCTAGAAACAAGCATTTGAAATTACTTTTGATTTTTCAATAAAACTTGAAAATATTCAAAACTATGAAATGTTGAGCTTGTTAGACCAAACATCTTTTATATACAAAATTTGCCAAATTTATGTATAGTTTTTGAATTATAGTTTTAAAAATCAAAAGGGGATAAATGCTGAAAACTGTATTTTCAAATTAGTTTGAAATTCCTTTTGGAAACTTGAAAAACTTTATATACCAACTTTGTAGCTCTTGTCGAGATCTACAAACTGTCTTTTTAGAGTATCTCCAATTTCCTTATATATTTTGAATTAGAAAAAAGGGGATAAAACTAGGTTTTGAAATAAAGGGTTTTTGAAATAGAATTTAAACTCAATTTGGTTTCTAACTTTAATTGGTTGGTTATTAGTGATCACAAACATCATCCAAGGACATTTTTAGGTCATTGACACAATGACACCCTTGGTTGACCAAGTTGACTTTTTAAAAAAAACTTTTATAGCATTTCCAATTTGAATTTAAATTTGAATTGCCAGGCTTAGAAGTAAGCTTTGGAATCCAAATTAAACTTTAAATATGGAAATCATTTTTAGGGTTGGACTTAGACTTATACACTATGCTTGACACTAGTGTAAACATAGTTTACACCTCAAGTACACAGAGTATAAACTAAGCATTTGCGATGACATTCGAAAATAGGGTTTTATCATTTCATGTGACAAAACATTACAGAAGCTCAATCAACCTATGAAATGTAAACTTGTTTTAGTTGATGCACATTAAGGTTGACTTAAACATGAATGCTTTGCGATGCATATGATAACATGGCATGTTTTAGTTAATATAACACCAGAGGTGTTACAACGGTGGCGCCCTGCATCATCACCTTCTTGGAGGCGTCGTCTTCAGTTCTTCATCGGAGCACGTTGGGGCAAGCTTGTGGATGAAAATCCCTGGTGGCTACCCACAGCGAAGTTGGCGTCCACGGATGTCAATTCCTTCCTCAAGGCTTCGTTGATGCTCATTGCTTGTCTCCTTCGTTCCGGTCTCCTGCATGTCGCTCCTCCCGTCTGGACTCCGGTGTCGCTGCGCCAAGCCTTTTTGCGCTTCATGCTTCTCATCACCGTGGTATGTCTAATAGCTGATAGTGGTAGCTGTAGTCTTTTTGTTCCGGTGAATGCTTTGCCACCGAGGAGTGTTTGGCGGATGCTTTGCTGCCGAGGAGTCCTTCATTGCTTGGGCGGATGCTTGGCCGCCGGTGTATCTACAGGTAAGTCTTCCTCATCGTGGTCCTCAGGGCGTCGTCCCTTAGTGACTTGGAGGACCATTTGCTGCCGTGGTGCTTTGCCGCCGAGGACGCGTCTCCGACAGATCGGCCGTTGAGGTCGCTGAGGTGGGGACGGATGCTTGGCCGTCTGGAGTTTATTCCGGTGGATGCTTTGCCACCGAGGTGTGGTCAGTGGAGGCTTTGCCATCGAGGACGCGTCTCCGGCGGTTGGCTGTTGAGGTCGCTAAGGTGGGGACGGATGCTTGGCCGTCTGGAGTTTATTCTTGCTGTTTCGTCTACGGCTCCTTTCGCTATTGGCTATCTAGGTGTTGAGATATAGTTTGTATTAGGCTCAGTTCTTGGGGTTGTTAGGTAGAGGGTGCCCCCCCATGTTCTTGCTTTGTGTTTATATGTTGGGGCTTCGTCGGTAATCCTAGGATTACTCACGAACCCTTTTGTACTAACTATGTGTAGGTTTATTGACCATTCTCTTCTTCTTAATAAAATACGGGCTATATGCCTGCTCTCAAAAAAAAAGCAGCACGGGGGTTCCTCTTCGAGCTGCCATGCATGTGAGTATGTGACGTTCTCTCCCTCGCCTCTCTTCTCCTTGCCTTCGCCCGAGTTGAGGGCAAAGGTCAAGCATTTGCAAGGATGGTGTGGCGACAGGGCATTCCTCGTCTCGCCGCGCAATGTCATACGGGTGGCACAATGCCTTCTTACAAGTTGCAACACTACTCTTGTAGGCTCTTCTAATTCTAATGCTCTAGGGACAAGATCCGTAGCGCCCATACATCCATTGTTCTCTCAAGCGGTTGTGGCACGTGGTGGCGTAAATAGAAATTGTGGAGGATTCTTGTTTGATTTTATTATACATGGTATGTTTAATGATGAAAAAGGGAGATCTTCACTCATTTTACAGTTTTATATGGTAGCCACAGCATATAATTATTAGGTTCTTTTTTTTTTGAAACTATTCAGTCACAATCAGGTTTTCTTTTTCGTTTTCGAAGAATAAATTAAAAATAAAAAACAATCTTGCTACTTTGTCGGTTTCGCTTTGTTAGATTGTGCTGCTACCACGGACATATCCTGTTATTTAGTGGTGTTTTCAGTTTCCAAATGCAATTTTGAATTTTCTGGATGGCTCTGATTTGGAGCTTAACTTTTGCCACTGATGATAACGGGTCGTGGAAAGCTTGTGTTCCTTATGTTTATTATGCGTAGAATCTAATATAGACTTTTTGGGTGCTCTATACATACAAAAGGATAATGGCGGTGTGTCCTCAATGATGTATTTTGTATGTACCATTGAGGACGAGGACTTTGGTGGGCACACCATCATCACCTCAGCTCGGCGCAGTGCCAGACATGGACATCTCACCGTTTGTTGGACTGCTGCTGGTTGCTCTCCTCTCCCTGCTCCTCTTCGCCACAAGGAGCAAGGGTTCTCCGTCCAGCAGGGATGGCCGGCGGCCACTGCCGCCGTCGCCGCCGGGTCTTCCCCTCCTCGGCCACCTGCCCTTTCTTGGCTCCCTGCCACACCGTAAGCTTCGATCAATGGCCGCGTCCTACGGTCCCGTCATGCTCCTTCACCTGGGTTGCGTTCCAACCGTGGTGGCCTCCTCGGCGGCCGCGGCGCAGGAGGTGATGAAGGCCCGCGACCTGGCGTTCGCGAGCCGCCCCAGGGTGCGCATGGCGGAGCGCCTCCTCTACGGCCGCGACATGGCCTTCGCCCCCTACGGCGAGTACTGGCGCCAGGCGCGCCGCGTCTGCGTGCTCCATCTTCTCAGCCAGCGCCGCGTCAGCGCCTTCCGCGACGCCCGGGAGCAGGAAGTCGCCGCGATGCTCGCTCGCGTCCGCGCCGCCGCCGCCGCCGGCGGACACGACGGCGCCGTGAACCTCACCGCCCACATCATCTCCTACACCAAGGGCGTCATCTCCCGCGCCGTGTTCAGCGACGACGGCCGGAGCTACGGCCTCGACGGCGGCGAGGGTGAGAAGCTCGCGAACCTGTTCGCCGACTTCGAGGAGCTGCTTGGGACGGTGACCGTGGGGGAGTTCGTGCCGTGGCTGGCGTGGGTTGACACGCTGATGGGGCTGGACGCCAAGGCGGCGCGCACGTCCGAGGAGATGAGCGCCTTGCTCGACCGGGTCATCACGGACCACCGCCAGAGGCGCAGTGGCAACCGGCAGCGGCCAGAGGAGGACGATCACCGGGACTTCGTCGACGTGCTGGTGGACGTGAACGAGGCCGGCGGTGTCAAGTTTGACAACGTAGCCATCAAGTCAAATATCCTGGTACGTCAACATATATAATTTGTAGAAATGATTGTAAACAATATAAATAAGAATAGCACAGTTCGATCTTTAGTACACACGCACAGGCATGCATGTCCAGGTCATGTTTGCCGCCGCCACGGACACGACCTACACGACGCTGGTATGGGCCATGGCGGAGCTTATCAACCACCCACACGAGATGCGCAGGGTCCAAGACGAGATCCGAGCGGCCACGACGTCGTCACCGAGGAGCACCTCGACAAGCTGCACTACCTCAGGTGCGTGATCAAGGAGACGCTCCGGCTTCACGCGCCGGTGCCGCTCCTCCTGCCCCGCGAGACGATGGAGGACACGGAGCTGCTTGGCTACCACGTTCCGGCGGGTACCCGCGTCATCGTCAACCCCTGGGCGATCGCACGGGACCCCGCGACGTGGGAACGCGCCGATGAGTTCGTGCCGGAGCGGTTCGCGGACGACGGCGACGAGAACGTGAAGACGGACTACTTGCTTGGGCAGGACTTCAGGTTCGTGCCGTTCGGCGCCGGGAGGAGAGGGTGTCCTGGGGTCGGGTTCGCCGCGCCAGCCATGGAGCTGGCTCTGGCGAGCTTACTGTATCACTTTGACTGGGCGCTGCCGGCCGGCAGAGCATCGAAGGTGGAGATGGAGGAGCTGAACGGGTTGTCCGTGAGGCTCAAGGCAACACTGCATTTGGTTGCAAAGCCATGGTATCCTCATCAATAAGATCAATCATCATCGTGTCTTTGGTAACATAGGATCGAAACATATGTGCGTGATTTTGGTTGTGTAATCATATAGTATGATGTGGAATGTTACATTTGTATAAGCATGAATCATTCTATTCTACAAGGTTTACACTAACCGGTTTTCAAAGATGTGTGCCCGATTAAGAAAGAAGTATCTTTACAAATGTCTCCAGGGAGCACAAGTGGCTATCATGAGTGAGCAGATTGTAAAAAGGCTCAACGGCTGTCCACTAATAGCAACGTCACTTGGAGAAAATCTATGGAGTAAGATGGATCATAGCGAGTGGAGCTTAGTACTAGACCCAAAGTTTCAGTATATTGCTATACCAAGTGTCCTTGAGGTTCTTTATCTCAGCTATTTGGATCTCCCTCAAGAAGTGCAAAACTGTTTTCGGTATTGCAGCTTATTTCCTCCAAAGCACAAATTCAATGTTGAAGAACTTGTTGATATGTGGATTTGTTCAGGAATAATATCACAAAGGCCAGGAAAGTTAGGAGTGAAGGACATATTCAACATGGAAGCTATTGCTAGAGATTACTTTGATTATCTAGTAAAAAAATCACTCCTCACAGTAGCTGCTCCTCTAGAAAATCACTATATAATGCCTGATTTAGTCCATGAGCTCGCACGATATGTATCTGGCAAAGAAATTCTATGGATTTCATCTCTTAATGGCAATATTTGTGTTCCAACTACCGTACGACATTTATCCATTGAAGGAATTAACCATGAAGTCATTAAAGACCTGTCTCAATATACGGATTTGCATCTGCGTACACTTGTCATAAGATCTGATAATAATGGAGAAAGTTTCAGTGAACCAGAAGTTGCAAGTAATCTGAAGAAGCTCATAAAGGGAAGCAAATCATTACGGGTTCTGTGCCTATATGGGAGTAATTGTTTTGCCTTGAAGCTTGCATTTTCCAAATTGAAACATCTCCGTTATGTCTCTGCATCAAGCATTGATGCTTCTGGTCTCTGTGAAATTTTTGAGCTGCACCATATGGAAGTCATCAAGATCCAAAATGTAAACTGTAAGGAGAAAATGAGCTTTCGTGGTCTAGGTAACTTGCTGAAGTTGCGGAAGTTGGATCTTCCAGGAGATACTTTATCACGGATCAGCCACATTGGGCAATCAACTACTCTTCAAGAGTTGTGTGGGTTTTATATCACAGGAGAGCGAGGGCACAAAATGGAAGAATTGAGGGATTTAATCAGACTTCAGAAAGTTTGCTTGGAAAATATTCAGAATGTTCATAATCATGATGAAGCATGATGTGCTGAATTGAACAACAAGCCGAACATTAAATTATTGTGTCTCGAGTGGTCTAGTGATGGAAGGGCGGCCCTGGTGCTTTACCGCCTGTGACCAAGAGGTCCAGGGTTCAAGCCCCAGCCTCTGCACATTTGTGCAGGATGACTGCTGGCTATTTTTCCTTCCCCAGACCCAGCAGTGCAGGAGCCTACGGCACTGGGTACGCCCTTTTTGAGTGGTCTAGTGATGAAGATCAGTTTCATGAATATGAGGTACTTGATAGTCTCGCTCCTCATAAAAATCTCAAGCAATTGATAATCCGTGGATACAATGGTGCCATACATCCCAGGTGGATGAATAATAGTTGTCTTCCTAACTTGTTGTGTCTCAAGCTTGATGGATGTGTGGAATGGGTCTACCTTCCAAACCTTAGTACGCTGCGTACACTGAGGCATTTGTATTTGGGCCGACTTTTCAAGTTAGGGGAAACCAACAGCCAGACTGATTGGATACCACCATGTCTCTTGACTTTAATTGTGAAAGATTGTCCTGCACTTCTAAAGTTACCTGATCTGCCATTGACTCTTCAGCTGCTAGACATTTCTGATTCTAGAGTAAGTCATCTACCAAGCATGTCTATTAATCAGCCAAGTGATTCTCCTGCACAGCTATCTCAGTTGCGCTTTGAGTCATGCAAAAACCTAGACCCTGAGTCTTGTCTCACGCAGTTGGGTGATTACAAAGCATTGACTGAATTATCAATTATCAGCTGCAGTAGTGTCACTTACCTTCCTGCTGAGAGTATTTTCAGAAGCTTATCTAAGCTGGAGAAGGTTAATATCAGTGATTGTGAAAGATTGTCATCATTGGGTGGACTAGGTGCCCTTAGTTGCCTTAGGGAACTAAATATCAAGAGCTGTCCCAACCTTGTTACTTCAACATCACCTTCCCAATCATTGATGTGGCATTCATTGCTTCTTGAAACTCTTGAAATTGATGACTGCAATTTGTTGTCTGTGAAACCACTGAGCGATTTGAGGAACACAGAACATGTTATCATATCTGATGGATCAAGAATGGCTACACTCCCATTAAACTGGTTAGAGGAAAACCTTTCTGTGCTGGAAAGTATAGAGGTAAGAAATGCTACAGCTTTGTCAACATTGGTGTCAGGCTCAGGGATGGAAAAATTTTCATCGCTTCGGCGGATTTGTTTGACAAATGCATCGGCTCATAAACTACTTCCAAACATGCCCCCAAATCTGTGGGCTTTTAAAGTCAATGGTTGTCATGCTGATTTCAAAAGCAAATATCAAAGAGGTGGCGTTGGATGGAGGAAGATCATCAACAGTTCTGATGTGACTATTATGTGAGGTACGTACCCTGCTGTTTGATGTATGGGCATTTTTGTTTAATTGTGGATACTGGGAAATGAAACTTATTAGAAATATATGAAGCATGACAGACTATAAACATGTGTTGTGAAATGGCATAATGCCTGTCTGTTTCTTTTGCTGAAATTGAGGTCTAAATTTATATAGAAACTGCATGGCTTGTGACTTCACTCAGGTCAACACTTTGTATGGTGCAGTTCATTGTCATGGTGTTTTTACATGCGTGGTGCACTGTTGTCATTTGAAAGGTTGGTTTGCCTCCTGAATTGGTGTCCAGTAGTTTGCTTCTGATGAGAAATAGTGCTATATAAATTAAGAAACTATCTTGATGATTTGATTTTAGACTTTGTGCCAAGACACCTCATTTGTTCTCTGCCTGTAGTGTAATAGCTTTAACATTTCTGAGAAATGTGTGGCCTGGCAATTGGCAAAAACAAATTGATGGTTGCTATTCGCATGGCAATGCATCGGGAGTCTTTCACAAATCACATATGGCATTTTTTTATGGTCAGCATGATAACTAGGAACTGTTGTGGCTGTTTGGTGGCAGGTCTCGCTTTAGCTGTCAAGTTGGGCGATGCTGTTACATTTCAAGCATTGGAGTTGCTGGGAAGAGAACATGCTGTATTCTGCTTGGATTGGATGGAGAGATTTTTGCAGATTCATTTTTTTTTTTTTGTTGTTGAATAGCCGAGCAGTGCCTATGTAGCCGAGGAGGATTGCAGTAGCCACGATTGTTCTTAGACAGTAGTTAGCTCTATAGTGGTCTGTTGGTTTGATGTTGTGTATGACACTTTTGGAGAGACTTGGCGCTGGTGATCCTGCTACACGCGCCAATGCAGTGTGAAGTGCTAAGAATTCACCGGTCTAGTCTACACATGTTTTGTCGGTGCGTCGAATTGCCTCAGCGCTGTTTTGGAATGCTGCTATCAAAACCGAATTATTGTTGGATTGTGTAGTTGCTGTCTTGTCTCGTTTTGTAGCATTTGTGACCCTATTTTCCATGGTCTAAACAATACAGTAGTATGACTTATCACGTATGAGCGACGATGATTTAGGCTTTAGAGTATACCTGTCCTGACTCCTGAGTACTGTACATAGCAAATGGCCCTATTCCAATTTTAATGACCCAATAGAAAGAAAGAATTATGGATGGGCCTTAAGTATTATTATGATTAATATATATACTCCCTCCATTCTAAATTATAGTTCGTTTTAACTTTTTTGGTGATGTATTTTGCTATGTAACTAGATAAATAATATGTCTAGATATATAACAAAATGTAAACACAAAAAAAGTCAAAGTGAACTGTAATTTAAAATGAAGGAAGAAATATATAATATAATATAATGGAATGGAATGGACCCAAAAGGAGACGAAAGACTAAGGTCTCGGTTTTTTACTTTCCAAAACTGTCCTCGCTCTTATAATTCCACGTCATCGTCGTCGTCCTCCGGGACGTCCTCCACGACGACTGTGGAGTAGTCGACCCCAGTTTGCCCGACGTTGTGGAGGACCTCATCCCCAAAGCCATCCACGATGGCTGCGCCGGGTAGCGTTGTTGAGGGTGCGCTCGCTGGCGGCGTGCGAAGGACCCCGTCCTCAACGCCGTCCGTCGCAGTAGCGCCATCTTCCTTGCCGGGCGCGGAGCAGAAGAGACCGAAGACGGGGAACCCCGACGGCTGCTGCTCAGCGTCAAACAACGTGGGCCAGGCCCCTTGGCCGGTGGCGGCGAGGAGCCGGAGGAAGCAGCCCCCTCCCGAGCAAGGTGCTCCACATCTCTAGCTCAAGGAAAGGCGACGACTTGGCAAGCCTTGGAGTCCCGACGATGGCCGAGGTGGCCATGACCGTTGTCTCAACCCGAGCCAAGGTGTCCCCTATGTCAAGGCTCGGGGAAGCGGCGGTCTTGGCCGACGCCGGCACAGGAGAGGCGGCCTGCAACGACGTCAACGAGGCCAAGCCAAATCCCGAGGCCACAGGCACCACATGTCCTTCGTCGGCACGGCACCCCGGGCCGTCCCCAACCGGCAAAGCACCGGCAGCGGCCACTGGCACGCCGGGCGGGGGATCCACAGGCGACGGGGCGGCGCCGGCCACCACCTCTGCGGGGGAGGGACGAGCGGAGGAAGGTCGTGGCGAGCTTGAGGACGACGCCACCGGCAGCGGCGGCGACCGCGCCTACGTGCACGACGGCGGGGCCGATACGGGCGGTGGCGGCGAGGAGGCGCTGGGCGACGTGCCCACATCCGCCTCGGGCTCGTCCACGGCAGCCACGGCCGGCGCGCGGGCCCCGGAGGCCGCGGGAGGCGCTCCGACGCCGGCGGACGCGGCCCCTACCGCCAGCGAACGGAGAGGCGGCGGCGTCACCCTGGGGTCGGGGGAAGGCCCATCTGGCCGTTGAGGGAGGGGTGGAAGAGACAGGGGGCCGAGAAGGGGAGCCGTGGGAGAAGGGAGGGGCCGCCGGCGCCAGAGAGCCGTGCGGCGGCGGCGGGTCAGGGGCGACCGCCAGGGGTGCCCCCTAGGGCTCCGCAGGAGCAGGTGGAGCGGGCCGGCCCATTTCCATGAAACCCAGTTCTCATGCGCCTAAGTTAAACATCTCCAATAATTTAGCAATGAATATGTAGAATTGGCAGAAACCACCGGAGCACCAACCTTAATGGCATCAGAGCATCACCTACTCACTATTTTTGTTTTGAGAAAACAGGAGGGGTGTGAGCCCTACTGAAGAATCTTTGGAGATACTGAGAGAAAATGATGTGTCAATTGATTTAACCTAACCTGATTTTTTTTCTTGAATACTTAAAAGATATGTGGATCTATATTAAGAGAAGGAGAGTTTTACACGAGCCATGTTTCTTGGGCGCACTAGGGCGGGTGAGCTGACCTGACCTGACCTACAGCCGCAGGTCAACAATGTCGCCATCGACACTGTTGAGATTAATATCGTGACAAGAAGATCACAAAGTGATTTATCACTCGCTACTCTGCCGTTCACTTCACACGAGTGTAGAACTGTAGACAGGTTTGCCATTTTGTTAGCACGAATCGAAATAAATAGGGGAGCGCACTCACAGTTTGTGGTGCGACGCTGCAAGCATGGACGTCTCGCCGTTTCTTGCACTGCTGGCCATTGCCCTTCTCTCCCTCGTGTTCTTCTTCTCCACTGGTGGCAGAGCTACTATCTCCCATGGAGATGGCCGGAAGAGCTTGCCACCGTCGCCTCCGGGCTTCCCTCTCCTCGGACACCTGCCCCTTCTTGGGTCGCTACCCCACCGGAAGCTCCAGGCGATGGCCGGAACGCACGGCCCGGTCATGCTCCTGCGTTTCGGCCGCGTGCCCACCGTCGTGGCCTCCACGGCGGCCGCGGCGCAGGAGGCCATCAAGACGCGCGACCTGGCCTTCGCGAGCCGCCCCTGCGGACCGTTGGCCGAGCGCCTTCCCTACGGCGGCCGTGACATGGCGTTCGCTCCCTACGGCCAGCACTGGCGCCAGGCGCGCCGCGTCTGCGTGCTCCACCTCCTCAGCCAGCGCTGCGTGCTCTCCTTCCGACGCGTTCGGGAGCAGGAGACCGCCGCCCTGCTCGACCGCGTCCGCGGCGCCGGCGCCGGAGCCGCTGTGAACCTGAGCCATGTCCTCGTCACCTACTCCAGCGTCGTCATATTGCGGGCCGCGTTCGGCAACGACGACTCCAGCAGCTACGGGCTCGACGGAGAAGGGGAGACTCTTAGGAAGTTGCTGGTCGACTTCGGGGAGCTGCTGGGCATGGGCACGCTCCGCGACGTCGTGCCGTGGCTGTGGTGGGTGGACGCGCTGAGGCGACACGGACGTTTGAGGCTCTGGATGCCTTGCTGGAGCGGGGCATCGCAGACCACCGTGCGCGGCGCCGTGGAGGCCGGCGGGAGGGAGACGGCGGCGGCGATGACGACGATGACAGTCGCCGCAGCTTCGCGAGCGTGCTGCTGGATGCGAAGGAAAAGGAGGGAGAGGCGGAAGGAATCCTGTTTGACACGGTAGCCATCAAGGCCATCATCCTGGTACGTGTGCTACTTCGCGATTTGACCTCGGTTACTTTTTGTGATCACATCCGTTTTATTTGTTTGATCTACGAGTATTCTAGTAATAATGCCATATATATGTGTATGGACATATGGTGCAGGACATGTTCCTCGGCGGCTCGGATACGACCACCTCTGTTGTGGAATGGGCCATGGCGGAGCTCATCAACCATCCGGACAAGATGCACAAGCTCCAGGAGGAGATACGCACGGCCATCCATGGCGGCGGCGACAACCAAGTTAACGAGGATCACCTCGGCAAAATGCGCCGCCTCAAGCCGGTGATCAAGGAGACGCTCCGCCTGCGCACGCCGGTGCCGCTCGTGGTACGGGAGACGATCGAGGACACGGAGCTGCTCGGCTACAACGTCCCAGCACGCGCCAGCGTCCTCATCAACGTCTGGGCCATCGCACGGGACCCGGCGACGTGGGAGCGTGCCGACGAGTTCCTGCCGGACGGTGGCTCGACGACGACGACGGAGCCGCGGCGGCGGGGCACGACTTCACGTTCTTGCCATTCGGTGGTGGGCGGAGAGGGTGCCCTGGGGCCGGGTTTGGCATGGCGAGCGTTGAGCTGGGGCTGGCGAACCTGCTGTACCACTTCAACTGGGAACTGCCGGCCGGTGGGCCGTCGACGGTCGACATGGACGAGCTGATGAGTGGAGTGTCCCTGAGGTTGAAGAAGCCTCTGCGTTTGGTCGCTAAGCCATGGTCTCCTTGGTAAGATCGATAGATCATGGTGTCGATCCTACTGTTATTCAGGCAATTAAATAAGATCGATCATGCAACCACATGCATGTCTGGCCTGCACAAAAGAAGAATTTTGGGCACCTGATGATACATAGAAAAGGTGATTAAATAAAGAGCTTAATTATCCACACGGCCCCCCTTCGGTCATATCTATATAATATCAAAATCCTTGGTAAAAGAAAAATATAAAGTTTGGATGCATGATTCACTATTCCATATAAGCATCCACGTATATAGTTGTCTATATGTAAATACTGGTACTTTCAAGGATTAATCTTGTAATTCTTATCCCCTCTTGACGAACATGCGTGGTGCTGGCACTGCCACATCAGTTTTCATGTAGGATGGGTTGATGAATGAAATAGCTCTCTCATGAGCTCATTGCACAACTTCGTGTACTCCGTACAAGCTTCTGTTCCATCGGCGCCGATGGTCAACAAGATTGGGAAAAAAGATAGGCTTCTGGAAGAAATTTATATTCACCAAAATAAATAATTTCATGATGTACTTCATAGGCTGTGAAACTATAAATTTTAAAATCGATGATCCAAGTTAGAAATAATGTTTGACTTTAATAACTAAAGGGGAAAAAGGTCATCAATAAAACTTGATCCGCGGTGGCTAGACAACCTACGTGTATTCCGGCTCAAGAAGAAGATTCTTTCATGCAAAATCGAAAACAAAATTGTTTATTACTCCTTCTATTTCAAATTATTAGTTATTTAAAGAATCTTGAAAAGTCAAAATATTTAACTTTGACTAAAATTATAAATAAAATTATAAAAATTTATGATATTAAATAGGTATACTGTCTTACTTTAAAAAAAGACTCAAATGGTATCGTCGGCGCTAAACTAACAACCCACTCTGCTAATCGCCCGCAATCTCCGACGCCCACCTTCACCTCCGGTTCTCCTCCGTTAAAAAAAATGCAACCGCTCCGCACACACATCTCGCTCCCACCTCTCTTCTCCGTCCTCAACTCACCTCGCCTGAGGAGCCGCCGTCCACGCCATCGCTGGCTGCTCATCGCCCTGCCTCGGCTCGCGGCGAGGCAACGGAAGCGGATCGGTGTCCCTCCGTCGTCGCCATCGCTCTCGCCCTCGACCTCGCCGGCTGATCCTCGCGCTGCCTCGGTGCACGGCGCGTCGCCGTTGCCGTCGCCCTCGCCCTCGCCCTCGCCCGCGCACCACGACGCCCACCACCGCAGCCCGCAGCGCGACCTCACCGGCTCCTCCTCGGCCCGCGGCACCACGACGGCCGGACACAGTCGGCGTAATCGCTTCACCGATCTACGGTCGCGGCTCCTCGCCACAGCAGCGGCGCTTAGTGCCCCACGGTCGCCGGCAGGTTGAGGACCCTGACGCACAAGGCCGCTTCGACGACGACTGGTGCGGCGGGTCGCACCCCAACCGAGCAGTGCCTTGCCCCCGGCCGTGCTGTGGGACGTTGTCCTCGCCCCTGCCGGGCCGAGAGGCCGCCACTCCGGTTCGCTTGCGTGACGGCAGCAGCGTCTTAAATCGGGCGAGCGTCGATGGTAACCCATGCCGTACTCCTTCTAGATTGTGGGGCACCTGGTCATCTTCGTCCACGGTGAGGAATCCCCTATTATTTGTGGTCAGTTTCCGCGACTGAAGTCTGAAGATGAAACCTTGTTTCTCTTGTCTGATTATTAGATTAGATTAGAAGAAGCGAAGTCGTTCATGGAGACCCTGTGCATAGAATGACACGACAGAGATTGGGCACCGCATGTGGGGAGAGGCAGAGGAAGTGTTGAATCTGGCTGCAGCTCTGGAGCAGCAAATGCTGCTGACAGGTGACAACACTACTAACCTGTGGTAAGCCAACAGCTAGCTCAAGTAAAGCTACAGTGTGCTGCTATATATTGTGGCAAGGAAACCTGTGTATTTGGACACGGTGTTGCTCAAGTGCCTGCACACGCAGGAGTTTATAAGCTCGTACTATTGAATCAATTCTTTTGTTGTTAGCACGTGTATATTACACATGTTTAAGCAGGGTTTTCACCGACAGTGTGATTGGGGAGTTTCTCAAGGTAGTAGTCCTCAATGCATTGTGATATCAAGTTTTCAACCTGCTTGGTTTGATTTCCATTTTCGATGAATATTTAGGCTTGTCTAATTTGCTGTTGCTATCATCATCTGTTGCCACATGGCTCTTTTCAAATCCAGGAGCTAATGATCAGACCTGTACCTGTGTCTGCATCGGTTTTGGGAGGGCCAAAAGGGTGCACATACAAGGCTCTTCTGGTGAGTGGTGAATAGTCTGAAATGTCTTTTTTTGTTGAAGGTTAAACAATGAGGGTCTCAGTGTTAAAGTTTTTTTCCTTGCAATTTTTTTTTTGTTCACTGGTAGCTGATCAATGTACAAAACTTGTGAAGGGAAACTAAGTCTGGTATGACCTCCTTGTTCATAGAAATTTTAGTTGAATCATGTTCAGAAAATGGAAATATTGCTTACGTCATATATCTGTTCATTGGATTTTGAGTTTACTCATTTTGGAGGAAATTTGTCTTTGCTACCAGCTTGTACGACATCTGAGGATGATCAACTGCTACATATCCAGTTGTTCAAAATTTTAGCCAGCGTCTGCTAAAGTTTGCTGGTGATGCAAAATTAAGTGGCACAGTTCTCTTCATGTACGTATGTTGTTCGCCCCTTCCTCTCTACCTAAGAAGTGCATTGGTGATGCTACCATTTCTCAAAATCTCAAGTGTTCCTCTTGCCATAATCTGATTTGATTTGGTTTGGTTGCCTTTTGGGCTTGTGAGGAGGAGCGAGATCAATCATAGACTGAGGCACTGCAGAACCTGATGCTGAACACCACCAAGGTAAGTGGAAAGCGGGAAAAGCGTCTGAAACAGCTGCAAGTGCAGGTGAGCAGATGCGACATGTCCACATGATGTGAATGCATCTTGCTGATCAGCTCATACTAAACATAGATATTGAGTTGGTATGGTTTAATAGAGCATCTAGCTTTTTATTGATTTTTCAACACATACTTGCATGGAAGTAATGCTTTGTAAAGTAGGTGTTCGTCAAGGCGAGTTAATGCGGTGTCCCTGTGTTTCAGGTGCCTAAAGCTTTTGTGTGTTCGGAGTTTCAGGTTGCCATTCCTCTATGGAAAAAAGATGGTGTGGAATCCTCATGGAGCACAATTGGAGGACATGAACAAATAATAGGAATTGGAACTGAAGCTGGACCACACCAGCAAAGTGGAAGGATATAGAATCTCATTTAGGATGGTAGTAATGCTTAATTGCAATATGAGTTCATGGAATGATAATGGTATCTCGTATCGATATTTGTACAGATTGATTTGCTCATGTCAAATGATGAAAGGTATTTTTGAAGAGGCCATAGGTGGTGTCTCTATATATCTTTGTTTAAAAGAATATATGCATTGCACATATAAATTGTGTCTTGTAACAAAAGAACCAATGTATAGTTGAATTGAGATTTTCTCCGTTGAAATTGATTCATATATGCATACATGGTAAGTAGTTTCCTATAGTAACGCACGGGCACTCACCCAGTGAAAATATAAATGTCAAAAAAAATCTATTGATATTTAGTTGGTATTCATAATTATTATTATTTTACCATACAAATTTGGTCAAACTTAAAATAGTTTGACTTTCCAAGATTTTTAGAATGACTTCTAATTTGAGATGGAGGAAGTAGTCTTTTATTATTTTCTACAAATCTGACACCGCAATCATAGATAAAATAACATGGCACTTTACAACGCACATATCTAGTCTAAATTAAGTATTGGCATAAAAATGTTAACAAAAAATAGCTTAATTAACTTGTATAGTATAAAAAAATATATAAGACTCGTATATGTAAATAAATTATATATTGTGCATGATAAACATGGGAGGCACGGTGCTTGGCGAGGCTGTGGGCCACATGAGACCGACTGAAAAAAATGTGGGAAAGAAACTATTGAGATCTCAAGTCCCATTGACTTGGAGTTTACTTCCTCCCGTCCACTGTATAAAGCATTTCGTGTACGTCAACGGTCAAACTTTATAAACTTTGATATATAATCTGGACAACCTTTTTAAACTATAATACAAATTTGAATGATTAGATTTGTAATCAAGTATATTATTCTAATAGTTTTAAATTATGAGACCATGTCATCATGTTAGACTATGTCTTATAAACCGTGTCACTAGGAAACAATGTCATATGGGTTTCATGGGATGAAACACATCTACCCTAGCTCTTAGTTTTTATACCACCTCATCACTTTTGTTAATGTAGCATTACAATTAATGAGTATGAAACCCTATAAAATCCTACCGCTAGCCTAATTGATGTGTGGTGCTATCTCAATATACCCTCATTGGTTGCTTTCAGTTGTTAGGTCAGATGTGTTGTTTTGTTGCAATTGTTTGTCTGTTGCTAGAACTTTGACCCGTCATTAATTTGTTGTATATATTGTCTAAACTTTTTGTAATATATGACTAGCAAACATGCATTCTATCGCAGTTGAACACGAACATAGTATAATTTAATTTAATTTTCTGCATGGTGTTTGTGCCAATGATAATGAGCTAATTGTTGTTTGCATTTTATTATATCAAATAAATTCTAAGACCTATAACAATGCTAGCGCGATAAAAAAACTAATGTGAAATTAACTCAGTTTAAATAAGTGGACATTATCTGCATGTGTGTTGTGAGAGGTTAAGAAAAATAATGGGAGACAAGCCACGCGTGCGGAGTTGGCCAGCCACGAATGAGCGGTGTATAGTACTATATAGAGTTTTGTGACTTTAAACTCCTACAATGATACAATGACTCCATGAAAGTGACAATTTGACAAAGGTTGGTGCGAGAGACGATGGGAAGAGAGTAACGGGCCGAAAAAATGATAGATAGGAGTGGCGATGGAGCGATGAGAGAAGTATGACAAAGAAAAAGGGAAAAAGAAAAAGAAAACAGTAATATAATTGTTTCTTTCTAATATTATATAAATATAGATTCCGCATCTCTCGTGTTTCACCTGTCGAAGAAAAATACAAAATGTGGCACCATTGTCCTGACTTTAACATGACATACTATGCAGCGACGTTTGCATTAACATTCATACTAATATATATGATGTAGCACCATCGGCCTGACCTTAACATGACATATTGTGCAGCGACGTTTGCATTAACATTCATATATACTAATATATATGATGTAGCACCATCGGCCTAACCTTGACATGACATACTGTGCAGCGACGTTTGCATTAACATTCATCGGTCTACACAAACTCAGAGTGTTTTAATTACACTCTCTATGACACCTGATTTATTTTTCCTATCTTCCCCTCTGGATGACCCGCTGCCGCCGCCCACCGCCCGCCACGGTGCGATGGGTTGCATATATCTGTATATGGTTGTTTCAGCCACCAAAAATGTATCTAGATATTTTTGCCACCTCCTTGCACGCTACTGCTATGTAGACAAAGCACAGAGCAACCATGGTGACCTCGGCGGCGTTGCTTGCTCTGCTGCTGCTCATTGGCCTTCTCTCCTTCCTCCTCATCTTCTCCACCAGTGGCGGCAGAAATACCTCTCAATCCCACGGAGACCTGTCGCTTCTTGGCTCCCAGCAGCACCACGGCCACCGCCGACTGTCATCCACAAGTCAGCGTGACGACGACGGCCACCGGCGGTTGCCTCTGCCTCCGTCGCCGCCCGGACTGCCGCTCCTCGGCCATCTCCACCTACTGGGCAGCCTGCCGCACCGATCGCTCCGGTCGCTCGCGGCGACGCACGGCCCCGTCATGCTCCTGCGCTTCGGCCGGGTTCCGACGGTGGTGGCGTCGTCGGCGGCCGCGGCGGAGGAGGCCATGAAGACCCGTGACCTGGCCTTCTCGGGGCGGCCCAGGCTGCTGATGGCGCAGCGCCTCCTGTACGGCCGCGACGTGGGCTTCACGCCCTACGGCGAGTACTGGCGCCAGGCCCGGCGCGTGTGCGCCGTCCACCTCCTCAGCCCGCGCCGCACCGCCTCGTTCCGCCGCGGCCGGGAGCAGGAGGTCGCCGCGCTCGTCGCCCGCGTCCACGCCGGCGCCGGCGCCGGCGCCGTCAATCTCAGCGACGCCCTCATCTGCTACTCCAAGGCCATCATCTCGCGCGCGGCGTTCGGGGACGGGGACTACGGGCTCCACGGCGACGAGGGCGGGGAGAAGCTGCGGCGCGTGCTCGCCGACTTCCAGGAGCTGATCCTCGCGGCGCCCATGCGGGAGGTCTCGCCGTGGCTCGGGTGGGTCGACACGCTGACCGGGCTGGAGGCCAAGACGAGGCGCACCTTCGAGGCGCTCGACGGCTTGCTCGAGCGGGTCGTCGCGGACCACCGCCGTAGACGGCGCGCTGGACCTGGAGCTGGAGGCGGCGGGCGGGCAGCTGTTCATGGCGTCGCTGTCGACGATGATGATCACCGGGATTTCGTCGATGTGTTGCTGGATGTGAACGAGATTGACAAGGACGCCGGGCTCCACCTCGACACGGACAGCATCAAGGCAATCATCTTGGTACATATCCATTCGTGTAATAATGATTTTTTGACGGCTTCTCTTTTTTTTCTCTCTAAAAAATGGAAATAACATTCATTTGTCCACTGCGTGAGCAGGACGTGTTTCTTGCCGGCACTGACACGTCGTCCACGGTGCTGGGATGGGCCATGGCAGAGCTCATGAACCACCCGCACGAGATGCGGAGGCTCCAGGCCGAGGTCCGCGGCGCCGTTGCAGTCGCCGGCGGCATCCACGACGTGACCGAGGAGCACCTGGACGGGATGCCGTACCTGAAGGCGGTGATCAGCGAGACGATGAGGCTGCACGCGCCGGCGCCGCTCCTGATCCCGCGCGAGACGACGGAGGACACAGAGCTGCTGGGTCACCGTGTTCCGGCACGCACGCGGGTGGTGATCAACGCGTGGGCCATCGGCCGGGACCCCGCGGCGTGGGAGCGCGCGGAGGAATTCGTGCCGGAGCGGTTCGTCAGCGGCGACGGCGCCGGCGCACCATCGGTGGAGTACAGCTACAGCAAGGTGGGGGCGGGGCAGGACTTCAGGTCCGTGCCGTTCGGCGCCGGGAGGAGGGGTTGTCCCGGCGCCGGGTTCGCCGCACCGACCGTCGAGCTCGCGCTCGCCAGCTTGCTGTATCACTTCGACTGGGCCGCGCCGACAGCACACGGCGGCGGCGTGGGGACGCCGCCCGTGGACGTGAGCGAGGTGTACGGGCTCTCCGTCCGGCTCAAAGTGCCGTTGATCCTCGTCGCCAAACCATGGCTAGGACCTTGAGGCCAGACTTGGTGCATTAGACAAATGCTATGGTTGCTATGTGGAGAATGTTCTGTGTGACTATTGTGGTACTGTCCGAGTTCAGAACTAGCAACCATAGCATTTTGCAGAGTTCGGAGATGTAGCAGAAAAACAATCAAACATTCAAGAGGAACCATGCGTGCTATTTAACTAGTAGTAGCAAATTACTGTGATACTGTCAGAGAACAGCAGTAAATGTAACAATAGCATTTTGTCAAATTGGGAAATTATAGCAGAAAAGCAAGCATGGGATGCGAAGAACCAATCAGGGGCTTGACGAAATGGAACGGACTTCGTGCGTCAGACAAATGCATCCATACTTGTAAGTATTGTGCGTTGAGAACAGTCAGAAGTTTAGAACAGTTGATCAGTAACCGTATTGAGAACCGTCAGAAGTTCAGAACTGTCAGCATCCATATTCGTGTGGTAACCATGCATCCTTTCTTTGAACTAGCACAACTAATGTGATTCAGAACAGTCAGTAAAATGTAACCATTAGCAGAAAAAAATACCAAACAGGACAGGACAAGGGGAAACCAAAACTGAATTCCATTTGCATTAGCAGATGCAGATCGACCTTGAGAACACAGAGAGCAGAGCACACGTTCCCTTCTCTCCGACAGAGCCACAGCGCGGATACTGCAGAGTACTAGAAGTACAGCCTACCCAAGCTTGTTTGTTCATAACGCATAACGGTGATCTATTCTGGTATGAGATGATGGTTCCTTAGCATTCAAGAACACAACTAGTACTAATCTACTCAGAACGAACGAGATGTCCCCTGACAGAAAGCTGCAGGCAAGAACACTACTGATCACCAGGGGAAACAAATGGAAGCCGCCGGTGCGAGGAGATGCATTATACTCAGAAGAAGATGGTCATCGTTGTTCTCATCCCGACGACGACGACGGTCCCTCGTCCGTCTCGCTCGTCAGTCCCATCCCCTCTAGCCAAGACTGAACGTACTGGATCTTCCTCTCCCTCTCCCTCTCCCTCTTCTCGTCGTCGTTAAGCTCTGCATGCAAAACAGCAGCGATTGATCAGGGTCAGCAAGCATAAACAATTGGCAATCCACATCTATCCAAATTAGTAAATGCTTTGCTAGTAAAATCAGATCTGGGCAACATCAAGTGATGCCAAACTAAAATGCATGCAACTTCGTTCAGAGAAGAATTCCATTCATTCAGTCCATTGCTGCGATTGGAATATATGCATATATGCTGATTTTGCCTGTCATATTCAGACTAATTCTACTCCACCATGCAGGATGTCAGTTACAGCGCCAGTGCAGGCACAGAGTACAGTGATCAGTGATGATATCACGGAACTGCTAGTTGTATCTGATTTGGCTTCAGAATTGTAATTGTTTTGCAACATTCAAACGACGATCTAGGAATGTGTATACTGAACAACATATTTATGTTTATCAATGGTAGTTAGACAGTGATCATGCATGTCAAATTGTCAATTGTAAGTTTCCAAAATCTGGAGAGCACAACATGCATACGAAACCACCCCTATCCAATTGTATCCATCATTTGTTCATTATACATGCAACTTGGTTCAGAGAAGAATTCCATTCATTCAGTGCATTGCTGTTAGCATGCATGACTGGTTGCCCGTCATCTTCAGACTAATTCTATTCCACAGTTGCATTCCTAGTGCAGGCACAGATCAGTAGAGTGATGATATCTCGGACAGCAATGTATGTTTATCAATGGTTGTCAGACAGTGATCAAAGCATGTCAAATTGTCAATTGCCAAATTCCCAAAAATTGGAGAGCACAGCATGCATGCGAACCCTTCCGTATGCAATCGTATATCTATCAATTGAACAAGAAGCACTAGTCCACACTAGTACACAGCAAGTATCAAGCAAGAATCCTATCTAGCTTTCTTCAAACCTGACGGGCGGACAGTGTGATTAACGACGACATGCAGCATTAATTAGATCGATTAACTAATGAATCGGACCATGCAGTAATCAGAAGTTCAGAACAAGAAGAGGCAGTAATCAGAAGTTCAGAACAAGAAGAGGCAGTAATCAGAAGTTCAGAACAAGATCTAGGAAATGTATACTGAACATGTGCATGTTTACCAAAATGGTTGTCAGACAGGGATGATCATGCATGTCCAAACTGTCAACTAACTGCCAAATTTCCAAAAATCAGAGAGCACAACATACATGCGAACCCTCCTATATGCAATCGTATATCCATCAATGGAACAAGAAGCAATTCAATGCACGATGATGCGCAGATACTAGTACACACTACACAGAAAGCATTAACTAGATGGGTTAACTAATGAATCGGAGCATGCAGTTATCAGAACAACAAGGAGGGGCAGTGATGTATCACCGTCTGGAGGCGATGGCGAAGAAGGCTCCGTGGGGGGAGGCGTGGGTGGCGACTGCTCCCAGGCGTCGATGATGTGGCGGCAGTTGCGGAGCTCGATCTCGCGGTCGTCGCGCACCGTGCAGTCCTCGCAGGAGACGACCCGCCTGGCGCCCACGTCCAGGCCGTAGAGCTTGGAGCCCTGGAGCAAGTAGACGACGCGGTGGTTGTCGGGGTCGACAAGCGCGACGTGGGGCACCTGCCCGCGCGGGAGGCCGAAGGCGTTGTAGGACTCGTACTCCCAGACCTCGGCGAAGGGCACCGCGTACTCGAACCTCCAGGGCTCGTCCGCCTCCGGGTCGACGAGAGTCCACATGCTGACGCTGGCGTTCACCGGCGCGGGCGCTTCGTCGGGAGGCACGTACACCTCGTAGGAGAGGCCCCGGATCTCGACGTAGCGGAGCAGGCCCTGGCTGGGCGCGAGGCGGCGGCGCTGCGCGATGTACCCGCGGTGGATTTGGGAGGGCACCTCCCACATATGGCACATGGGGGGCAGCGGGAGGAAGCGCAGGTGCGAGGTGGCGGCGAAGGGGTCGCAGAAGAAGACGCCGTAGGCGAGGGCGATCCAGTAGAGGCGTCCGTCGTGGGCGAGCACTCCGGTCTCGCAGCAGGGGTTGTGGCGAATCGGTCCCCGGGGGGAGTAGACCAGCGACTTGAGGGACCACTCGAACGTGACGGTGGAGTAGCAGAGCAGCCTGTCGCTGACGAGGGCCGAGTCGCGCGGGTAGAGCTGGGCGACCAGGTAGTGGCCGCGGTGGCGCGGGTCGGCGATGAGGCCGATGCTGCGGCGTGGCCGCGCCTCGATGCGGAGACGGGAGTAGGGGACCGCGGGCAGTCTGGTGGCTCCGCGGGCGTGCGTGTTGCAGAAGTAGATGACGTCGTCCGCGGCGGGGTCGTTGCTGCTGACGCGGAAGAGGAGGCGGCCCGAGGGGTCGGCGGCGAGGATGTAGGCGGACGGCTGCCGGGCGACGCAGCCGGGCGCGGGGGCGACCATGCGGGGGTGCAGCAACAGGTACGAGGGCTTTGGAGGGTCGCGGAGGCGGAAGTCGACGTTCGTGGCGTCGGGCATCTCCCGGGCACGCTCGTCGGCGAGGGTGGCCGGGGTGGAGACGAGGGCCACCCAACGGCGCTGCGGCGCCTCCTGCTCCGGCTCCACGACCGACATGGCTGGCGCGAGGCGGTGCGGCAGTGCTTGGGGATAGGGATGATGGATGGGGAGGGTGGCGAGGCGGTTGGTTTGGGGGATGGATTTGAATTGATCCGTGTGGTGTGGCGTGCGTGCCTGCGCAGGGAAGGGGGAGGGGATTTTATAGGGCTTGAGGAGCAAGTTGGTGGCGGCGTGCCGGCGTCGATGGCTGCGGCAGACAGCAGAGCACAGCACGCCCGCGTGGGCGTGGCGCTTGTGCTGACGATCGCACGGGCACGGAGCCAAGGTGGAAAGAGTGGGGTCCACCTTAACGGAAATTCGGAATTCCCGGAATGCGAGCGCCGAGAGGGAACCGCGGCTGCAGCGCACCCACGGCGTGCACGCCATTTGCTTTGCTTCGCCTCATCTGATTCTGATGATGGGCCACCAGCCCACAAGGCCACGAGCATGCACCTTTGTAGACTTGGGCCGTATTCTGATTTTTCTCTCCTCGAAATTCACTAGTTCAAGTGTTTCGCAAAAAGTTTCTCAAAATAAAATAAAAAAACTTAACTACTTCGAGTTACCACTGTATCCTAGATAGAGCGATTTTTTTAATATAAAAAATGGGTAAATATTTGAAAAAGCGTTTTAAAATCACAAAAATATTTATACAATGAAAAAGAAATGAAACAAGAAAAGAAATAAAAAAACTGAAACATCAACACCAGCCCAAAGAAGTATACTAGTAGTGGGCCGGGCATGTCGTGGGCCGTCCATCCGCGCGGCTCCCGCCCTCACAGTGTCGCCCGTGGAACTAACGCGCGGGAAAATCAAAGACGGAAGAATCAGGCACGCGGGAAATCATCGCCCGAAGTTTCGGGTCCGAAATCGAAGAATTCCGGGCCTGGCGCCCTACGGCGACTACTGGCGGCAGGCCCCGGCGCAGCGCGTGTGCGCCGTCCACCTCCTCAGCCCGCGCCACACCGCCTCGTTCGTTCTGCCGGGCCCGGGAGGAGGAGGTCGCGCGCATCGGCGCCGGCGAGGAACGGGCGTGGGTGTCAACGTCAACCTCAGCGACGCCCTCATCTGCTATTCCAAGGCCATCACCTCGCGCGCCGCGTTCGAGGGCGGGGACTACGGGCTTCACAGCGAGGAAGGCGGTGAGATGCTGCAGCGCGTGCTCGCCGACTTCCGGGAGCTGCTCCTTGCGGCGCCCCAAAGCGGGAGGTTCAGGTCGCGCCGTGGCTCGGGTGGGTCGACACGCTGACGGAGCTGGAGGCCAAGACGAGGCGCACCTTCGAGGCCCTCGATGGCTTGCTCGAGCGGGTCAGCACGGACCACCACCGTAGACGGGGCGCTGGCCCTGGAGTCAGCGGCCGACTGGCTGTTGACAGCATCACAATTTCGTCGACGTGTTGCTTGATGTGATTGTGCGGGCTCTCTGTCCGGCTCAAGACGTCATTGATCCTCATCAACAAACCATGGGTGGGAACTTGACGAAATGGACAAATGCGTCCATGCTTGTCAGTATTATGCGTCGAGAGCGTGATGTGTGTTCTGCGTGACTTTGTGTGGTAACCATGCGTGCTTTGTTTGAACTAGCACAACAAACTGTGATACTGTCAAGAAGTTCAGAACAACAGAGAATGTAACAATCGCATTCTGGCAAATTGGGAAACTGTAACAGAAAAAGCAAGCAAGGGATGCGTAAGAACCAAACAGGACACTAGGACACGAGGAGCCAAAACTGAATTCCATTTGCATTAGCAGATGCAAATAGACTCGCGAACAGATGCACATCACAGCAGCAGAGCACAGGTCCTCTTGCTCTCAGACAGAATCACAACACGGATATTGCAGAGTGCTAGAACTACAGCCTACCCAAGCTTGTCTGTTTCACAACGGCGATCTTTTCTGGTATGAGACGGTGGTTCCTTAGCATTCAAGAATACTACTAGTACTAATCTACTCAGAACGAACGAGATATCCCCTGACAGAAAGCTGCAGGCAAGAACACTACTGATCACCATGGGAAACAAATGGAAGCCGCCGGCGAGAGGAGATGCATTACATTCAGAAGAAGAAGGACTGCCCCACGTACTTCTGGGTCCCCAGCGCTATCCTCGCTGCCAAAAGCTCAAGGTAGCTCTGCCGGGGACGACCTGCATGCAAAACAGCAGCAGTTTATCAGGGTCTGCAAGCAAAAGCAATCAGCGATCGTGATCTATCCAATATTCCAAATTAAATCCTCCATTTCCCAGTAAAATCAGAGACGCATGAACCGAATTTGGGCCGCAACATGGATCAATAGTTCAATACCAAATTAAACAGCAATGCATGCAACTTCTTGGTTCAGAAGAGATAACAATTCCGTCCACTCTGTGCGTTGCTATCTGTTTTGCTATTCCACCATGCAGGATCGATGTCGGTACAATGATCAGTGATGATATCATCTGATTTTGCCTTCGGATTTGTAATTGCATTGCAATATTCAAACAACGATAATCCAGGAATGTATATATTCTAGACATATTTATGTTTAAACCAATGGTGGTCATCAGGCAGTGATCATGCAAATTGGCAACATGCATGAAATCGAACCCTCCCCTATGCAGTCGTATCCATCGATTGAACAAGAAGCAGTACAATGCTAGTAAGTAGCATAGAGCATGATGCGCAGATACTAGTACACACAACTCCAGCAAGCAAGAACCCTAGCTACCTTCAATTAACGACGACATGCAGCATTAATTAGATCAATTAACTAATGAATCGGAGCATGCAGTAATCAGAGTAAGAAGAAGGAGCGAAGTATCACCCCACCTGGAGAAGATGGCGGAGGAGCCGATTGCTCCCAGGCATCGATGATGGGGCGAGAGTTCTGGAGCTTGATCTCGCGGTCGTCGCTCACCGGGCAGTCCTCGCAGGAGACGACCCGCTTGGTGCGCTCGTCCAGGCTGAAGAGCTTGGAGCCCTGGGGATTGAGGAAGTAGACGACGCGGTGGTCGTCGGGGTCGACGAGTGCGATGTGGGGCACCTCCCCGTGCCGCAGCCCGAAGGTGGCATAGGACTCGTGCGCCCAGGCGTCGGCGAAGCGAACCTCGTACTCGAACCTCCACCTGCGCTCCTTCCCCTCCGGCTCGACGAGCGTCCACATCTTGACGCTGGGGCTCGTCACCGGCGGGGGCTCCACGTCGGGGTCGTAGGAGAGGCCCTGGACGTCGACGAAGCGGAGGCGGCCCTCGCTGGGCGCGACGCGGCGGCGCTGCGCGACGTAGGTGCGGTTGACTTCGGAGGGCTCCTCCAGGATGAAGCACTCATCGGGAAGCTTGACGAAGCGCAGGTGCGAGGGCTTGGCGAAGGGGTCGCAGAAGAAGATGCCGTAACCGAGGGCGAGCCAGTAGAGGCGCCCGGCGTGCGATAGCACTCCGGCCTCGCCGCGGAGGTTGCGGTCGCGCACCTCGGTGGTGGTGTGCAGCTGCTTGACGAACCAGTCGCGCTCCGCGGTGTCGTAGTAGAGTAGCTTGTCGCCGAGGATGGCCGAGTCGGGCGGCCGCGGGCAGAGCTGCACGACCAGGTAGTTGCCGCAGCGGTCCGGGCGGGTGTCGGCGATGAGGCCGACACTGCGGCGTGGCTGCGCCTCGATGCGGAGACGGGAGTAGGGGACCGCGCGCAGTCTGGCGGCCTTGCGGGAGTGGGTATTGCAGAGGTACATGATCTCGTCCGCGGCGGGCTCATTGATGCCGGGGTCGGAGAAGGGTTTGGTGACGCGGAAGAGGAGACGGCCCGAGCGGTCGGCGGCGAGGATGCAGGCGGACGGTTGATTGGCGAACTCGCCGGCGGCGAGGTCGAGAGCGACGATGCGGGGGTGCAGCACCAGGTAGGACGGCTTTGGAGGGTCGCGGAGCTCGAGGTCGATGCTCGTGCGGGGGGTCATGGCGCGGGCATGCTCGTCCTCGGTGTCGGCGAGGATGCGCGGCTTGGAGACGAGGGCCACCCAGGGGCGCTGCGGCGCCTCCGGCTCCGCGGGGGCACCCTGGCGCGCACGCGGCGAGGACGACTCTCCCGCCGCTTCGGACGCCGACATGGCTGATGCGCGCGAGCAGCGCGAGGCGATGCGGCGGCCCTGCACTTGGTTGCTTGGGGGATGGGGAATGGTGGTTGGTTTGGGGATGGATTTGAATTGATCCGGCGTGTGGTGTGCGTGCCTGCTGCTACAGGGAAGGAGAAGGGGATTTTATAGGCCGGCATGGGCAGCAGGAGCAGGGCTTGACGAGCAAGTCGGTGGCGGCGTCGACGGCTGGGCAGCCGACGGGGCGGTTGCGCGCATCAGCACGGGCGCGGAGCCAAGGTGGAAAGGGTGGGGGTCCACAGCAACGGAAATGCGGAATGCTGCAAGAGCCGAGAGAGGGAACCGCGCCAGCAGGACACCCACGGCGTGCATGTTGCTGCGTCTCATCTGATTCTGACTCTGACGGATGGGCCACGAGCCCACTACTGTAGGATGCATCCACCTTTGTAAACTATCACCTCAAAAAAAAAAAAAATCGCCGTATTCTGATTTTTTTTTCTCCTCAGAATTCAGTAGTTCAAGTGTTCTCTCAAATTCTGCTAAAAAAGTGTTTCTAAAAAAAAATCTTATGTAGCTCAAGCTACCTCTATGTCCTATGTAGAGCAATTTTAAACGTGATTTCAAAGTTAAAAAAAAATCAGGATATGCTAACTTACAGGTGCTCAAAAATAGCCATCTCTCAGTGTTGTCATTGGATGTGATTGAATGGCTGGATCATCGTCTTCAACTCTAGCGCTGATGTTGTAGGTTCCCTTCAGATGTTTTCTTTTCGTGTCACATGTGCATGGTCACCTTCGCCACAATCTCTCCTCCGACAATCCCTGTTTCTTAGCACGGCAACGCTGACGAGGACGTGGCCGGACCTAAGAACCAACGCCTAACGTCATCAAGAAACAAATCATTTTGTAGATAGAAAAAAATTAAGAATAAAAAGATCGACACCAGACCTTTTTTATAGAATTAGTACAACTTTATTCGTATATCAGAGTAATAGGTACAAACTTCATTTGGAGACAAAAAGCAGTCAAATATGCCGCCTAGTATTCATAAATTGAGCCTCTAACTAATCTATGAGCATCACCGTCATTCAAGTTCCTACTTTCATAGATGACCTCCAACTTATCAAAAAAATAGACGACCTTCACAGATGTGAAGCTTGCCATACATGTCTTAATCTCCCGGATGATGTGGCCACAAGCACTCAACCCCGGGCCACACATATTTTTCACTATGTTTTTGCACAGGCAGTAGCAATCCTAACCTTCCGAAGCATAAGGTTAATTGCGAGAGCTAGACTTTCTCTGCAGGCCAAAGCTTCTATCGTCTTTAATTTGGATATGAAATTCCTTCCATCAAAATTGCAGACAATCCTAAAAGGTGCTTGCCTCATCCCTTGCAATTGCTGCTACCGTCACAATGCAAAAATTTTATGTAGTGCAGCATCCAAGTCCGCAATGAAACGTTCCACAAAACAATTAGTCGGCTCTAAAAAATAGTCATGTATGGCTTGTCATCTCATGTACCAGACCGACCACATCGTGACTATCAAACGCACGAGATCCTCATGCTGGAGAGTTGCGACTGCCTCATCAAGCCAACCACGAGCATCAATATGCTCGGCCAGACGGAAACACCAACACCAGCCTAAAAAACAAAGAACCATGGTTATCGGGGAAAAAAAAAAAGAAGCATGGTTGTGGGCCCGGCGTGCCGTGGGCCGTCCTGCTCGCTCCATCCATCCTGCCCGCAGAGCATCGCGCCTTTGGAACCAACGCGCGAGAATATCGTCGACGGAAGAATCAGGCGCGCCGGAAATCATCGGCCGAAGTTAGGGCCCGAAGAATTCCGGGCTTCGCGCCCTAAGGCGAGTACTGGTGGCAGTCGTGGCGCGTTTGCGCCGTCCACCTCCTCAGCCCGCGCCGCACCGCTTCATTCCGCCGCGCCCAGGAGCAGAGACGCCCTCAAGCACGCCGCGTTCGAGGACGAGGACTACGGGCTCCACGGCGACGAGGGCCGCGAGAAGCTACGGCGCGTGCTCGCCGACTTCCAGGAGCTGCTCCTCGCGGCACCCATGCGGGAGGTGACTGTGTGGACTGGACTTCGTGCACTAGACAAATGCATCGATCCATGCTTATTAGTAATGTGCGTCGAGAGCGCGATGTGTTTTCAGTGTGACTGTGTGGTACTGTCAGAAATTCACAAGTATTGTGATACTGTCAGAAATTCAGAGCAGCAGTAAATGTAACAATAGCATTTTGGCAAATTGGGAAATTGCAACAGAAAAGCAATCATGGGATGTGAAGAACCAAACATGACAGGGCAGGACAAGAGGAACCAAACTGAATTCCATTTGCATTAGCAGATGCAGATCGACTTTGCCAACAGAGGCACAGCACAGAGCAGAGCACAGGTTCTCTTCTCTCGCACAGAACCACAGCACGAATACTGCAGAGTACTAGAAGTATAGCCTACCTAGGCTTATTTGTTCATAACGGCGATCTATTCTGTTATGAGTTTGCGGTTCCTTAGCATTCAAGAACACTAGTACTAATCTACTCAGAACGAACGAGATGTCCTCTGACAGAAAGCTGCAGGCAAGAACACTACTGATCACCAGGGGAAACAAATGGAAGCCGCCGGCGAGAGGAGATGCATTACATTCGGAAGGAGATGGTCATCGTCTCATCCCGACGACGACGAGGGTCCCTTGTCGCTCGCCACCTCCTCCTGTCTACCAATGGTTAGGGACGTGCTCGATCACCCAGGGATCTGCATGCAAAACAGCAACGATTGATCAGGGTCAGCAAGCAAAAGCAATTAGTAATCCAGATCTATCCAAATTAATAAATGCTTACTAGTAAATCAGATGTGAGCAACATCGATCGATGCAACACAGCAATGCATGACAAACTTGGTTCAGAGAAGAATTCCATCTCTGCCAGAACTGTTAGAGTGATGATCGTATCTCGGAACTGCTACTATATCTGATTTGGTTTCGGAAATTGTATTTTGATGTTCAAACAACATAAGAAATGCACTGAACATATATTTGTCAATGGTGGTCAGACAGTGATCTCGCATGTTGAGTTTAATCTCCAAAAACTGGACTACTGGAGAGCAGAACATGCATTCGAACTCTCCCTATGCAATTGTATCCGTCAATTCAGCAAGAAGCAAGCAAAAGCAATTAGCGACCCATATCTATTCCAAATTAACAAATGCCTGCTAGTAAAATCAGATCTGAGGAACATCGATCGATGCTAAACAGCGATGCATGCAATTGGTTCAGAGAAGAATTCCATTCATTCCGTGCATTGTGGTTTTGCATGCATGACTGGAATGATGCTGTTTCCTATCATCTTCAGACTAATTCTACTCCACCATACAAGATTTTAGTTAGTGCAGGCATCAGTGATGATATCACGGAATGATGGAACTGCTAGCATATCTAATTTGGCTTCGGATTTGTAATTGTATTGCAACATTCAACAGCGATCTAGTTGTCAACTGCCAAGTTCCCAGAAATTGGAGAGCAGAGCGCAACATGTATGCGAACCCTCCCCTATGCAATCGTACATCCATCAATTGAACAAGAAGCAAATACTAGTACACACTACACAGCAAGCATCGAGCAAGAACCCTATCTAGCTTCCTTGAAACCTGACGGCAGGACAGAGCCACAGACCGGTGATAATCAATATCTTGGAACTACTAGTATATCTGATTTTGTTTCAGAAATTGTATTGTAATGTTCAAACAACATCAAGAAACGTACTGAACATATATTTATCAATGGTGGTCATACAGTAATCTCTCATGTCAAGTTTAATTTCCAAAAACTGTACTACTGGAGAGCACACCATGCATGCAAACTCTCCCTATGCAATTGTATCCGTCAATTCAGCAAGAAGCAATAGTTCAATACTACTAGTAAGTTTTTCCATTCATTGACTTATGTTCAAATCAATGGTGGCCATCAGACAGTGATCATGCAAATTGGCAATTGTCAAGTTCCCAAAATCTGGAGAGCACAACATGCATGAGAACCCTCCCCTATGCAATCGCGTATCCATCAATTGAACAAGAAGCAATACAATGCTAGTAAGTAGTATGGAGCATGTTGTGCAAATACAACTCAAGCAAGCAAGAACCCCAAGTGCGATCAACGACGACATGCATCATTAAGTAGTCAATTAACTAATGAATCGGAGCATGCAGTAATCAGAGTAAGAAGAAGGGGCGATGTGTCACCTCCTGGAGAAGACGGCGTAGGAGGGGACCACTTCCAGGCGTCGATGATGGGGCGGGAGTTCCGGAGCATGATCTCGCGGTCGTCGAGCACCGGTGGGCAGTCCTCGCAGGAGACGACCTGCCTGGCGTGCAAGTCCAGGCCGTAGAGGTTGGAGCCCTGGAGGAAGTAGACGACGCGGTGGTTGTCGGGGTCCACGAGCGCGACATGGGGCACCTCCATGTACGGCAGCTGGAAGTCGACGTAGGACTGGTGCAGCCAGACCTCGGCGAAGGGAGCCTCGAGCTCGTCCTCGAACCTCCAGGGCTCTTCCGCCTCCGGGTCAAGGAGCGTCCACATCCTGACGCTGGGGTTCACTGGCTGGGGCGCCTGCTCGGGGGCCACGTCGTAGGAGACGCCGCGGATCTCGACGTAGCGGAGGTGGCCTTCGCTGGGCGCGACGCGGCGGTGCAGCGTGAGGTTCGTGCGGTTGATTTCGGAGAGCTCCTCCTCCTCCCACACCTGACAGCCGTCGGGCAGCGGGACGAAGCGCAGTTGCGAGGTCTCGGCGAAGGGGTCGCAGACGAAGATGCCGTAGGCGAGGGCGATCCAGTAGAGGCTCCTGGCGTGCGCGAGCACTCCGGTCTCGCCGCAGAGGTTGCGCTTGCGCACCGCGGTGGTGGTGTGCAGCGGCTTGAGGAACCACGCGTGCGTCGCGGTGGAGAAGCAGAGCAGGTTGTCGCCGTGGAAGGCCGAGGAGGGCGGCGGCAGGCAGAGCTTCGCGAGGTGGCGCAGCGGCTTGAGGAACCACTTCAGCGTCGCGGTGAAGCAGAGCACCTTGTCGTCGGGGGGCCCCGGGCAGAGCTGCGCGACCAGGTAGTGGCGGCGGCCGGGGCCGGGGAGGCGCGGGACGGCGATGAGGCCGACGCTGCGGCGTGGCTGCGGCTCGACTTCGAGATCGGAGTAGGGGACCGCGGGTAAGGTGATGGCCTTGTGGTCGCTGGTGCTGCCGAGGTACATGTTCTCGTTCTCGTCGGCGGGGTCGTCGCTGCCGGACTTGGTTGCGCGGAAGAGGAGGCCGCCCAAGCGGTCGGCGGCGAGGATGTAGGCGGAGTCAGCGATGCGGGGGTGCAGCACCAGGTTGGAGGGCCGTGGAGCGTCGTCGAGGTCGAGCTCGGCGATCGTCCTCGTGTCGTTGGGCATCGCGCGGGCACGCTCGCTCTCGGCGGGGAGGATGAACGGCTTGGAGACGAGGGCCACCCAGCGCCGCTGCGGCGCCTCCTGGCCCGCACGCGACGACTGCCCCGTTGCCGCTTTGGACGCCGACATGGCTGGCGCGCGCGAGCAGCGCGAGGCGATTCGATGCGGCTGCACTGCTGTGCTTGGGGATGGGGGATGGGAGGGTGGCGATGCGGTTGCTTTTGGGGCTGGATTTTGAATTTGGTCCGTGTGGCGTGCGTGACTGCTACAGGGAAGGGAAGGGGAGGGGATTTTATAGGCGGAGGCAGGAGCAAGCTTGACGAGCAAGTTGGTGGCCGGCGTTCTGCTCCGCCGCACGGGCACGGAGCCAAGGTGAAGAGGGTGGGGTCCACCTCAACGGAATGGAGAGCCGAGAGAGCACCCACGGACGTAGTTGCGGTTGCGGCCGGCAGGAATCCGGCGGGTTTGATGGGAACAGCAGGAAGCCAAACAAGCCTCAGCCCATCTATACGATGTGGGCCCAATTAGCAGCGAGATGCCGCCAGTGCCGGCGCCACGCTCTGGTCCCCGGCGTGATGCCACCGCCGAACGCGCTCCGTACCTCCTGTCCGCCGCGCTGGCCGCTCACCCGGAGGCCGCCTGCGCCGGCACGCGGCTGCAACGCTGCCTGCGAGCGGATGGTGCACTACTTCCTTGCCGTGCAGGCGCAACGCGCCGCGCATGATGGCTCTGGTCCGAGAACCACTCCGCGGTGGCGCTGCTCCTCCTGTGCCACGCGTTCGAGGTGTTGGCCGTCGCGCGGCTCCTCGAGCTCGAGTGGCTCCATGGGCTCTTGGAAGACCTCCACCAGCTCCATGTTGCCCACACCAGCTCCCCTCTCCAGGTAGGCCCTGAAGGTGTTAGACGCAATGCTGAGCCACCCTCTGTCCGTCTTCGGGTTCAATGCCATGATGTTTGCTGTGCTGCTCCAGGAATGCCATGATGTTGGTGGTGTATTCTTCGCATACCACAACCAAGGTCACCATCAGTGTCACTTCCTTCAACAAGGTGCTGTTATGCATCTCTTCATTGTTCGTGTAATCGTGTGAATGGTGATACATCAAGTCTGAGCAAATTTGTTATTTGTTGAATAACTTTTGCAAAGGCATATTCAGATTGTAAGCTACTTGTTGAAAGAAAAGATAAGTTGAAGTTGATACTTGAATAATGGCTGAGGAACCCAGGTTACTAGAATTTATTTCTTGGTTGTGCTGTCATAGATGTTGCTTTTACAACAGGCAGTCTATCCATTGTAACTTGCCCCTTTTTTGTGCTGGATCCCAATTAGTTTCTCATTACATGACTGTTATCTTATTTTTTACTTGACCAAATCCTACATGTCAGGCAACTAAGTGCCCTGTAAGGCAAGGGTGGCTGGAAAATAGAAGAGCTACATAATGTTCCATGAACTTATTTCTACGTCATTTTGAGTTAATTCATTCAGTGTATGTTCAATAGAATTCCATCTTATGTATCTATGTTTCCAGTTACAATTAACCATACCTTTTCCTTCCTTTGCATATGAAAAAATATATAAAAATCTCAACCTTTCTTATACTTGCATTTTACATTACTTTGCATCACTATTCCGTCCATTGCCGTATCATGGCAGGCCATCAATTCTGCACTAATGCTTGATTTTCAATCTTGGCTTTCAGTGCAAATGCTCAACTCTTTGCTTATCACCTTGTTTGTGTGGCTGCAGGATGAAACATTGCGGAATGCAGATTATCCTTGAGAGGGAAAAAATGGGAAGAAAATAGGTTTGCTTTCTCCTTTACGTCATTTTTTGAAAATGTAAAATGACATGAATTGAGACTAGAGCTCTGTTTTGATTGTGATGATGGAATTTTTGTCCATTTGAGTGCCTGAACCTTGTCAATTTGAAACTCCAGTCTGTTATTATACTTGCCAAAGGTTCAGAGTAGCAGTATACAGATAGTTGGTTGAATTGCAAATCTAATGATGATGGAATTTTTCTCGATTGGAGGGCCTGATTACCTTGCAATATAAAAATTTCAGCCATATATTGATAATTGTGTTAGTTTGAAAACTCTATCTGAATGGCAAAATAGTTTCAGGTTTTGTGCCGAAAGGATGTCAATTCAGATTATGCAAATATTTGAGTTATAAAGGAATGCATTCTGCGCGCGCGCACACACATTTCATATTCAGAGCATTGCCGTTGATTGTATTTCAGAGAGAAATGTGTATATTCAGAGCAGTACACATTGAATAGTACATATTCAGATAACATGTATGCACACGCTGGAGCCCTTTGCGCAACGAGTTCCACCTGAAGCTGGGTGTCAGCCTTCAGCTCGTGGCACGGGACGTCGGGGGTGGCTTGACACCTTCCGCGTCGGCACGACCTCCACGGCATGGTGCCCGCCTTGGCGCCGGCGGCAACGGGTGCAGACTTACTTCCAAGAAGTCCCCTCTCCGGCGATGGTGCGCCCATGGAAGCAGATGCAGCCGAACGTGGCGGTGGTGTGGTCCTGCCTCCAGCGAAGGAGTCCCACCAACGACGATGGTGGAAGAGGTCGGGCCATGGCGGCAGCAGGTTCGATGGTGGCGGTGCAGACTGCAGAGAATGGCGATGACGATGCGAGCATGCATGGTCAGAATGCGCTGCTTGCCTCTCTATTGGGCCACGTGAAACAGGCCCAAACGTTAAGGCCCGACAATAGTGCACACGCAAAGCCTACCTAGCCCGGCTACGGTTGCTCTCTTCGTTTCCGTTGCCTCCTTTACCCACCCAAAACCCGACCGCCCGCCACCGCCGCCATGGTAAGCACCCCGACGCTTCTCCGCGCCGCCTCAGAGAATCTGAGACCTCTCCTTGCCCCTAGCTAGCTCCCCATCTGTCCCAGTTCTCCCCGCTCTTCCCATTTACTCATCATTTTTAGCGATTCTGTTTGTTTCTGCACATTTCGTGCTGATTTTTGCCCCCGTGCACGAGTTTTGTTGCAGCCGCAGGGAGACCACATCGAGCTGCACCAGAAGCGCCATGGCCGGCGCCTGGACCACGAGGAGCGCAAGCGCAAGCGCGAGGCGCGCGAGGTGCACAGGCGCTCGCGGGATGCCCGGAAGGTGAGTCGGTCTGATCCGATAAGTTTACCCCCTTTTGGTTTTGCTGTCCTTGTGCCCTTGTTTGATGACGAGTGCGTGCCCCTATTCCTGTTGCAGTTGCTTGGTGCTAAGGGCAAGAGGTTCGCCAAGAAACGTTATGCTGAGAAGGCACAGATGAAGAAGACGTAAGTGCTTGTTTCTGCTCCTATTTATGTGTTCATACTTACGTAATACAAGAGACAATGAGAGACATACCTGAACAGAATAGGCCATGGTCAAGCTCACAGTTGCCCCCGGGATCTGTTTATCAAATCTGACTCCAAGTTTTGAGGATCCATTTTCTGCAAAAGCAAGCCTCACTTTACTCTGTGTCTGTGAACCAAAATCAGGAGTTCTGCAGATTGAAAATGGATAATAAGCCTTGACAAAAGTAAATGAGAGGAATGACAGTAGTGAGAGTACCCAAGCTATCTTGTTTATCCTCTACTATTATATCCTGTTGTTGTCATTTGCGTTGTAGTCTTAAAATTGCGGGCTGTATTTCATGCTTGTAGGCACTTTAATAGTATAGTGTGAACTACCTTCATTCTGCTATGATTCATTTTGGTTTACATATTATCTGAAAACAAATGGTGGTGATAAATTATTTACACATGTAATTGAGCAAAGCTTAGTCATAGGTGCCTGACTTGTCAGACTAAAAAGCATAAACTCAACCTAGACAGGCCCATGATCTTTGTTCAATCAGGAAACTATAGAACCACAGTTGGAGTACACAACTCCAAGTGCCAAATATCAATTCAGCACCAAGCCAGATGTATCATTTGCACAAAATGGAGTTGAGGGCAATTATACAGTGAAATATAAGTTATCCTGTACAAATAGTGGTACCTACTTGACCTTGGACGATACTATTCATGTACAGATCCCATGAGCCACAAATGAGAAACTGCTGACTATCTCCTTATCTGTTCCTCCATAGTCTTACATATAACTGCTGACTATCTCCATATCTGTTCAAGACCAAACAGTATGCTTCACCTTATAATTATGATTCTATTTTAGTGCAGTGTATCATGGCTAATCATTAAGGGTAAGGCTGCATAGAAATTCACTTCCCTAGAGCCCATCTTGTGTGGGAGCTTTCAACATTGGGTATACCATTTTATTTAGTGTAGTGAAATTGAAATGTTTCGTAAATGTTCAAGTGCTGTCTATCACCTAATCTGTTCAAGACCTAACAGTACACTTTGACTTGAAACTGTAACTCTCTTTTAGAGCAGTGCAATTGAAAAATATCATAAAATCTTGAGAAGCGTGTGACTAGGGAAGTAAGTAGATAATTAAAATTAGCTTGAATGGAACATGCTAACAGCATCACAAGTTAACATGGGATTGATGGAAAATAAAGCTGCTATAATATAGGCTCACCATGAGGAATCAGTGGAGGTTGGCCATTTCCAAAGTTAAATGCTTTGATTTTTTTGGCTCCTTCAGACGATAAATGATCCAGTTTACCTTTTACATCTGGATATTGTTCTTGTTGAATGGCACATGTTGAACACAAAGATGATGTGCTTGATTCTTCCTCCGCAATCTGCTGAAATATCTGCGAGCACATTAAGGAATTTCGTATCCAAATGGATGCTTCTATGAACCATCATGTTAGATATAAGCAACTTAAGTTGGTGCATGGGTACTTTGAGTAGATAACGTGAGCTAATAAATTTATTTACCAAGAGTCAGCTG
Source organism: Bothriochloa decipiens (assembly GCA_023333625.1). Lineage (NCBI taxonomy): Eukaryota > Viridiplantae > Streptophyta > Magnoliopsida > Poales > Poaceae > Bothriochloa > Bothriochloa decipiens. The sequence continues at coordinate 1,229,978 of CM041634.1, read as the reverse complement.
TTGTATCATAACCTGAGTAGGGTTGTGCATGAAAGATTGCGTCTGTCATTGTTTCAAGTCTTACTCTCTGGCTGCAATTGTATTTATATGGGCCTCTGCTTGAATTGGCTCTTTTGCAGCCTGAAAATGCACGATGAATCAACTTCACGACAGAAGGTTGATGATGATATCCAGGAGGGTGCTCTTCCTCCTTATCTACTGGATCGTGATCAGACACAGCGTGCCAAGGTGAATTACTCTTCTTGGCTTCTCTCCAACTAACTGTGATACGTCAATATTTTGTGGCATTGGTGACTGAGGTCTGGTGAAATGTAGGTTCTCAGCAACACAATCAAGCAAAAGAGGAAAGAAAAGGCTGGCAAATGGGACGTTCCTCTGCCAAAGGTGATTTCAACACAAGAAGCCCATTTCTGGTTGCTTCAATGAGTTATTTTCTACTCACACAATTTTTTCCCCTTTCAGGTCAGACCTGTAGCCGAAGAAGAAATGTTCAAGGTTCTAAGAACTGGCAAGCGAAAAAGTAAGTGATGATTCAATCTGTTAATGAAAGTGGAATTTAGTTACCGTTTAAAGGTTTTATGTGGCATACTACTTATGTGCATATGCTTTGCGGAACTGTGATGTGCTAAATGAGAAGTTGACAGCTGATATGAGCAACCAGTGTGTTCATCATTTGAGAATTCATAAACGTTTCATAAGATAGGACACAAATTTTCCTTTGGTCTTAATAATTTAGCTGATCTTCTTTACCTTATGCAGCCAAACAGTGGAAGAGAATAGTTACTAAAGCCACCTTTGTTGGAGCTGGATTTACAAGGAAACCACCAAAGTATGAACGGTTCATTCGGCCAACTGGTCTGCGTTTCACCAAAGCTCACGTGACTCACCCAGAACTGAAGTGCACTTTCAACCTTGACATAATTTCTGTGAAGAAAAACCCGAATGGTCCAATGTACACCTCTCTTGGTGTTATGACAAGGGGAACAATCATTGAGGTATTCCATGCGTCTTTACTAGTTATTGTAGTCAATACTCTGTGTGGCTGACTAGTGACTACATTAGGTGCTCGTCATGGTTCACCAGAGATTCTCTCTTTATATCCTCCTCTGTCCAAAATTGCTGCTTACAATGGCCTTCTTTCAGGTAAATGTCAGTGAGCTTGGTCTGGTAACTCCTGCTGGAAAAGTTGTTTGGGGTGAGAAATCTTCAGAGTTTTTGCTCCTTTTGTCTAACCTATTACCTAACTAGGATCATTGTCGATAAACCAGACCTTTTTGTGTTGCAGGGAAATATGCTCAAGTTACAAACAACCCGGAGAATGATGGATGTATCAATGCTATTTTGCTAGTGTAGAACCATAGTGAGATTTTGTTTATGGTGCAGTGGAGATCTGTCCCATCTGTATCCGCTCTGATAAAGATGCTCGTTTTTTAATGGTCTCATGGCTAATCCCAGTAGTATAGTATGTTGTGCACCATGGGCATAAGAAGCACTCTGTATTCTGTATCCTTGTTGTATGCGACAAATGACTACCCTATTATAGTCTGTTATAAAGCTGAGTAATAGTAGAAATTTGCTGTAATTTCTTTCGCTACATGGTTTTCATTGCCAACCTTACATACACGTCTTCGTTGAACCGTCCTCGAGACATTTTGCCTGCCATGTATCTACCTCAAAAGTGTCAGATATGTACTACTACTAGGGCCTCGTTTAGATGCCGAAATTTCTAACTTGAAAAGTACCGTAGCATTTTATTTGTATTTAATAAATATTGTCTAATCATAGCTTAATTAGTATCAAAAGATTTGTCTTATGATTTACAACTAATCTATGTAATTAGTTATTTATTTTACTAATATTTAATGCTTCATGTATATGGCATAATTTTTGATGTGACGAAGAGAATGTAAAATTTTTAGCCTCTTTGAGGCAACTAAACGAGGCTAGCAGAGAATGATAATAATTCTGGCCCGTGCCTCTGGTGGTGCTTCAACTTCAATCAAACATACTTGGGATTTGAAAGTATGCGGAATATACGGGGAGGACAATATCATGCCATCACTGCTTCCTTGAGCATCTTTAATAATGAAATAAACATGTGAATAAATCATTGCTTTGGCGAACTTAAGGATGATGGACGTATGCTTCGCAGAAATCAAAGATGAAATCACACCACGGGAAGACGAACATATTGTATCATCTCTTGATAAATATAATTTCAATCAGGATCCGCGTAAGTCCAATGGCATATTATAAATTTTAATGAAAACAAAATAAAATACTCAACTTAATGCATGTGAATAGGGATTCGAAATAGATCTGATACACAGAGAATCTCAGCATGTTTTTTTTTTAAAAAAAGTTAGGATGCATGAACAAAGTTGTCTCATTTGTTTTACGGCCCGCACGTAGGAGTACGTGATGAACGTGATAAGTGTGAAAAAAAAAAATGTCCTTCTTGAGGAAGCCAAAAACGGATGTGGACGCGTATACGTGCACCACGCATACATATCACCCCTCGTGTAGTTCGTGTCAGTGTCACCAATGGCACCACGCACACGGAATCGCACGTAGTACCTACTTTCTCAGATCAAATGAGATTCAGTTTCAGATGGCTACGCTTGTTCGGCCGGAGACGTAGCAGCGTATAGGCTTCGCCGCCTCACACACTTCCAAATCAAAAGTGTCAGAAGATAAGACCAGCCGACCAGGTAGTGTTCTTCTACGCTGACACGAACTCAGTTCCTAGGGAAACTAACCACAACCACAACGCGGCGCCGCTGTCCTAGCTATTCGAGTGGCATTTGTGGATTTTGTCCACATTACTAGTTTCGAGAGGTGAAGTGGGTGATCGATGCTGGCTTTTGACCTCCTGTGGCACATGAGTCACACTTGAAAAATTCAGAGAACTGCTTTAATCACATGCAAGACCAGACCACCATCGCTGGCGAAAACCAGCTCATCCTGGTTCTTCGTGTCAGGAATCCCATGGATAGGCCCGGTTTCCATCAACAACAGAGGAGTGTACGGAGTAGAACAGCTTTCCGAGGTGAAGGAGTGACTTGTTTAGTTGTCTAAATTCATCTCTAAATTCTACTATACAGAATTTCTATTACTCATCATATTAAAATATCGATAAATGTATAAAATATTAAGTATAGATGAAATCAAAAACTAATTATACAGTTTTATTGTATTTTACGAGACGAACATTTAAAACTAATTAATTAATATTTAAAATTATTAGTAAATAAAAACAAAATTGCTAGCTTTTGTCGAATCCGGCCGAATCTGACAAGAAGATGTGAAGAGGAATCTCGTCTCTGCTACCTCTAGTGTTGGGTGGAGTTGTCAGCAAACACCCACTTGGTCCCCGCGCGATAGCAGCTTGTGTACGTGATGTGAGCTTGTCGTTGTTCGCGTTCTCAGCCAGTTTCTTCTTGTCAAGATTGAACCGAACAGTAGGGAGTCAATTTTGCTGACGCCTGAGATGATGGCCGCGAACCCTACGCTTGACATGCTGCTTATGAGACTGAATATTACGGATGGGTTAATGAATAAAGTTTGATGTTAACTTGCTGTCAAAAAAAAACTGATGTCAACTGGTGCTGCAGAGCGGCAGTGTCACTACTGCATGCGTGTCGAGAGCTAATATGTTGGCCGTCACACCGTCACGATCTCCAGAGTTCGCGTCCAACCGGGGATTCCAGCAAATCTCCGGCTCTGTGCGCATGGCTGACGCACGTGTGCGATTAAGTGGAGAGGTGTTGGCTTTGCATTTCGTAATTACCATGACTCTAAGGTGATCGTAGCAAAATTCTATTCTTCTGTTTAATGAAATATGTGCTAGTATATAATTTTAGAAAAAATGGCTGACGCATGGCATGAATTATGTGTGCTAGTATATTAAATAGTTTGTTACATAGATATTTTCTGTGACATGTATTTAAGAAAAAGAGAGAAGTAAGATGAAAATATCTTAGCATAATTAGCAACTCTTTATGAGTCATGAAATTAAATGCCTACAAAATTATAGAATAAATTTTTTTATTAAGTTTAATCTAAGTTTCCTTTTATTTTATATTACATGAAGGTCTTAAAAACATCGCTACGAAACTATCCAGAGAGGACAAAACTGAAAACAACCTGCAAATTAAAGTGGATCGAGTGTTTTCTAACTACAGCACTGTAATATTTGAAATGAAAATTTAACTTGCACAAGGAGAACCTAAAAGGGCAAATCATATTATGGGTTACATCAAGCAAACTGAAATAGTTACAGGGACAAAATGAGTACAAAATTAGCCTATCTAATTTACACGACAACGGTCATACGTGGGGTTAGTGATCAGAAGTTTTCCAAAATACGATTTGGATCCAAGTTTTGAACATTTTAGGCAGGCACAGGAACTTTAATCCGATAATATTTAAAGTAGAAATAAATTTTGATCCACTTGAAATGGTAATATCGTGGATAAGAAGTGGGCCCGGTAACAAAACACTCCATGCCTCCATGCATGTACAAAACGGAAGGGAGCATCTTTATGTTGACTCGATTCACATTCGGGCAGCTCAAACATGGCTCTCGAACAAGAAGTTGCACCCGTCGCCCTCCTCCTGCTCACGGTCCTCGTCGCCGCGCCTTTCGCCTACCACCTCCTCGTCGTCGTCGCCGGCAACAAGAAGAAGCCCGCTAGTGCTGCTCCTCCCACGCCGGGGCGCGACGGCCGGAGGCTGCCGCTACCGCCGTCGCCGTGGGGGCTCCCGCTGCTGGGCCACCTGCACCGGCTGGGCGCGCTGGCTTCCCTAGCGCGCGTGCACGGCCCGGTGATGCTGCTCCGCCTGTCGCGTGCCCACCGTGGTCGTCTCCTCCGCGGCCGCTGCCGAGGAGGTGATGCGGGCGCGCGACCTGGCGTTCGCGAGCCGTCCCGCAAGCGCCATGGCCGAGCGCCTGCTCTATGGCCGCGACGTCGCGTTCGCGCCCTACGGCGAGTACTGGCGCCAGGCGCGCCGCGTCTGCGTCGTCCACCTCCTCAGCGCGCGCCGTGTCGAGTCCTTCCGCCGCGTCCGGGAGCAGGAGGTCGCCGCGCTGGCCGCCCGCGTCGCCCGGGCCAACGGCGCGGCCTTCGACCTCAGCGAGCTCCTCACTGAGTACGCCAACGCCGTCGTGTCGCGCGCCGCGTTCGGCGACGAGAGCGCGCGGGGGCTGTTCGACGAGTTTGACTCCGGCTGTCGGCAAAGGAAGGTGATCACCGACTTCCAGAAGCTCATCGGGACGGTGCCGGTCCGGGAGCTGCTGCCGTGGCTGGGCTGGGTGGACGCCATCACCGGGCTGGAGGGGAAGATCAGGCGGACGTTCGAGGCGCTCGACGGGCTGCTCGAGAAGGTGATTGATGACCACCGCCTACGACCCCGCGGAGGGGATGACGGCGGTTACCGGGACTTCGTGGACGTGTTGCTGGACGTCCACAAGAACGACAAAGAGCACGGCATCCAACTAGAGACCAACGAAATCAAGGCCATCATCTTGGTAAATATCCATGAATCCATATAATATTATTACAATATTCGTGGTTGCTCAGCATTCAGTTTTATATCCCTTGTTTTTCGTGTATCATGCCATGCACGGTCGTCGTCGTCACTTGGCAGGACATGTTTGCGGCAGGCACGGACACGACAACCACGGCGATGGAATGGGCCATGGCGGAGCTCGTCAACCACCAGCGCGCCATGCGCAGAGCGCAGCACGAGGTCCGCGCGGCAGCGGCCGGCTCAACGGGCGTCAACGAGGACCACGTCGCGGAGCTGGACTACCTCAAGGCCGTGGTGAAGGAGACGCTGCGGCTGCACGCGCCGGTGCCGCTGGTGGTGCCCCGGGAGCCATCGGCGGACGCCGAGATCCTGGGGTACCACGTCCCGGCGGGCACGCGCGTGCTGGTCAACGCCTGGGCCATCGGCCGGGACCCCGCGACGTGGGAGTGCTCCGAGGAATTCGTGCCGGAGAGGTTCTTGGGTGACGGCGTCGCCGCCGCCGTCGACTTCAGGGGGCAGCACTTCGAGCTGCTGCCGTTTGGCGCCGGCAGGAGGGTGTGCCCCGGGATTGGGTTGGCGGAGGCAAGCGTTGAGATGGCGCTGGCGACCTTGCTGTATCATATTGACTGGGAGGCGGCCGGCGGCGGCGGCGAGCAGGGCAGCCGGAACCGGGAAGGGACGCCGTCGTTTGACATGACCGAGATGAACGGGTTAGCCGTGCATATCAAGTCCGGTCTGCCGCTTCTAGCTAAGCCATGGGCCCATTAAACTTTTGTCATTATCACCGGTGGTTGCATGTTTTTTCCACCTGAATTCTCGTCATGGTGTGCGAGGCAAGCGTGTTTCTCAGCTGATTGAACAATAAATGGTCATTGTAAATAGTATTGTCCTGTGTTCTGTTTTGATGCTCCAATGTTTTTTTCTCATTTTGCGGAAGTGCTTAAACGCGTTTTCATTAAAAGCAATAGGAATTTTTCCCCTAAAAAAAATTAAGAGCAATAGGACCAACTCGTTGTTGAAACAATTTTTCTAGCTGTAGCTTTATGGCGTGTCTAGAAGGAGGGCTTTGGCGTACTAGGCAATAGCGAAGAGCAAGCAAGACTACGAGTCTACAATATTGATGAACCAAAAGGATCATGTGAAGCTACGAAGTACATCATATTGTTTATGGGTATCAATCCAAGTGTTGATTCATGTTGATGATCAAGTGGCTTGACAAGAAGGATGATGGTGTGGAGCTTCATGTTGTTGGCTATGGTCGAGGTAAGGTGGTTGGCTACATGTATGAATGACCATTGTTCATCATTTGGTGAATATGAATGTTGGATGCTTGTGTGGCATCGCCAGCATGGAGATGGAATGGAATGTATAAAGCAGAGATATATTTGTAGTGTATTTCATTTCACAAGTCTAAGATTGAGTAGTGAAGTGCATGACCAGATTTATAATAGATAGCCTTACTATTAAGAGAGACAAACTTTTTTATATAACAGTTATATAGTGCTACTTGTGTGATCTAACTTTACAGGAACGTGAAGATTGAGCGGCAGTTTGAAAAGCTTTGTGAAATGATTTAAAAATGCTAGCATGAGCTAAAGGTTGTGGTTGTCTCGAGGACAACTCTTTGGAGTTAGCGGCTCTTCAAAAGGTTTAAAAATGGTTTAAAAAACATTTAATTGAGGAGGTGCTTGGCAGGTTGTTTTTAGCTCAAATGAATTTATCGAGTGGTCCAAGGGTTGTAGGCACCAGAGTAAAGGCTACATGGTTGCCATTTGTGGTGTCGGTTGGCTTGACCAGCTGCTGGGCTTTCAGTGTGATTGTCTTATATGGATGGTCTGACATGGCTTTATATTTGGCACATTGATAATTTTAGCGCAAATCCTTTTCCGCGCGCGAGCGCTCGGTTCCCTACCGAACGAACCCTCGACAGACACCCACAGAGCCACCTGCGCATGTGTGTACGGTGCTGATGACGTCAGCAAAAAAACAAAAACATTTATTTCAACATGCTATAATTTTTAAACCGTGTATCCGTTTTTAATTCTGTTTGCACTGATGTGTTCTACGCGACGAGACGAATAAAACTATATCCCACTTGAATATGCTTCGAAGATTTTTTTATTTTTTTTCTATTTACTGCAGTCATTATGTGTATAAGTTATATGTTCTACGTAATTCCCAGCTTATCAACGTGTTATATCACGTAAGTTATGTGTTCTAAGTTAGATTTATAATTTTACAACTAGTTAGATCACGTAAATTATACATTCTAAGTTAGATTTCTAACTTTACAACGTGTTAGATTACGTAAGTTATGCGTTCTAAGTTAGGTTTCTAACTTTAAAATGTGTTAGATCACGTGAGTTATGCGTTCTATGTTAGATTTTTAAGTTGACAACGTGTTAGCATATGTAAGTTATGCGTTCTAAGTTAGATTTTTAACTTTAAAACATGTTAAATCACATAAGTTATGTGTTATAAGTTAGATGTATAAGTTAGATAATATAAGCTACTTGCAACTTTACATTTCTTTGCTATAAATAGAAAACTTAATCAAAAAGGAAAGTTGTGGGATTTTTATTTTGCCAAAAAAGAAAAATTTTGTACTGGTCGGAAATTGTCCGCCAGTTTCTAGTTCTAGCGCGCGGCCACGAAATAGCAAGGCCGTAATTTTCGCATCCATGGAATCCCGCAACGTGCGAATCACACACCATATCATACACACTTCTCGGTTGCTCTCTCTATATGCCAAATAGTATTACCCGCTCTACAAACTTTACGCTAGAATTGCTCCACACCATATCATACACACTTCTCGGTTGCTCTCTCTATATGCCAAATAGTATTATCCACTCTACAAACCGCTAGAATTGCTCCATGATAGCTAGTGGAGTGGAGTCGTAAAAACGAGAGTAGACCCGTCTAAACACCTTCTTAGAATACATGAAATGAAGTTGACTGTTCAGTATTCGCATTACCTAGTCCTAACCAGCAAGATTTTGTCTCATTTGATGGCAAAGGTACTAACCGAAGGACGACATTCTGCAAATTCACAGAATCTTGTTTAAGTTTCTGTTTCGTTTTTATGATCTACTATAGGTAACCATACGTTGAGAGAGACGGGCATAGGCAAATTGAAACCTTCGTGTAGAAAAAAAAGAGAGACCAAATAAAGCTGCTGTAAATTCTCGTGTATACATTACATACTTACATTGTAATCACGCTAAGGTCATGTTCGTGGCCATGGTACAATGTTTTGTTCTCCCAACAAATCAACAAATAGTATTTTTGAGCGAAAAGTTTAACTAGATCAACTCTCATGCTCCTCATTTAGAACGCAAGAATTTTAGAGGAAACATATAATTTTGTAAGAATCAGTTATTTTTTTAGAAAAAACATAGGAATGAAAAAAAAAATCTCGCGTTCGGTGTGTAGTTGTTTCAAATTAAATCTTTTAAAGTTTAACTATTTTTACAAAATAGTAGCAATACGTATGATATCAAATAAGACAGGCCAGTGCATGTGCATCTAACGATATAACTCTATATATCACATATATTTTTCTTAAATAAACTAGATAAAAGATTTTTTGCAAGGTAGATCTGTGCAAATTGGGAGAGAAAATCTCACTAGACTCTGGTTAGATCCCTGGCTGTACTCTATTCTTTTGGCAAACTTGTCGATGGGGGACACCGGAGGTTCTCCAAGAAGACGGAATAAGGATGAAGGATTGAAGAACCCGCCGTCCGATTCGAGTAGAACACGGAGTAACACGACGTGAGAATTACCTCCCCACGGAGAAGACATAAGAAGACCTAGTCCAATTAGGATTCCTTTCATGTAATCCTGCTAGGATTAGTTGCACGCAATCCTACTAGATCTCTACTTTGTAACCAACTAGGATCCCTGCCTCTCCTAGGACTATATAAAGGAGGCCAGAGCTCCCTAGATCAACAACTTCACCTCTCAACACAACCACAACCTGGCCTCACGGTTAGAACGCGAAGTACACAGCGCACTACAAACCCTAATAGTCATCAATACAACGCAACAGGCTCACGCCGACTGGACGTAAAGGTTTTTACTCGACGCAAGTCGAGGGCCCAAACTAGTATAAAATCGTCTGTCTCGTCAAGCTTATTGCCGCAACCGCCGAGTTCCGCAGTCTGCCAAGCTCCTCCGAACAAAACACCCTGCCGGGTACCCCAGTGGTGCGCTATCGGCGATAAAAACATCGACAAAACTTGGCACCCATTTTGTTTGAATTGTGTGAAAATAAGAGTATAATTGTAGAAAAAGTGATCAAACAAGGAACCCCCTATTACTTTTAGGAGATGGCTTTTTGAGGAATTAAGAGCAGAATGGAATGTGATATGGTCTGATGTTATGAACTTTCAGCTTAGTGTTGAGAGTGATACTGTTGGGTGGGTGATGGGGAATAAAGGGTCATTTACAGTTAAATCTATGTATGATGCTCAATGTCTTACTTCAAGTGGGCCACAATTTAAAAGAATCTGGAAAGGAAAAGCTCCTTAAAAATTTTCTGTGGCTGATCGAATGGTGCTATTTTGACCAAAGATAATTTGAGAAAAAGAAACTGGCAAGGTGATCCAACATGTGTCATTTTTTCCTGTGTAGAAACAATTGACCATCTATTATTTCAATGTCCAATTGCTAGAGTTGTTTGGATTGTTTGTGCAAAATTATTGGGTGCTGATAATATTCCTTATAACTTAGATCAGTGCTGGGTGTGGTGTGATAAATGGTTCCCAAATGAGAAGAACTATCATACTTGGGGGTTTGGCTGCAATCTGTTGGGCCATTTGGAAGTGTAGAAATCAAGCAGTCTTTGATAAAAAACTTATAAAGAGTCCTACTGAAATCTTATGCCACATTTGTGCTCTTTTAAAATACTGGGCAGGACTATATTCTGGAGTTGATCAAGAGTTGCTGTGTGAAGGAGCTAATCATTTGCTAAAGGTTGCCAAACTATGCTGGTTACACCAAATGACAGACAAGTGATCCCACCTCTGCTCCTGCTTGGAGGACCCATTGATGAATCATGTGGAGAAACTTCAAACCCTCATGTCTGATGGAAGATGACTGTTGTGGCAGAAGGATGGCAATGGGTGGAGGACAGCCTGCGTTGATCGTTTGTAATCAGTTTGCTTCGTTAGTTGTCACTCCAGAATCTGCTTGCTGGTAGTTTAAATTAGTTGCTCTTATGTTTGGCGCACAGTATGGAGGACCCCGACCCCCTCCGCTCTTTCCTCGTTCCCCCACCCCCCACGACACCAAATCCGCCCAGATCCGCTCCAACCAATCCCTCCGCCCCCAATCCAACCCCAGATTCGTCACCAACGCCGCTCGATCTACAGCCGAAGGGTCCACTTGACGCAGATGGTGCGCCAGAGAGAGAGATCGAGAAGGTGGAGCAACGGGCAGCAATGGAGCAGGAAGCGCAAGTGCAGTCAGGCGCGGTGGCGTCGCTGGTGCCGGATGCGGGGCACGCGGAGCAACCCTCGTCGGTGGAGCTGAGTGCGCTGAGGCAGCATGGTCTAGTGGCGCAGCAGGCGTCGGAGATGCCAGGGCATGGGCTGCCGCAATCGCCATCCAAAGCAAGTCAAGCAAGGCCGTCAACACAAGCCACCCAATCAGAGCTACAGCTACAGACCAGCAATGGCCAGGAACCACCATCAAGTCGAAGCCCCCAATCTCGGCAAGCCCAACCGCTATTGATCCAGATCTGCAGGCTCAGATAAGAGGGATTCTCCCAGACCTGGTGATGGATCTGCTGAAGAGGAAGAACCAACGGGCAGCTCCTGAGAGGAGTAATGAAGACAAGGCCAATCCCAACCTCAATCAGCCACGGGGAGAGTCCTCAAAACATGGAGAGGCTTTAATTTAGAGTAATGGGAGCGCTGCTGTTCAAACGGAGATGGGGAGACCATGGAAGATCCAAGACAAAGAGGGCATGAACCAGGTAGGCGCTTCCACAAGTCCCAGATTCTCCAGCAGTCAAAAGGGGAAACAAGTTTGGATTGAAGGCATTCATGGCACCGAGCAGCTCCACAGCCTTCCTAAAGCCACATTTCAAGCTGAGCAGAACAGAGCTACTGCTCCAGAAGGGTCTACCTCCATAGCCACGCATCTGGTGGAACATCAATTGCTCAGCCCTACCATTGAAGAAGAGGAATGGGAACCAGCCAGGAAACCGCGCAGGCACAGAGCGGTGGAAGAACAGAGCCAGCCATTCAAACCAAGCAACCCACCAGGCACAACAACGGCTGGATTTGAATTCTTCAAAAGCAAGCTCATTGGAAGGTGCTATAACTGCTTTTCACCAAATCATATAGCAAGAGACTGCCGCACTCCGCATCGATGCTGGAAATGCTTCCGTTCTGGGCACCGCGCGGCGCAATACACCAAAGGACAGCCAAGACCTCAGCTGCAGTATAAAGAAGAAGCCATAGCAAAGAAGGAACTTGCATCCACCAGCCAAAGCCCCACTGCTACATCACAACAGTCACACAACTTCTCCTACGCCGACGCCGTCCGAGGAAGGCCAGCCATGGCGATCGCAAGGTACCCGGGCGACCCGTTGGCCCGGCCGAAGCGTGCCTTCTGCGCGGTGTCGGCCACGGGTCCGATCAAGAAGCGTAGAGACGACCTCATCACCCGCTCGACCGTGTGCTGGCTGCGCACCCGGAGCCACGACACCGAGCCTCACCACCTGGGAGACGCCTTGCACGAGCGCCTGCACGTGCGACATCAAGACATCCAGATCCTGAAGCATTTCTCGGAGCAGTTCCTCATCATCTTCCAGTTCCCGGAGGACAGGAACGGGCTGCTGGAGAGGGGAGCCATCTATGACGGGGGGCGCGATTTCAACTTCGCCCCTTGGAGTGAGAGGCTCCACGCCGTCAATGTCAGCTGGGAGTTCCGCGTCATGGTGTGCATCGAAGGCATTCCGCTGCACTGCTGGGCCGAGGAGGTGGCGGCCAAGGCCCTCGGCCCCAGCTGTGCCATCCACTACCTGGAGGAGAAGACCCGCCGTTGGGAACGCACCTAGACTTTTGACCTCTGGGCGTGGTGCTCCGACCCCAACGACATCGCCAAGGAGGTCATCCTCACCGTGACTTCACCAGATCGCGTGCTGCCACCGACCTCCATCCCCTTCCTCCAAGCACCAAGGCACTCCGACGACCCCACTGACATCAAGAGAGGGCACACCTACACGCTGCGCAACCACATTGAGTGGGTCGAGGACCTGACTTTTCTGCAGGGTCACGGGAGACAGGGCGGCGCCAACAACCGCAAGGCACGCCGTGAGCTGATCTGGGACTATGGGGTCCCAGACTCGGTTGGCGAGCGTGCACTAGGAAGAAGGGTGGAGAACAGAGGCAGGGACCTAGGCAGGTTCCACAGGAGAGATGACGATGGCCACGACAACGACCATCGCAGCCATGATCTTCGTCGCCACAGAAGCATTTCAGGTTGGGCAAGAGACTCGCACTGCAGGGGCGCCCTAGAGGACTGCGTCAGCTCCAACAGATGGCGCGGAGGCAGGGGCTCCCCACCACCGCACAGCAGGGGCATGGCGCTCAAGCGTCAGGTGTGGCGGGGGAAGCAGCAGGCCGACAAGACCACGCTCAAGGCTAAGAAGAGGGTCACGTTCGCAGACCCAATAGCAACTGAACTAAAAGCTCCCAAGCTCAAGATTCGCGATGACAGCATCCTCCTCATTAAGGATCAAGTGCAGACACAGGTCGTCGTCCACCAGGAGACTCACATGCAGCTGCAGATGTCCGAGAACATCGACAACGGCAACACCGTCACCATCGAAAAACCAGAGACAAAGAACACCAACGGTATGCAGGTCATGAAGGGTGGACAGGAAACAACCCAGCAGCAGATGGACATCCAGGCTCCCAACAAGAAGCCTGAGCCTGCAATGAATGAGGCTGCTCGCGTGGCTATGACTGAAAAGCTGAGGGAGATGACCAAGGACCTTGCTAAGGTGTGCGACAGCAGGGTGAGCACTTCTGACCAGCAGTTACTACAGCTTAATGCCGATCATAACTTAGGGGTCATAGGCGGGGTGTATTTCTATGATAACAGCACACCTGAAACCGACCATAGTTTAACTGTTAACTTTGAAGAGGTTGCTTTACAGTACAACACTGAAAAGTCAGGTTCTATTAAAGCTGTTGAGCAACAGAGTAGGCCATCACTTAACCAGTTAGATGGTAGCGCAATTTTACCAAACAGTAGTGGCACTATGCAGCAGGACACTATGGCTCAAGGCCTAATACAGGCTCAGCCTGAAACACACAATGCCGCTGATCCCATGGCTGAAAGCTCAATGCATGCACAAACTGACACAGAGACCACTGTTGAAACAATCATGCCTGTCTCTCCGATGAACGAAAACCAACACCAGACTGCTATGGTGGAAGTGCTACCTAGCAGTACAGACAATAGTTCCAATATGCCTTTGATAGATGCCTTTCTAGCCCAAATCCAGGTTGCAATACAACAACCAATTATTCAAGAGCCTCCCCAGAACACAATAACAGATGACTGTGAAATAGTAGACAGTGAGTTTGACCCCCTTCATCTGAACAATAAAAGAAGGAGTGTCAGATTAGCAAAAAAAGCAGAATTAAATGTGGGCAAAGATTCGATGCAAGTAGCTCAGGATCTTCTAGTAAAGAAATTAGGGGAACTGTCGGGTGTTGAACAAAAACATGATGATCCTAACTATGATTTCTATGCACAGCATTTCTAGCATCCAGTTGAGCTGACCAAGATGGCGACGATTCAAGTTCTGGTTGAGGAGGAGAAGAAGAGGCAGAAGAGGGCCGTCAACAGCAAGAAGGCGTTGGCCCAGGTGGTCATGGAAGCCTGATGGGCTCCATGCTTAGGTAGCTCCGTGATCCATGGAACACAATCCATGTATTGGAGATGGGGTTTGTATCCTTGTGTATCGTAGTGCCCTGGTGGGCTGGCCCTTAAGGCCCAACTTAGTTGCAGAAACAGACTCTGCTTATGCCTACGGGATGGTAAGCCTTCAACACATGATGAGACAAAACAATTTGTGTGTGGGCACCTGCTGGCTTTGTTGCCTTCGGTGCATGTTTTGTAACCGGTGGCCTATTTGCGACTCTTTCAGTTATCGATGTTCTCAAAGATTTTCTTACATCTTGCTGGTTCGTGTCATGCATGTGACTGATAGTAGCTTTTTGTATCATAAATGACAAGCAAGAACTACAACATTATTTGCTGGAATGTGCGGGGTTTGAATGATGCAGCGAAGAGAGCCAGTGTTCGTAACCAAATACAATTATTAGGAGCGACTATCGCTTGCCTACAGGAAACAAAGATAATGAATTGGACAACCGCACTCTTGGTCGAGACCTTAGGAAATGACCTTGCTACAAATGTCGCCTTTCTACCGTCTGTAGGGGCGTCCGGAGGTATACTCTTAGCTGCTTCAGAGCGCTTCTTCAAATTAGACAATCCGAACACCACAACCAACACGGTGTCGGCCACCATAACGATGCTGGCAGATAACACATCATGGGCAATAACGGGCTTCTATGGACCACAGGCCAATAACGAGAAAGTGATGTTCATGCAAGAAATTATAGACATAAAACAAAACATGCCCCCAGCCTGGCTACTAATGGGTGACTTCAATCTGATTTATAAGGCAGAGGACAAGAACAACAATAGGATAAATTTATCCTTACTGAATGGGTTCAAGAACACCATCGACAACCTAATGCTAATGCCAATTGATCTAAAGGGATGCAAGTTTACGTGGTCCAATGAACAACAGTCCGCTACGATGACCAAAATTGACCACATTTTTGCCTCCCAGGAGTGGATGGACATTTTCCCACGAGCTAATCTTCAGGCGCTGTCGTCGCTAGGATCAGACCACTGCGCCCTTTTTCTACAGGGGACATAGTGAGGGACTTCTACAAAGGGTTCCGGTTCGAGTCGTATTGGACAAACTGCGAAGGCTTTCTGGATACGGTTCAGGAAGTTTGGGTAAAACAAGTCAACACACAAGATGCATTGTTACGAATGCATGTCAAGCTGCTGCGAACAGCCAAGGCACTCAAATTGTGGCAAAGAAAGAATTTTAGCAATTGGAAAATCCAATGGGCGATAATCAACATTACCCTGTCAAACCTAGAAAGAGCACAAGAAGATAGACAACTCACCAACGAGGAAATCACGTTCAAAAAATACCTGAAAATGAAAGCGCTCGGGATAGCAGCCATCCAAAGAGCAAGAGCTACACAGCACTCGAGGATTACATGGATGAGGAAGGGTGACTCCAACACAAGATTTTTTCACCTGCACGCTAATTACCGCAAAAGGAAAAACTTCATCCCGGCACTCACATCTCGCCTAGGGACAGTGGTTCGACAGGAGGACAAGTCTAAATTGGTACAAGAGCATTTCACTCAGATCATGGGAACACCAGTGCCAAGAACAAAGGCACTCAATTGGCAAGAGCTAGGCTACGTACCGCATAATCTGGATGACCTGGATGCTCCGTTCATGCAAGAAGAGGTCGCGACGACCATAAAGGATATGCCATCGAAAAAGGCACCAGGGCCGGATGGATTCATAGGTCTTTTTTATAAAAAATGCTAGACAATTATCAAGGATGATCTGACACAGGCGATACAAGGTTTCTACAATCATAGAACAGCTAAGCTTAATTTAATAAATGAAGCAAACATCGTCCTCCTCCCAAAAAACCAAATGGCGGCTACAATTTCTGAATACAGGCCAATAAGCTTGATAAATAGCGTGATCAAAATCATCACCAAAATCCTTGCAAACCGGTTGGCGCCACACATGGACAGATTAGTTTCACATGCCCAAAATGCTTTTATAAAGAAACGGTGCATCCATGATAACTTTATATATGCACAAAGAGTGATCCAACTACTCCACAAAAGAAAGACGCCAGCTCTGTTTATCAAATTAGACATATACAAGGCATTCAATTCAATTGGTTGGGCATTCCTACTCGAGACGACGTAGGCTCTGGGATTTAGTACTAAGTGGCGAGATTGGATAGCCTCTATTCTTGGTTCGGCATCTTCAAAAATTATAGTCAACGGACAGCCGACTAAGCCGATCAAGCATGCAAGAGGATTGCGTCAGGGGGACCCTTTATCTCCTCTTTTATTCATTCTAGGCATTGACCCCCTGCAACGCATCATTCAAGTAGCAGCACAAAGAAATATTTTAAAACCTCTTCTACCAAGAGTAGCACAGCTTCGATGTTCCTTGTACGCTGATGATGCTGCAGTTTTCGCGTGCCCTACATCAGAGGAATTAGTTAATCTACTCAAGTTCCTCAGTTTCTTTGGAGAATGCTCTGGGTTAAAAGTAAACATTTCAAAGACAGAGATATACCCTATCAGAATTCAGGAAGACATGGTAGCCCAACTCTTATGCAACTTCCTAGGGAAACTTTGCAAGTCCCCGGGTAAATACCTGGGATTACTGTTACACACAAGGAAGCCGCGAAGAATAGAGGTTCAACCATTATAGATAAGATAGGTGCCAAATTACCAGGGTGGAAGGGAAATCTAATGTCGTCGACGGGTAGAGAGACAATGGTCAAAACAGTCCTATCCGCACAGCCAATCTACCATCTTACAGTGTTCTCTGAGCAAAAATGTTGAATAAGAGAATTGATAAACTTAGGCGTAGTTTCTTGTGGAGAGGAGAAACACCTGACAAAGTCTACGGAGGTCACTCATTGGTAAACTGGCCGACATCTTGTAGACCAAAAAAGATGGGCGGACTAGGAATTCTTGAGCTGGAAAGGTTCGCTAGGGCACTAAGGGTGAGATGGCTCTGGTTCAAATGGAAAAGCAAAGATTGTGCTTGGAACAAACTGGACCTCCCATGTGATTCAAAAGACCTGGACCTTTTCAACGCGTCCACGGAGGTGATAGTAGGCGACGGGACGACGGCCAGTTTTTGGACGTCTTCATGGATCAATGGTTTGGCAGCAAAAAACTTTGCCCCTACGCTTTTCGATAAGTCAAGACAAAAAAACATCACAGTACAAAAAGCTTTGCAAAACAATAGGTGGATTGCAAACATCCTCCCCATCCAAACCGAACAAGAGATTAGAGAATATGTAGACCTATGGGAAAGACTGCATAACATACAGTTGCAAGAGCAGGTCGAGGACACCATTCGTTGGAAATGGACACGGGACGGCGAATACACAACAACAAGTGCATATCAAATCCAATTTGAAGGTTCCTTCGGCAAAATAAAGCTGATGCCGATATGGAAAGCTTATGCAGAACCTAAGTGTCGCTTCTTTGCATGGACACTAAACACAAAAAAATTTTGACGGCCGACAACCTCCAGAAGAAGCAATGGCCCAACGACCCGATATGCAAATTATGCAGTACTCATAATGAGACACCCAAGCATTTGTGTCTTCAATGTCCCTTCGCACAAGAAGTTTGGTCGCGACTGAAGATATGGTTTAACCTTCCAACAATACAAACCATCAATGCAAATGGTTCGATATACAAACACTGGAAAACTTGCCCAAGGAAAGTACCGGTAGCGGAAAGGAAAAAATTTGACGGCATCATCATCTATTTCTGATGGCACGTCTGGAAAGAACGTAATAGGCGAACTTTTCAAACAAGAGTCTACACGCGGAACAAGTAGCCCAACTATGTAGGGATGATATCAAGCAATTCTTTTTCGCCAAGGAACCGAATCCGCAAGAAGAGTAATTCACAGTTTGCTTTCTTTCGACGGGTGTGCCAACTCTTTTATCCCCACGGACCTTTCTGTTTTTCTCTTCTTTGTAGACTTTGCTTTCGTTGCTCAGGTAAGTCTGATAGAGTAGCTGATAGCCTGGTTGAGTCTGTACAGTCGTTTTTTTTATCTTCTCCTCTCTTTATAAAGTCTTCTGTTTTTCTTTCTATCGTCTAATAATAATAGACGGCGAAGCTTTCGTTTGGCGCACAATATTGGTGGTGGTTGTCGCGGACGCTCTGTTCGGTGCAGGCCGTTGTGTCGGCTGCCCGACCTTACTTCTGTCCTCTCTGTATCCCATCTTATGTGTCTGGATCGAACTCATGTATTTCCGTTGAGTTAATGGAAATGGGTTACCTGTATGGAAAAAAACTAGATAAAAGAGCTACCGATTATATTAAAAAAAAAGATAACCTCAGATCGAACACAACGATACAACTATATATCACATATATTGATTGGTGCTGTGCTCTCTCGATCATATTTACTCCCTACTGCAGCAGAGACGGAGAAATTGACGGAGAGAATACGTGGACAGCTAGCGATGCATTAAACTGCGGTGCTCTTGCCATCTCAAACATATTTTCCCTACTGCAGCAGCAGCATCGGTCCAGAGCCGTCCCGGTCATCTGCACGTGCGTGAATGAACGTGTAGTGTGGAAAATCTGGCCTTCTGAGCAAGTCAAAAACGGATGTCCCTGTTACGTGTCAGTATCACCAGTACTACACAGCAGGAACCCAAGTTTTGCATTGGGTCCGCTAACCTAAGCTGTGTTGTACAACAAGTTGGATTTCGTAACTTCATATATATTGCAGAGCGGCATAAAGTTATCTAGAGCTTGTGCGGTTAATTTGCAATCCGAGAAGATTAAATAAAAGATTAAGGGAGTTTTTTACTTATAAGGACAAAAAAGTTCTTAAATTACCTTCAGCCATCTCAGATTCACCCCCTAATACTAGAAATTAACCGAACGAGAGTCCTTACGGATGTTCTCCATAATCCATATTGTTTTATGGCAACTTCTATATATGCAAGCTAAATTTATTATTAGATGCCCTTTATAATACTACTTCATTTGTTTCACTAGTTTTGTTCTAAGTTAAATTGTACTAGTTTTGATCAAATTTATAGAGAAATAAACAGATGTTAACAACTTAACATCATCAAACAAGATTCATTGAATATACACCATGAAATCTATTTCTTTAGAAAATAGAAATTAAGCCGGATGATGAGTGTTTTCTAATATATCACCTTTGTAACTTTTAAAGTGAAAAATTAACTTGTACGAGGAGAATCGGAAAGGACAAATCCTATTGTGGGTTACACTAAATAAACTAGAACAAAAATTTGATCTGTACAAAAATTTTAGCATATCTAAATAAATCTATATAAATTTTGGTCCACTTGAAATTGTAATCGTGGATAAGCAGTGGGTCCGGTAACAAAAGGATCCATGCATGTAGTCATGTACTACAGGGAAGGGAGCATTTTTTTAGTTGACTACTTGACTCCATGCACATTGGAGGCAGCTCAAACATGGCTGTCGCCCTCCTCCTGTTCAGTGTCCTCGTCGCCGCGCCGCTTGCCTACCTCCTCCTCCTCGTCGTCGCCGGCGGCAAAAAGAAGCCCGCTAGTGCTGATGCTCCTACGACACGCCGGACGCCGCGACGGCCGGAGGCTGCCGCTGCCGCCGTCGCCGTGGGGCCTCCCGTTGCTGGGCCACCTCCACCTGCTGGGCGCGCTGCCGCACCGCGAGCTGGCGTCCCTGGCGCGCGCGCACGGCTCGGTGATGCTGCTCCGCCTGGGCTTGCGTGCCCACTGTGGTGGTGTCCTCCGCGGCCGCCGCCGAGGAGGTGATGCGGGCGCGCGACCTGGAGTTCGCGCCCTACGGCGAGTACTGGCGCCAGGCGCGCCGCGTCTGCGTCGTCCACCTCCTCAGCGCGAGCCGCGTCGGGTCCTTCCGCCGCGTCCGCGAGCAGGAGGCCGCCGCGCTGGCTGGCCGCATCGCCGCCCGGGCCAGCGCCGAGTCGCTGCCGTCGACCTCTGCAAGCAGCTCGCCGAGTACGCCAACGCCGTCGTGTCGCGCGCGGCGTTCGGCGACGAGAGCGCGCGCTGTTCGACGATATTGACTCCGGCCGTCGGCATAGGAAAGCGATCGCTGACCTTCACAAACTCATCGGGACGGTGCCGGTCGGGGAGCTGCTGCCGTGGCTGGGATGGGTGGACGCCGTCAGCGGGCTGGAGGGGAAGATCAGGCGGACGTTCGAGGCGCTCGATGGGCTTCTCGAGAAGGTGATTGATGACCACCGCCGACGGCCTAGTGACAGCGGTGGTGACGGCGATGGCCAGGACTTTGTGGATGTGTTGCTGGACGTCAACAAGAACGACAAAGAGCACGGCATCCAACTAGAGACCAACGAAATCAAGGCCATCATCTTGGTAAATTTATAACAATACCGATCCAAGAATCCATACATATTGTGGTTGCTCATTTAAATACTTGGTAGGACATGTTCGCGGCGGGCACGGACACCGCAAGCACGGCGATGGAATGGGCCATTGCGGAGCTCGTCACCCACCCGCACGCCATGCGCAGAGCGCAGGAGGAGGTCCGCACGGCGGTGGCTGGCTCCTCGGGTGTCAACGAGGACCACGTCGCGCAGCTGGACTACCTCAAGGCCGTGGTGAAGGAGACGCTCCGGCTGCACGCACCGGTGCCGCTGCTAGTGCCCCGGGAGCCGGTGGCGGACGCCGAGATCCTGGGGTACCACGTCCCGGCGCGCACCCGCGTGCTGGTCAACGCCTGGGCGATCGGCCGGGACCCCGCGCCGAGGAGTTTGTGCCGGAGAGGTTCTTGGGAGGTGGCGCTGCCGCCACCGTCGACTTTAGGGGGCAGCACTTCGAGCTGCTGCCGTTCGGCGCCGGCAGGAGGGTGTGCCCCGGGATCGGGTTCGCGGAGGCAGGCGCTGAGATGGTGCTGGCGAGCTTGCTGTATCATTTTGACTGGGAGGTGGCCGGCGGCGGCGGACAGGGGAGCAGGAACCGGGAAGGGACGCCGTCGTTGGACATGACCGAGGTGAACGGGATAACCGTGCATATCAAGTCCGGTCTGCCGCTTCTAGCTAAGCCGTGGGCCCCTTAAACTTGTCATTATCACCGGTGGTAATCGAGTTTCTCAGCTGATCGAGCAATAAATGGTCATTATACACACTGTCTAGTATGTTCTGTTTCGATGCTCAGATGTTTCTCTTTCCATTTTTGCGGAAGTGCTTAATGTCATGTTTGGATGTAGTTGGACTCATTTCAATTCACGTATGTTTGGTAGATCTGAGTGGAACCAAACTAATCCCCTCTCCCCAACCCAATCCAGCCAACATATGTGGACTGACCTCTACTCGTTGAAACAATCTATAACAAATAAAGGGCGAGGCCCATACGGACGGTCACCGTATGTCGTCTTCGTAGGTTAGGGTTTTAGATCGCTTAGAGGCTAAGAAATCCCCGGCCTATAAATATAAGGGGTATTGTATCCATTCAAATCAAATAAAGAATAGGGGTCAACCCTTTTACCCAGCTTTTCAATTCTCTAGCTCTCTTCCTCTCCAAACCCTAGCCGTCAAGAGCGTTGTGGATTATGATCGTAGAGGAACGCTTGCTTACATAATTTTCTTTCCATCTAAGCGCCTCCCTGCGCTGTACATGGCCTAAGCGCGTCTCCCTCCATTTCTCGCTTAGTAGCTCACATGCAAATAAAGACCATTAAAACGTGCGCCACTCTACTTTTAGATATGGTCGCCACACAAGGAAACATACGCTGGGAATTAAACTAGCTAATTAATTTTAATCTAACAATGCATGCATGGAAGTCCATAACGTGCAGTATTGGAGGCAGTAATCGCACTCCATATCGCCTGGCACAGCTGGTTCTCTACTTCAGCGCCGCTTGCTCTGTTTCTTATATATGCAGATGCAGGATCCATGATATATTGCTTAGGTTTTGTCGTTTTGATCAAATTAATCATCTAATATGAGGAACAACATTGCCATCTCCATGCTCTTATTATTCGTTATGCTTTTTGGGCCTACCGATTGTAAGTACATACATATACGTGCGCGTGTGTTTGTTCCTTTTTGCTCTTGTTTGTTTTCCGATGAAATGAAATACGAGGCAAATATATAATTTCATTTGCAGGTCGACACCTGCTGGATGTTAGCAATAGTTCTAATATTGCCGCTACTACTACGGCTATAGAAGCCAGAAATAAACAAGTGTGATCAACATTGCAGTTTGCAATTTTCTTTTCCTTGGCATGTTTGTTGCTGAGCCACGCGCCGTACATACACAAAGAACTAAAAACCGAGGCGCGCACACACCTCTTCTATTTCTCTGTTATATTTTTTTGAAAGGTCTCTGTTTTGATGGACGAGTCGACGAGAAGACATACATGGACCTCAATGGAGGAGAAGACAGGAAGTCAATAAAAATAATAAAGAGGAGCAGTAGCAGTATATGTGCATTAGTAATTAGCATGCAGATTAGGTGCGCTGACGAGGCCCATTATTGATGCCCTCGAATGCAGTGTCAATACATACTACATACACACATAACACAAGACGATCTACAGACACTTGGCTAGCTACTATACCATCTTCTCCGGCGCCGGCGAACGGCCGGCCGGGCACGGGACCTACTAACATGCATACATATATGACAGTCAGTTGAGTACGTAATCGATGGACGGATCGGACGCCGACGATGGACGAAGAATCATATAATCGATCATGGCGTCTCGGATGCGTCCTTGAGGTCGTACTTCTGGAGGAGCGCGCCGCACTCCTTGAGCGGGTCCTTGCTGAAGAAGGCGATGGGGTTGGCGTAGCGGACGCCCTGCTGCTTGATGCCGTTGTTGGAGGTGAGCGGGACGCGGGCGCGGTCGCGGAGCTCCTCGATCTCCGCGCACGCCGGGTCCGGGCTCTGCTTCAGCACCACCTCGCAGATCTCCTCCTGGTGGTCCTGGTCGATCTCCAGCTTGTACCACCCGTAGTCGTCCGTCGTCGCCTCCGCCTTGAGCGTCTCCTTGCTGGCGCCGAAGCGCCGGCACACCACCTCCACCGTCGCGCCCTCCATGTTCTTCGAGACATTGGTCTCAAACCCAGCGCGGCATGGGTCGCAGTACACGCGACCCGTCACCACGAACCCGCCCGCCTTCTCCGCCGACGCCACGCCGGCAAGGATGGAGATGGAAAGCACGGCGGTGACCAGCGCCACCGCCATTGTCGACGACTGGTTGGCTTGCGTCATCATTCTGAGAGGATCGTCGTTCGGTCTTGTGCTTTCGGCGAGGGCCCGCCATTTATATATGTAGAAGATGGAGAGAAGAGGGAGAGGGGAAGCGGGAGGTGGAGCTCGTTTCCCGGCTCCGTCGGCGCCTGTGCGCCGTCCATTGAGGCATTCACTCATCCCTTGTTGCATGCGTGCCCAGCTTGTTATTCCTGGACATCGTCGGTATTCAGCTTTTGCTGCAATGGCATTGCAAGCGTTCTCGATCCTCAATTCGTCACCCATTTCCAGACATGGGCATCAATCAATCAATCTGAAGACACAAATTCGATATTAGCACAACCATAGAGAGAATGATGATGGACTGAATTTTCTTACAACTACAAAGACATAAAACTCATCATACATACTGTCATATGCGTAAGGATAAGGAGTTACACACACAATCGCACACGTACATCAGCAATTCATTAAAATTCTTTACAACGATCTGATGCTCAGTCAGATTTGCTGCCAATCCCAATTACTAAACAGTTAACCAAATAAGACTTTCTTCCTGGATGAACCAGATCCATACGAACATACTACATGACTACTAGCTCGCTCAAAAGCAGTCGTCAGAACAAACCTTGTTACTCCTTCCATCTTCCAGACTTGGGTTGGCAGCAAAACTAATTAACTGAGCATCAGATCGTTGTAAACAAATTAACTGACATATACCATCTTTTCAATTTTGAACCTACTGTGTTAATTTCAGTCATGAGCAGTTTCAGATGCAAAATGTGCATTATTAGTTCAGTTCAGTGTTACTAATAATGCACATTTTGCATCTGAAACTGCTCATGACTGAAATTAACACAGTAGGTTCAAAATTGAAAAGATGGTATATGTCAGTTAATTTGTTTACAACGATCTGATGCTCAGTTAATTAGTTATTCCCTGAACAGTTGCTGCAATCCTCATCTCTGTTGGAGATCCGTGACTTAGGGCGAGGTTTTGCCCCTCTGCATCTAGCTTTGTTGGAGAGAGAGAGAGAAAGAGAACGAAAGATTAGATGGAATATATTGCTTATTTCTCAAGTATTCTCAATACATGTCGCAAAAAAAAAAGTATTCTCAATACAATGATATATAGGCCATCCGGCCAAAACCACCTGGAGCTAGTCACCCCTAAATCTAAGGCCTGAACGATTCTAGTTGCCTTCTAGCCACTTTCCGCGTCCTCGCCTCTTGCATGCGCGGTGATCGCGTCCCCGATCTCAGCTGGCGCGCGTGCCATGGCCCTGCGCACATCCCGGGCGTAGGCTCGGCCCCAAATGAACAATACAAGCACCAACTCCAAAGAAACCAGCTTTGCACACCCTACACCAATCGATTTTGAACTCAGCGTCCTTTTCCCTGAAAGAAACGGACTCCTCATCCTTATCCTGAAATGGCAACAGAGTTTTGCTTAATAGAGAAAATAGACACTGAATAATGAGGAAAATTAGGACCCCAGAGCCAGAGGAGCCGAAGAAACATTTTATTATAAGAACAAATATCCTGTCACAGCCTATAAACAACAGGAACTAGCCGGGGAAAGAGAAGTGTTTAGGAGCAGCGGATCGAACTTACCTCGGATTCATTGGCGTGGCGGTCGGGGACGGAGTACTGAATGTTGGCCTGGGCGGCGACGTCGATGAGGCCAAATAAGATAGCGGAGCCGACCACAAGCCTGCGATGCGGCCGCGAGAACTGACGTCGCGTATCCTCCAGTATCAGCTGCCGCAGACGTCGCGTATCTTCCAGTATCTGCTGCAGCACCATCGCTGCTTGCCAATGCCAATGCCAAGATCTGTCTACCCAGCTAACGAGTGTTTTTATAGTACCTCTTGGCTGCTCTCGGTTGTCGCAAAAACAACCTGTTGGCTCACGCAAAGACAACCGACATCAGAATTGAGTGTGGAAAAACTAAAAACCAACACACGGTTTTCTGATCCGACCAGGAGGCCGCTCGCCTTGCTCCCAGGGGCGACTCGGGCAGAACCCTAGTGCCGCTGCCGCCGCACTCCCTTCCCTCGCCGCTCCTCCTCGCCGCCACCCGAGCGCGCCGCCGGTAGCCGCCGCAGCCGCGAGAAAGGTGGCGGCGGGGCCTCTTGGTCCGAACGCCCGCGTCGCCCGACTCCAGGCGGCTCAGGCGGAACCCCTCGCGCCCGCTGCCGGGGTGCCCCCCTCCCCCCACCTCTCCTCGCCGCTGCCTGAGCGTGCTACCGGAGGCCGGTGGCCGTGACGAGGGCAGCGCCGGGGCATTCCTCGTTCCTACCATCTCCGTCACAGCATGGGCGCTCCCTGCGGCCGAGCTCGGCAATGTCGCGGGGGAGCTGCGCCGGCGGCGCATCCAGTGCCAGTTTGGCGCCGAACTCTTCCAGGTGTCCCCGTGTGGCGTCCTCGTCGCGGCTTCCTCGGGCCTGGACTTGCCGTCCTCGTGTGGCGGCGCTGCCTCCTTCCTCCCCAAGTCGGCTCACCACCCTCCTTCTCCCCTCCCATGTCAGGGATGGCCAGCAGGCCCTTCCAAGTGACGGATCCAAGGTTGCTGGGCCCGGATCCGTCGACCTTCGTCCCGGATCCGGCTACCAGCAGCCGGTAGAGGTGTGCAGGGGCACGTGGCCGGCCTGCTGGCTCTCGCGGGCGTGCGGCCGGGATAGCAGGCAGCAAGGCGCCCTCACCGTTGTACGCCTCATGGCGTGCTGCACGTGCCTGGTGCCTGCCGTGCCAATCTCAGCGAAGGAGGTGCTGCGGTTTCGCCGATGACGCCGTGATGGTGTGGTCGGCCATGGCTTTGTCGGGCTTGCTTCAGCGGCGTCGTGATGGCGATGGCTGGTGGTGGCCGGGTGTTGGCATGGCCGTGGTGCCATGGTGGTGCTGATGATGATGCCAGGCCACGGTGAAGACGTAGATCCACCGCCTCGGTTGGTGGTTCTGGCCGGGATGTTTGAGGATAGGGCGAAAGCTCTGATGACGACGTCTGTGGATGCCATTTGCTCCTTGGAGGTGCCCTCCTCTTCCTCTTCTCCCGGTCTTGGCGACGGTCAGCTTCCCCTCCTCTCTCCGCCAGGCGTGCGCGCTTGCTATTGACGGTAGATAAGTATCATTTTTGATAGTCAACGAAACATGAAAAAGGCCCTAAAAGCAAATACCACAGAGATATAGGGGTTTACTGACAGAGTTTTATGAGTTTTGGTGAATGTCTATTTTTACAGGGTGTCAGCTAAAAAGAACAAAAGAAAGCCCACATGTCATGTTTACATAGAGAGAAATGACCCACACACGTGAAGGAAGACTCTAGAAGACACGAGAAGGCAATGGACCGAACCAGAGGCCGAGCAGGCCCAGAGTCAGGGCGCCCGCCCTGCTATCTCAACCAATCAAGTTGAGTCTCGCGGATCGTGATTCCACCGCCTTTGAGATCCAATCCAAGCCGTGCATGAAGGTCGGTTTGATCCGATGGCTGTGGTGCATCCTAGGGGCTATATAAGCAAGGCCCCTGGCTCTGGGAGAAACCCTAATTCATTATTCATTTGATTGAGAGGTGTCCCTTGAAAGGATAACCTCTCTCTCTACCCTAGAAGATTAGGTCTAGACTCTTCAATGTAGGCAACTAGTTGCTAGAGAGAGAGGGTCGAGGGCTCGAGGTTCCGGATCTAGTCTTGGAGGCTTGGTAAAGCCTTGTATCTTCACTTCAATATTCTGTAAGACTCATACTTATTCTCTTATTTACATGGCTATGCTTACTTTATATCTTGCTAGTTGAGGTTATCAATGCTTTTGTGTGCTAGTTCATAGAGCCCTTAGTTTTTTCTTAACCGGTTGGGCTAAGTAGCCGAGCCTCGTGTAAGCGTGGTGCTTATACGATGTGTTCTGCCTGTGAGTACACCCTGTTCCCTGTTGTATGGTAGTTACGGGAGGTGACAACCCCGTCCATATCGCATCGAGCAGGTTCTTAAATTGTAGGACCGTAGTCACGTCAGTAGAGGTATCTTTTATGGTACTCTTTCTTGTCTAGTGGCGTCTCAACGTGCACAAGAGTATGGTAAGTCTTAGTATAGTTGGGTATATCTTTACCATGTGATAAGAATATCATAGGAATCTACCTCACCTGTTAACCTCTCAAGTATACTAGTTGCATATCTTTAGTGACCTATCCCCTATGTGTTATATTGCATAAACCTATCAGATATATATCATTTACCATTTACCCCTGCTATAGTCTAGTTGGTTTACTAAGTTAGTAGATACATGATGGTGAATTATCAGATTCTTAACCCATGCTTCCCTGTGGTAATGATACCTGGATACTCCCGGTAACATGCTACAATGGTATATTCTGTGCGCTTGCAGAACCCTTCATATTTTAGTTGCACTTAATTTATACCAACACTTACCAGTGCGCACCTCCCACTAGTGCGGGCGAGTCTGACAGCAGCCCCGCATGGTGTGTCAGTGGTTGGCACCTCCTCTCTACGTCCAAGTGTGGACGCTTGCCGGCGCGCCTCCCACCGGTGCGGGCAAGTCTGATTATGGCTCCGCGTGGTGTGGCGGCGTCCGGCACCCTGTCCTCACTCAGTCTAGGTGTGGGCGCTTGTCGGTGCGTGCCTCCCATCACTATGGGCGAATCCGGGAGCGGCTTCGCGAGGTATGGCGGCGGCCGGCACCCCCTCCTCTCTCCTTGCCAGTGCGCTCCTTCCACCGTTACGGGCGAGTCTGAGAGCGGCTCCGTATGGTGTGGCAGCGGCCGGCACCCTCCTCTCCGTCCAGACGTGGATCCTTGCCGGTGCGGGCCTCCCACTGATGCGGGCGAGTCTGTTTACGGCTCCGCATGGTGTGGCAGCGGCCAGCATCCTCCTCTCCCTCCAGGCATGGACGTTGGCTGGTGCACGCCTCCACTGACGCAGGCGAGTCCGTTTACGGCTCTGCATGGTGTGGCAGAGGCCGACACCCTCCTCTCCGTCTAGACGTGGATCCTGGCCGGTGCGCGCCTCCCACTGACGCAGGCGAGTCCGTTTATGGCTCCGACAGTGTGGCGGCGGTCGGAATCCTCCTCTCCGTCCAGGCGTGGACGTTGGCCGGTGCGCACCTCCGACTAACGCGGGCGAGTCCGTTTACGGCTCCGCATGGTGTGGCGGCGGCCGGCACCCTCCTCTTCGTCCATACGTGGATCCTGGCTGGTGCGCGCCTCCCACCGACGCAGGCGAGTCCGATTTTGGCTCTGCACGGTGTGGCGGCGGCCGGTGCCATTGGTGTTGGTGTTGTGTTTTATTTTCCTCCTCAACCCTTTGTAAATCAGTCGTTTTGGGCCTTTTTGAATATATTCGAGTGGGGAGTTTCCCCCGGTGAAAATTCAAAAAAAAAAAATCCAACGGCCAAACAAATATGCACCCAGATTTTGATCTGACAACTTGAACATATAACTGACATATGCCACCATTTTCATCATGAAACTCTGAAGTGAACTAATAATGCACATTTTGCATCTAAAACTGTCATATGACTGAAGAAATTAAAATGATAGGTTCAAAATTGAAATAAGACTTAATGAAGACAATAAATGCTCCGTGCCACAACCAGAGAGAGAATGATGATGGACTGAATTTTCACACAACCACAAAGACATAAAACTCATCATATATACTCCCCGGTCATATGCACGTGGAGTTACACTCAATCGCACGCATCAGCAATTCATCAACGATCTGATCCTCAGTTAATTAGTTTGCTGCCAACCCAAATCCCCAAACAGTTGCTGCAAATAAGACTTTATCTCTTTTTTCTCATTCAGGCGTTTTCTTCGTGGATCAACCTGATCTTACAGATGTTCGATCAAACCTTACTCCTTCCATCTTCCGGATCCGCTGCGTGCCCGCGTCATCCTTGTGCAGCTCAAGCTCAGTCCATGAGAGGTAACAGCTACCTACCAGGGCGAACAAGCTTTCAAAGTGAAGCTGGTATGGCGCGGGGACGAAGCGCCAGTTTGTGAACAGCGCCACTGGCAGCACAGCTCCGCCCAGCAGTAGAGCAGGCTTCAAACCCCTATTCACGTCTTCCTTGGCCTTCTCCAAACTCTTAGTCTTTCCATGCAAGTGACCCATGATGGGAAGTACGTGACAAGATTTAGAGTTCCGGAGAGACCGTCGAAAGGTGTTGAGAAAGCAAACTCAGCTGTAGTAGTTGAGCTCCTCGGCAGCCTCTTAGTACACCTACAATAACACCAAGCCCTTATTGTTATTAGTGATAAGAACAGAATGCATATACTGAAATTTCCTAGTAGAGATTGATCTAGATTTGATTTCAACAGCAAATCACTAACCGGTAATATGCAGCTGGTCCAATACAAGCACCATGTCCAAAGAAACTTTGATTTTGAACTCTTTGTCTTTTTCTACGAAAGAAATGGACTTGCCATCTTTGTCCTGAAATGGAAACAGAGTTATAGAAATTTAATAAACAAGGAATAAATTAATAAAACCGCCCATTGATCTCAAGGCCGAATGAAATGCCAGCTAGAATCCCTTCCATTTCCGTTCTTGTACTGTTAGATTTATTATAATGACTCGAACCAAATCGAGCTACCAACCACGGTTGAGTTCAAAAAAAGCAGCAAGGACATCTGATGATCTGAAGTTCAAAGATCAGCTGAATAGCACATGTCCTTTCTCTTAATAAAGAAAAACAATTGAAGTTGTAAATATACTTACAAACACCCCCACACAAACTTTATTTTGTCATGCCAAAGAATTCCATTGCGTTGCAACCCAATACCTAACAACGTCCCAGAAATCAAAAGGACAACAATGAAAGTACTTAAATTAGAATTTTGACATCAGACCAATAATAATCAAACCCCTTAGCTCGTGTATTGCCCAAAGAGGATTATCAATTCATCATTTTTTTGGAGTAAAGTCCAATTTACAACCTTAAACTCAATTCATCAAAAGGACAAAAATTGAGTTGCTTTATAAATGTCAAATTTTAAGCTAAATTTTAAATAATAACAATTTGTAAAGCAAATCAATTCTTGTCCATGTAACATGTCTTGGACAAATATACTAAAATTAACAGAGTTCGAATGGTTCACAAAAATTATTTTTTGAGACATCTAATTTTCATTTGAGTACCCTAAAAATTCACTCTACCAAACTATAAAATATCTTATATTTACAGCTCTCTAGATACTCCTTCCTTGCTTTAGATTTCTAAAATTTTTTTTAGAAAAATATCAAAAGTTACTGTTTATACACCAAAACCATCTATAAAAGCAACCCAAGATTGAGAATTGAAAGGTTTCAAAAGTGAAGGGCCAAAGTTATCTGGTTTCAATGTTGGAGGTTGAAATCCAACAAAAGTTCAAGGTTATAAATTTTACTTTAACTCTTTTTTTTTTCTTTTCTCTTCAAGTGGGATTACCAGATACTCTTACTAGTACCATGGAAGGCATAGACGCATCAAAAAATTAGGGTTCAGCCCAAATCCTATAACATTCCATGATTCCAACACACACACACACATACAAAAACATTTTACTCCTGTTTGGATACTCGGTTTTTTTGAGTTTTAGATCAATACCGTAGTTTTTTAAAATACCTAGGTATGTGAGAGAAAGAAAGTGTTTGAGTAAACTTAATTCTCAGTTTTAGAAACTACAGTATTATTAAAACCATGGTTTTTTTTGGAGTTTCAAAAACAGAGCCCAGACCCTCTTTATTTTATACAGAGCTCACCCCGCGCGACACACGTCCTCTCCGATGGCATGCAACTTCTTTTCTCTGCGTGCTTTTTTTTTCCTTCCGGGAGTTTTTCCCTGGCCTGATTCGCTTCTTACCCCCAATTGATTCTTGGTCCCTGAGCTCAGACGAGATACCGGTCACCAGTCTTTTAGGGATATAGATCGGAGATAAGATTTGGGGAAATTAGAACCAGGAGGAAGCAAGGAGAAATAGGAAGGTACAACACGTGATCTCAGACCTTTTCAATGAATCAAAAGAAAAATGTATGGCCTATAGTTGCAGTGAACCTAGATCCACGCAATAAGAAAAATATATGGCTAGATAATGCTATATTTGGTCGCTTCTACACGGTAGGCCATTTGAAATTACTGGCTAAAATACAACAGCAGCCAAACACGCAAAGTAGCATGGGTTTTCTCTAAAACAGAGAAAAACTCTAATTTCTAAGTACTACGGTATTACATGGTTATGATAATTAAAACCGTGGTCTCTTGATATGTAGTTTCGGAATCCTCAACATCCAAACGGGTCCTTGCTCTTTCCCGATACCGCAGAGTAGACAAACATCCTGGATGAGTGGCGACGCGCAACCCGTAAAGCAGGAACATGAACTAGCCGGGGAGAAAGAAAGAAAAAAAAAAAGGAAGCGTTCGGGGCGGCGGCGGCGGTGGATCGGAAGTACCTGGGTAGAGTAGTGGGTGACGGCCTGGGCGCCGACGTCGCCGAGCCCCCAGAAGAGAGCGGAGCGGACCATCAGTCCGCGATGCGGGGGCGAGTAGTGCGAGAGCAATCCTTGCCATATCCACCGAAATACCATGGCTGCCTGCCGATCAGAAGGGCGCCGGAACAGAAGCTAGTACGAATATATGAAATGTTTTTTCATTAATCGATTTGATTTTGACCTCCTGTCTATGATCTATCTATGGATGCCGCCGTGTCTGTCATAAATATAGGGGGATTGCAAAACCCAAAGATTATAGAGTCCCTGACAAGGACGACTAGGATTGCTTCACCTACATGGTTTGTGTCTCGATCTTCCATCTACAAACACGGTTCGGGAAAATTGCTTTGGGAATCGGTACCTGAACATGTATCTGTTGTACTAGTGTCAGTGAGAGGCCTGGACTATGTGATTAATGGAAGCCTGTGTTTACACCCAAAAATTTGATTGGCCAAGTATGAAAGAACACTTAGTGTGGATGGTTGAATGCATGTTTCGCTCAATTTGGTCTGAGTACGTTAATTGCTCGAAGAATTAAGAACTGATTAGAAGAATATTAAATGATAATTACAGAAAGATGTGTGCTGCTAGGAAATATGCGTGAATTCCGTCAACTATTCAGCAAGTATTATTAGAGGTCTTCTAGATATACATGGATTTGGCGAGTGTTATACAGAAATTATCTAGTACTCGGAGTCTCGCAGTATTTTGGTATTCAAAAGAACAAGAAGCTGATTTGTTTATTCATTCATTCACTGGAGACTGACACAACAATTCAGTTAAAGATGCTCAGTTTTGTTGCCAATACCCAAATCACTAAACAATTGCTGCAAATAAGACTTCCCTTTTTTTTTCACCCATTTTCTTCCTGGATCAACCAGATCTTATAGATGTTGATCCATACCAACATACTACATGACTACTAGCTCAAAACCAGTCAGTCATATCAAACATTACTACTTCCATCTTCCGGACCTGCTGCGTCGTCATCCCTCTGCTGCTGAAGCTCAATCCATGACAGGGCACAGCTGCCTACCTGGCCGAGCAAGCTCGCGCAGTGAAGCTGGTATGGCGCGGGGACGAAGCGTGAGATCATGATTAGCTTAGCTGGCACCATGGCTCCGCCCAGCACTAGAGCAGGAGCGATACCCCTCTTCAGATCTTCCTTGGCCTGCTCCACGCTCCAATTCGATCCATGCCAGAAACGGTCGTATGGGAAGGTGGCACGGCTTAGAGCTCCGAAGAAACCCATGATTGGGAAGAAGGCAGCAATGTTTAGAGTTCCGAAGAGACCTTCCAAGACTGTTGAGATATACTTGGGTCTACATGGGTGAAGTCCGTACATGTCAATAAACTTAAACCTACAATGAACACCAAGGCCTTATTGTTGGTGACGAGCACCAAACCCTTCATCTTTATTAATTGTTACTTTCGGTTCCTAATAAACAATAACAAAAGTAAACCTAACACCCTCAAATACAAGCAAACTGACCGGTAACATGCAGCTGGTCCAATACAAGCACAACCTCCAAAGGCACCACTTATGACGTACACCCTAACCCAATCGATTTTGAATTTCCTGAAAGAAATGGACTCCTCATCTTTATCCTGAAATGGCAACAGAGTTTTGCTGAACAGATAAAAAGAGACATTGAATAATGAAGAAAATTAGGACCCTAGAGGAGCCACTACCGAAAATCGCGACTTTGCCGAGTGTAATATTCTTTGCCGAGTGCTAAATCTCGGGCACTCGGCAAAGAAAATCTTTGCCGAGTGTCAGACATGGCACTCGGCAAAGAGGGAATCTTTGCCGAGTGCCACGTCACCGGCACTCGGCAAAGATATTTTCAATATTACATTTTCGAGGCACTAAATGAACTCAAATGAAAAAATTTTCTACTACAAAGTTATAACTTTTTAGGATCTACAAAGTTTATATTGGTCATTTTTTCATTTCATAAATCGATAATAATATTGTTTATAAAACCTACATCTCACTAATAGTTTCATAAGAATTGTGAACTATGTTAGAACCACCACATCGGATGAACAAATGATCAAACGAGCAAAATAATGTTTATAGATCTTAATAAGTTATGAAATGTTATAGTTTAATTTTTTTTCATTTGAGTTCATCTTGTCATGCTAAACCTATGCGTGAATTTCAAAATTCAAAATTCAAATTTTATAAACGACCTCGGATGAAAAAATACCCAAAACAAATTTTATGCAGGAGCCGTTCCGCATACGACCGGGGCGCATCGCCAGCCCCCATCCGCTTCCCTCCCGGCAATTTCAAGCACTCTTTGACTCTCTTTTCAAAGTCCTTTTCATCTTTCCCTCGCGGTACTTG
>CM041634.1:1173533-1190500 GCA_023333625.1 Bothriochloa decipiens | reverse complement strand
GCCGCCGCCCCCCCGTCCCCACCCCGCCGGCCGCCGCCGCCGGTCCCCCGCCCCGGTGAACTGCCGCCGCGCCACCTCCCCCCCTCGACGACTGCCGGCTCTGCGAAGGGAAGAAGAAGGGAGGAACAAGGGAAGGGAAGAAGAAGAAGAAAGAAGAAGAAGAGGAAGAAAAGAAGGAGGAGGAGGAGAGGAAGAGGAGGGGAAGAAAAGAAGGAAGAAGAAGAGGAAGAAGGGGGGAGGAGGAGGAAGAAGGAAGAGGAGGAGAAGGAGGAGGTTCGCCGGCCTTCACCCCGTCGTCTTCTCTGTGTGGCATCCCCATCGACGCACGTGTCGTGACTAGGTATATCACCCTTCTCTGCATTTCGGCCTTCGTGCCGCTCTAGTTGTCGGCCTTTGTGCCGTTGTGATTGTCGGCCTTCGTGCCGTTGTTTGTGGATGTCGGCCTTCGTGCCATTCTTTTTGTAGGTTATCGAAACCTCCCTGTGTAGGGGAGGTTCTATCGAAATTTTTAATAACTTATAGTTTTATTTGCAGGGCCCATGGGTAACTTATAGTTTTAATAACTAACCTATTGCCCTTATTTGCAGGACCCGTGGGAGGGACTCGGCCACCCTGGTCGTCTTCGTCACCACTATCCCGCTAGCCTCCCTCCACCGCCACCTTAGGTATAAATCACCTCTCTTCCTTACTGTTGTCGTACGTAGATTGCGTAACCGAGTTAGGCGTCTCCCGTTCAAAAGGGATACGCGGTCATTGGTATGCGGATCAGTGCATATCTGACGGTATCTCTTTCGGACTGTCCATGTTTTTTGGACAGCTCGTGGATGCGTAGATGGGTTAGCTTCCATGTTCCGCTCTCGTCCGAGTCAGAGTTTTGGCAGCACCTCCCCGTTGTTCTCCGAATACACACTCTCCTCGTCGGGACGTGTATCGAGAGAACAGCGGGAAGGTGCTGCTGAAATTCCATCTTGGATGGGAGAGGAGCATGAAAACTAACCTCATCTACGCATCCTCAGGTGGGATTAGGACCTATCCTTCACCTATTAGATGGAAGGAACGCCTTGAGATGCAAATGCTGGTTTTATTACTCGCTTACTTTGGCGCATGACAGAGGATGGCTGACCGTGAGTGGATGTACACGGGCTTCGCAAGTAAGAGCTTGGAATGGGTTAGGGGGGCTGATGCTTTCCTGGAGCATGCATTTGGCCCAGCTGCTAAAGGGTCGAGTCGGATGCCGTGTCCCTGCAGCAAGTGTAAGAACAAGAAAAAGAAACGAAAGCGTCAGGTAGGAGTATATATTCACAATAACGGATTCGTTCCAAACTATACCCGCTGGATCCACCATGGTGAACACCATCATATTAGGGAGGAGGTGGTGAGACCCCTCCTCAAGGAGTATGATGCAGATGCCGGGATGGCAGACATGATGGTAGACTTTTATGATGCAAGGTTCGTTGAAGGAATGGAGGTGGAGGAAGATCCAGAGGAAACCTCAAAGACGTTTTACACCATGATGGAGGCGGCACAAAAGCCCCTTCACAAAAAGACAATGGATTCGCAACTGGATGCCATTTCACGCCTAATATCATTGAAGTCACAACTAGGAATTAGTCGAGACGGCTTCGATCTTGTGTTGATAGTTGTTGGAAAACTGCTTCCGGATCCTCACACCCTGCCGAAGAATAGGTACGAGTCATAGAGGCTCCTTCGTGCACTTAAGATGCCGTATGAGGGGATCCAAGCTTGTCCGAAGGGGTGCGTCCTGTTCAGGGGAGACAACGAGACAGTAACACACTGTCCAAAGTGCAAAGCCTCTAGGTTTGTGGAGGTAGAAGACAGTGATGGCAAGAAGAAACAATCTAAGATCCCCGAGATGGTCATACGACACCTTCCTTTCCTACAGAGGCTCCAACGGTTGTACATGACAGAGGAGTCCGCGAAATAGATGACGTGGCACAAGAATGGCAAAAGATACAGTGACAAGATGGTACACCCAGCGGATGGTGATGCATGGAAGCACTTCGATGACATGAATCCTGGCAAGGCTATGGAGGCTTAGAATGTACGTGTAGCGCTGGCAACAGATGGGTTCAACCCATTTGGAATGATGGCGGCCCTGTACACTTGTTGGCCCGTGTTCGTGATCCCCCTCAATCTTCCCCCCGGCATCATGTTTGAACCCGGGAACGTGTTCTTGACATGTGGACTCATATATCGGGCTTGACTAGGCTACCATACTTCAAGGACCTTCTTCTTTCACACAACATCGATGTAATGCACACAGAAAAGAATGTCACGGAGACACTCTAGGAAACACTCATAGACATTGGTAATAAGTCAAAGGACAATGTTAAGGCTTGACTGGACGTGGAAAGGATTTGTGATAGACCAAAGCTAGTGATGAAGACCCCTGCGCCAGGCAAGAAATGGAAAAAGGGCCCAGCCGATTACATCCTGAAAAGGCCAGATAGGAAGGAAGTACTGCAGTGGATCAAGACGCTACAGTTCCCTGATGGGTATGCGGCGAATCTAAGTAGGGGAGTGAACTTGGAGACTATGAAAGTCTTAGGGATGAAGAGTCATGACTTCCACATATGGATTGAGCGGATCCTTCCTGCGATGACTCGGGGATACCTCCCCGAGCCAGTGTGGCGCGTCCTGGCAGAGTTGAGTTTTTTCTTCCGCCAGCTTTGTGCCAAGGAGTTATCTCAAGATGTTTGTCTTGACCTGGAGAAGGCTGCACCTCTGTTGCTTGCAAGTTGGAGATGATATTTCCACCCAGCTTCTTCCTATCGATGCAGCATCTGATTTTGCACCTACCGCGCGAGGCACGGTTGGGGGGGCCGTGCAGGCCCGTTGGTGCTATCCAATCGAGAGGTGTCTAAAGCTTCTTCGGAAAAAGTGTAGAAATAAAGCCAAAATTGAGGCTTTCGTAGCAGAGGCATTCATTCTGGAGGAGGTGTCGAACTGCACACAGGTGTACTATACTGAGAAACTTCCTAGCGTGCACAATCCAACCCCTCGTTATAACGCCGATGAGAACTCATCGAACCTCAGCCGTTTCCAAGGGGATCTCGGAAGAGGAAGCGCAGGTACCAACAAGAAATTGACCCATGATGAGTGGCGCACTATCATGAGCTACTTGTTGTTGAACCTTGATGAATGCATTCCTTATCAGAAGTAAGTTCTCAATGGGCTTTTTACATACGCCGTCACTATCCTCCACTTATCAATCCGACCCCCTTGTCTCTTGTTTTTTCAGGGAATATATTAATGAACACTGGAGAGGCAATAGGGCTCCTACTGAGCAAGAAGAAGACCATCTTCTTAGACATGGTGTGCCCGATTTCATTTCCTAGTTCTGCACAAAGGTACCATCCAAGTAACCTTGTTTCGACTTTGAGATTCCACTTTGCTCCTAGGAGCGAGTAATGTAACGATCTACTTGTCCTGACCTTGCAAGCCCAGTCGGATGCGGAAATGAGTGATGAATTGAAACAGGTGGGCAGTGGCTTCTCCCGTAGGGTCAAGTCATTCACCGTTTATGATGTGAATGGCTATCGCTTTGGCACGAGAAGCTATGAGGAGAGTCGGCCCAACCTAAAAACCACGTGCTGCAGAGTACGTACGCCCAACACGGATGAGAAGGACTATTACAGCATAGTCGAAGAGATATACGAGCTCAAATTTTTGGGTGCCAAAGCTTTTAAGCCAGTGGTATTCAAATGCCATTGGTTCAATCCTGATGTCACGAAAAAAGACCTTAAGATTGGGCAAGTCGAAATTTGACAGGATTCCAACTATAAAGGAGATGATGTCTATATTGTGGCTAACTAAGATGCCACGCAAGTTTATTACCTCCCATGGGCATGCCAAAAAGACGAGAAGCTTGCGGGTTGGAGCCTTGTGCACTTGGTGTCGCCGCGCGGTAAAGCTGTCCCAAACGATGATGATTACAACTTTGACCCAAAGACAGATGAGTTCTATCAACCTGAGGGGCTAGAAGGGAGTTTAGAGATAGACATTCTTTCGCTGATGGGCATGGAAGTAGACAACGACATCGATGAGGACGAGGGTGATGAGGTGCAGGATGCTAAGGACCTACGAATCCTTGAGCGATGGCAGATGCAGCGCGATTGATTTGTTGAGGACGATATAGATGATGATGACGATGGAGATGATGCCCGACACTTAAGAGAGCTCGACAATATTGATAGTGATGACGACAATAGTGATGATGACTACACGCCAGCCATATTGCCGTTCGCAGAGATAATTTCTAATTCATGTAATACTATATTGTTATTATTATTACCTTGCAATTATGTTTCTTTACAAGTACTTTTCATTTATTTATGCTAACTATTTTAATCTTTGTCATTGCAGGCACTCGAAAAAATGCTAGGCGGAAGGCGGTAGCGGTCGCAACGAAAGGTCTGCTCATAGTACCAGATCCGCAACGAAAACAGGCGATCGCCGACGATGCAAAGGAGGAGGAGGTGTTGGTGGAGCCGTCGACCAGTAGGGGGGATGCCCCCCAATGGACGTCGCACTTCGACGAGGAGGCTACAGTTCCAGGAGGCCCCACAAGGGGGACGATGACGACGACCACCGGTGACGGCGACGGCGGTGGCGACGACGACAACGACGATGACGGGGGTGAGCCGACGATGACACCAGGTGAGACGACGACGACACCAGGCGAGACGGCTTCCTCAGGTTCAAGCAAGCCCTACCAGCACGGGCCCTCGTCGCTCCCTGACCCACGGCCGCTTCCTTCCCACCGCCCGGTGATTTGATCCGTGGGTGAGACGTAAGTATCCGTTGTTGATTTCACTACTTGTTCATATGACATGTTGAAAATCGAACTTTAGACTAACAATTGTTTTTAATGACTCGTGTAGTAGCTGGACGTTTGTGAGTGGAGGGAGCGGTTCACGCCATATCAATGGCATCCAGGGCCTGCTGATTAGGGAATACTACCCTGGCTTGGTCACCCACAAGGGTGAGGTACAGGCGCCCATGAGGTGGGAGCACTTCTCCAGCATCACGGACTCCAACAGCGAAACCCTTGCGACGAAGATCAAGAGGGAGTTCTGGGTGAGGCTTTTCATCGTACCACATTTCTCAATACTACACATTCGTTGGACATTCTTGAAACAATGATGAGTTCTGTGTGAGTTCTGTGTGCAGGACTTCTTCACGTGCGAGGAGGGGAAAGAGCAGCATGCGACATGAGTGCAGGAGGCGGTCTGCAAAGATCGTCTTAAGGACCTGTACCACGAGGCGCGTCTCTAGTGCGTCATCAGCTACTACGCCAACGTGCTTGGCCAGGTGGTGAAGAAGCCGCAAGTCAGGGAGATGCTACTCCAGAGGGAGACCGACCTCACCGAGGCACAGTACATGCAGGTAATTAAGTAGGAAACATTCATTCTTACTTCTTCTGTGAAACATTCAATTCATTTTCTGCCATGTCAAATACTTGATGTCATGCAGATGCGTCCGGAGTGGTGCGACAAGTACCAGGACATTGTGCGTGAGTGGACCACGGACACGGCATACCAGAGGCGCAGAGAGCATCGGGAGCACCGCCTACAGATGCGAGGGGCACCACACCACCAAGGGAACCAATCCCTCCCAGTGTTCATGGAAAGATGGTATGCTTCTATTGATCTATTAATTCTAGCGCTCAATTGTCATTACTTGTAACCATGTTTGTGTTTTCCTCGCAGTCCCAGTCGCATGGTGGGCAGGCCGTCAACGAGTTCATGGGGTACGCCCTTGCTCACAAGGGCAAAGCGATGGCGGCGGACAACATCTACGACCCAGCAGACGGGCCAGACGCGTACACCAACGCGAGCGTCCACCCCAAGCTCGCCGAGTACACCTCCGCGGCTCGCCAGCGCCATGGGGAGACATTCGACCCCGCCACCGACCCCCTGGACACAGACCTCTTGATGAGGTTGGGAGGAGGGAAGCAGCATGGCCGGTACTAGATGGCCAACAGCGCCATCGAGTCGTCCTCTGTTCCCACGCTGAGCCAGATTCGACAAGACGGGACCAGGAGCTCCTCCGACATCCCCATAGCGCCTCGGCAGCCGAGCAACACGCAGATGTTCTTGGTATTTTAGGTAAGTGCAGTTTTATTCATCGTTCACTCGTTTCACATATGTACCTTGCCTTCACATACCATCAACCTTGTGAGTGTAATATTGCAGGCCCAGATAGCACAGTTGCAGATGAACCAGGAGAACATGGCGGCGGCCCATCAACAGCAGCTGGCGGCTGTCACGCAGCACTACCAGTATCAAATGCAAGACTTTGCCGCCTACTTCCGGGGCCTTCAGATCCCGGGAGTGCAGCAACAAGAGCTCCCTGCCTCGATCTTTGCTCCACCACCTTTTTCTATGCCTACTCCAATAGCGACTCCACCACCATCCTGCAGGTACTAATGAGATCAATTGTCCTTTGTGCAGGAATAGTCGGCGGGTTTGAACCCGACTCCTCCACATGCCAGCCCTCCACTAGGCCCTTCTCCACCGCACGGGTGGCCAACTCACCCGACCTTCCCGACTCAGGGCTTCACGTGGCCAGGTACCGCTCCTCCTCCACCGACGCAGCAGGGGCATTCCGGGCCTGCAAACGGCCCTCTGCTTCCGCCGTCCTATTGGACGTTCCAGACGGCGCCGCAGTCAGGGTGGTCTCCGTGGGAGCAAGATGGGGCCTCTAGGGACGCCGGGACGAGCTAGGTACCTCTACTGCTCGCTTGTGGACTTGTATCGATGAACTTGTCGCTCTTTTGGACATGTTATGAACTTGTATCGATGTAACGGATGAATTTACGGACCTTTATGTATGAATTCATGTTGAGACGGCATGGATCTGATGAAATGCGATATTTTTGTGATATTCCATTCTATTGTCGTGAATATATGTGAAATTGCATGTCTGGAATGGAAGAAAACAGGAAAAAACCAAAAAAAAAAAATTCCAGCTTTGCCGAGTGCCAGCTCTCGGCAAAGCTTGGCATTTTTCCCAGCAGAGCCTAGCTTTGCCGAATGCTAGCGAGGCACTCGGCAAAGGATTTTTTTTAAAAAAATAAAAAATCTTTGCCGAGAGCCGGCGCTCGGCAAAGGGTTTTCTAAAAAAAAATCTTTGCCAAGAGCCGGCACTCGGCAAAGAATTTTTGAAAAAAAATATTTGCTGAGAGCCGGCACTCGGCAAAGGATTTTTTAAAAAAATAAAAAATCTTTGCCAAGAGCCGGCACTCGGCAAAGAATTTTTCAAAAAAAAAAAAATTTGCCGAGAGCCGACACTCGGCAAAGGATTTTTCAGAAAAACAAAATCTTTGCCGAGTGCCTGCCACGTCACACTCGGCAAAGGATGCCGTCAGGTTGACGGCGCTCGTTACCTTTGCCGAGTGTTGGCGTGGCACTCGGCAAAGCCTTTACCGAGTGCCTGCCAGGTGGCACTCGGCAAAGACTCCTTTGCCGACCAATTCTTTGCTGAGTGCGCTTTGCCGAGAGCCGCACTCGGCAAAGCCTTTGCCGATGGCAAAGGTGCCTTTGCCGAGTGCTTCCGACACTCGACAAAGGAGGCGGATCCAGTAGTGTATGACTGAAATTAACAGAATAGGTTCAAATTGAAACAAAACTTAATGAAGACAATAATTTCCCTCCACGTCTAAGGTCGATTGTTTCCAACGATCTGATTCTCAGTTAGTTTTGCTGGCATCCATACCAATTACCCAAACAGAAATAGTAGCTGCTAATAATACGAGTTCTCTATTTTATCACGGCCGCTTTCATCCTGGATCAACCAGAGTTTAATTTACAGATGTTGATCCATACCAACATACATGACTCACTCAAAAGCCTGCAGTTAGATCAGACCTTACTACTCTCCTGCACTTCCATCTTTTGAAACCGCTGCTTCCAGGAATCAGCGTCCCTGTGCTGCTCAATCCATGACAGGGAACAGCTGCCTCCCAGGCCCAACAAGTTGGCACGGTGAAACTGGTGTGGCGCGGGGACCAAGCGTGAGATCGTGATTAGCTTAGCTGGCACCATGACTCCGCCCAGCACCAGAGCAGGAGTGAAACCTCTCTTCAGATCTTCCTTCGCCTGCTGCATGCTCCAATTCTTTCCATGCCAAAAACCCATGAATGGGAAGAACATGGCAAGATTTAGCGTTGCGAAGACACCGTTGAGAACCGCTGAGGCAACAAGCTCACGTGTACTCAGCTGAAGTCCGTACATGGAGCTCTGCAGACCCTTAAACCTGCAATAAACACCATCGCCTTATTGTTAGTGACACAAGAGTACGTAGACACTGGAATTTCGTTCTCCTAAAATCAAGATACACTTGATTCAACAGTAAATCACTGCATCTAGAAACCATCCATGCATCCATCAATATCTTAAACAACTTATGCACATGAATAAAGCGCAACCGGTAGTAACTGAGAAAACTGTGGAGAATGCAGCAAGTCAGAATCAGAGTCATTGCAAAACAATACATCAAGTCACCTAGGTGAGCAGGAACAGCGACCACTATTTATTTGTAAAAAAGAAGTTTGTGTCTAAGTATGGAAAAAATCTGTATGTTTATAACTTACAACTGCACTTTCATATAGTCAGGTGGTCAGATACTAAATACTATCGGAAACATAGCATTTATTTACCACACATCCAAGGGTACGAAACATAAATATGCAACGAATTATGTGGCATCAAATCGATGTTCAAGTGGACCAATGCTGGACGCACACAGATGAAGGGAAAATGATGTTTACTACAGCAAAGTACAGCTAAATAAAGAGGCAACGATCCTAGTAATATAACACAACTAATATGGTCCATTGTCTCTCCCCCAATTCCACCAGTAATCAAAACCATAATAGTAAACACCCAAATCACCAAGGCCTACTGTGAGAGCTAGGAAGTATCATTGCTATTCAAACATTAGATATCTATCATTTGACCCTTCACCTTTATTATTACTTTCAGTTACTAAACAATAACAACCTAACACCCTCCTCAGATACAAGGAAACTAACCGGTAATATGCAGCTGGTCCAATACAAGCACCAGCTGCTCCAAAGCTACTTGTGATGTACACCCTGTGCCAATCGATTTTGAACTCCTTGTCTTTTTTTCCCAAAGAAACGGACTCTTCGTCTTTATCCTGAAATGGCAACAGAGTTTTGCTGAATAGACAAAAGAGACATAGAATAATGAAGATAGTTACCAGATGAAAGAAGCAAATCAGGCTCTCCCAGAGTCTTTTCACTAATAGGCACATCTCTTCAATTGCTAGAAGAGGATTATCAATTCATCAAACAAAAATCTCTTCAACTGAGATTGGTTACCATTGAAGTCTATAGAGGCATGCAATGATTAGGTTTTATAATTCGAATAATCCATTACTCCCTCCGAGTACCCCCAGAGGAGCCAAAAATAACACGCTAGCCACAAATATGAGGAGTATAGAGTAGCTAAAAAACATCCTGGGAAGGGCAACCCATAAAGAATAAGATCTAGCCGGGGGAAAAAAAAGAAGCCTCTGGGAGCGGCGGATTGGATACCTGGGGTTCCTTGGCGCGACGGCGGTCGGAGTAGTGGGTGATTGCCTGGGCGCCGACGTCGCCGAGACCCCAGAGGATAGCGGAGCCGAACGACAGCCTGAGATGAAATCGCACCCGCTGCAACAACATGGCTGCCCGCCAAGAGATCACAAGGGCGCCGGCCGGAACAGAAGCTAGTTTGAATATGAAAATGTTGTCTTTAGTTTGAATCGATCTGATTTTGATCTCTATCTATCTATGGGTGCCGGCCGCCGTGTTTGTCGTAATACAGGGGGATTGCAAAAGATTACAAGGCCAAGGGCCCGTTCTACACGGAGTAGAACTGCTTCATCTATCCCCACGGTTTGGGTCTCTTGTAATTTTTTTAATAAAGAATAAAATATCCGGTTTTATTCATCCAATGATGAAATCAGGCCAATTATTATAAACTTTGACCAAGCACCAAGTTCGGCTATAGTAAAATTACAACCACGCACACAAAAATGGAAAAAAAAAGCTGTCTTTGACTAAACATAACCAACATATCTTTGCAAAAACCATCCAATGAAACCAAAAAATTCTAAGGTTGACGTCTCCAGGTGTTGAACCGCCAATATCAGCTACTCTTTAAGGTCATCATGCCGTTGCAAGCTTGCCGCTGACGTAGCCAATGCATTCCTCTGAATAGTACCTGCAAAAGAGATTTTGGT
The DNA here is from genome assembly GCA_023333625.1 of Bothriochloa decipiens. Taxonomy (NCBI): domain Eukaryota; kingdom Viridiplantae; phylum Streptophyta; class Magnoliopsida; order Poales; family Poaceae; genus Bothriochloa; species Bothriochloa decipiens. The sequence continues at coordinate 1,180,225 of CM041634.1, read as the reverse complement.
CTATATTTATCAAAAACCACCTCATTCCTAGTTATTCATATTGCCCAAAAAAGTGCCGCAGCTGCTGTTAATAACAATGAATTATACTTTTTAATTCCTAATTTTGACTAATTTTGGAACAAATCAACCATATTGAGTGGAGGAACAATCCCAAAGAACATATGAATAAAAGCCACAAAAATTTGGCATAAAAACAATCAAAAAACAGGTGTTAGATGTTTCAGAAAAATGACAGCAACAACAAAATTTATCCCCCTGCCAATTACGCCTAGCCAAATTATCTTTGGTTAGAACCACACCGCTCTTTAAGTACCACATAAAAATTTTAATTTTAATGGACAGCTTTGTTTGCCAAATATCTTGTGACACTGTAACTCCATTGTTAATTAAAACAACATACATAGACCTGACTGTAAATACACCTGAGGCTTGCAACCCCCATACAAACACATCTCGTTCCTCACTTAAATTAACCTGATGTAAAGAAGAAATAATGTGGTTTCAATTTATTAAGTTATGACCCATCAAATTTCTTCGAAAAGAGATATTTAGTAGAGGTGAACCTAAGACTTTAGCAACCGTATCATGTTTTCTTCTAACAATATTAAACAACGTAGGGAATCTATGTTTGAGTGGCTTATTACCCAGCCAAGTATCTTTCTAAAATTTAGTTTGTGTACCATCATTAAGTTTAAAATGACCCAACTCCATGAATGAATCTTTAATATTTATAAGACTTTTTTAGAAATGAGAATCTATCAATTTTTTAACACAACTCCATATTATCTTATCTTTAATATACTTATTTCTCAAGAGCTCTTGTCACATACCATCACTACGGGAAACTGATAATTCGCCGTGTGCCTGGGGCACACGGCGAAGGGCAAGAAACACACGGCGAAGTTTTTGCCGTGGGTGGCCCACGGTAAAGCTGGCACGGCGACCAGCAGCACGGCGAACGCGAGTTTGCCGTGTGCCTTTTATCGGGCACACGGCAAATATTTTTGCCGTGTGCGACGGTGGGCACACGGCAAAAAAAAGCAACAGACGGCGGGAGACGGCGGCGTGGTACTTTGCCGTGTGCCTTGGAGGGGGCACACGGCAAACTTTTCCTCTTTGCCGTGTGCCTCTGGAGGAAGCACACGGCGAAGATGGGGAGTTTGCCGTGTGCCGCTGTCCCCAGCACACGGCAAAGTGTGAAGTTTGCCGTGTGCCCGGTCGCCTGCACACGGCAAAGTGGACAGTTTGCCGTGTGCCCGTGCTCCTGCACACGGCAAAGTCCTCCCACCAGTACCATAAACGGTCACTTTGCCGTGTGCCTTGCTAATTGCACACGGCAAAGTGACCACAAAATTCCTGTTTTAATTGTTTTTCACGTATAAATTTCCCCAATTAAACAAACATCACAGGCATTATACATATATTACAACCAGCATCACAGGCATTATAAATATGTTAAAACAAGCATCACAGGCATTATACATAGATAAATCCACAAGTTCGATAATATATAAATCTCAAGTTCACAAATACGTATCCACAAGTTCATAAGTACGATAACTTCACAAATGCAAAGTTAAGGGCACCGTTTATGGCTGAGGTGGGTCGAACGGAGGTGGGAACAACTGCTGTGGGGGTAACGGAGGTGACATGCCCGGCGACATTTCTGGCGCATTAGATGCCGCCGATTGATTCTGCAGAAAGGAAAATAGATTACATGTGATACATAAATCAAGTTCTCTAAGTTATAATCTAAAATATTCAAAATTTCATCGAAGTCTCTAAGTGAGTAAGTCTCTACGTTCTCTAAGTCTCTAATAGTATCTAAGTCTCTACTTTTCTAAGTCTTTAATAATTGAAATGAAACTAGAAGGTTGTCAAGTGACTCACAGGAGGAGTTGCAGGAGCCGGAGTCAGAACTGGAGGGAACATCATCGGAGGTAGGGGTTGACCTATCTGAACAGAAAGACCTTGAATGTAGTTGTACATCTGGAGCATCTGCTGCTGAACCTCGGCCTGCTGCCTCGCCGTCTCGGCCTGCTGCCTCGCCGTCTCCTCCTGGCGTATCCTTCTCTCTTCGGCTAACGCCGCCTCGTGTGCCGCCGCTTGCGCCGCCAGTTGCGCCAACAATTTTTTATCCCAATGTTACAATGCAAAGCAAACATATGTATAAATTGAATGAAAGATGAATAAATTAGAAAATAACCTGAAGTTTCTGCACTTGGAGCTGTGCCGCGGACATTCGTGGGCGTATGGCTGGGCTACTGTTCGTGCTCCTTGCTCGAACCTGGGCGAGAATGGGAGTACTGGCCATGTCTAGAGTGTCGTCGCCTATATAGTACTGGCCATGCTTCTTGCCTCCTCCCACCCTCATGATGATCTCTCCATCAAGGGGATGGGCGCTCGGATCCCACTCTGGCCCATGGACCTGTCTTCCCGCCTCTGTGTAATCGCTAATGCGGGTGTGGACGGAGGGATTGTTGTACGCCGAGGGCGGGTCGTCCGGGTTGTAGGTGACGTCGGACGCCTTGCCCTTGTGGGCCAAAACCCATCCCATGAACTGGGAGCACTCAGCGCCTTGATGTGCCTGGGACTGCAAAAAACAGCAAGTTGATTACAAATTATGAAGAATTGAGCGTTAGAATAAAGAAATGATTCCGCATACCCATCTAGCCCTGTATTATCGTTGCTAAGGCTGCCTTGATGGTGTGCTGGACCTGGCATCAGCAAACGCCGCTCACGGCCAGCGTTGTGCTTCTCCTCCCACTCGGGGGTGAACCACTTGTCCACTATGCGTTCCCAGCACGTGGAATCATTGCGGCACCACCATGCAGGCACCTACATGTGATCAAGTGAATGACATATAAGAAGATCAAATTAAGCGATGTAGTTAATCTGAGAATAAATCAAAATTTACCTCCATGTATTGCTCCCGAGTCAGCTTCAAATTTCTTACAGCATCTTTTTTCATCTTCTGCCCAAGGAACTGAGCCGCGTAGTTTATGACACACTGAACTTGCGCCTCGTAATGCATGTCCAGCACCAACTTAATGCATCGATTATCAGCGACAACCGCCGCCTGTTCCGCTCCTCCTTCCGCACACTTGTAGAAATCCTACAATATAAACACGATGTATCAAGTCATTATTACAAACATATCCAATGAATACGATGTATTGAGAAGTGTAGTATGAGGAAGACTTACCCACAGCTCGGCCTTCACTCGCTCCGCCTTGTTAGCGAAGCACCTATTTTCCCTATCGATCTGATCGGTGGCGGCACGATAGTGTGCCCACGTCCAGGCCGGCTCGTACCTTCCACTAATGAGGACCATGCCTGGGAAGTGCACCCGGCACAAAAGACCCAGGATGCCATTGACCTTGCGTTTGTGAGCACCTCCACTGACTATTTCCCAACTCCTGCCAAAAGTTATTAAGATAAAACATTAGTTTCTATTGTGATTGTGTTTTTCAAGTTATCAAATGAAAAGGTAGTGATAACATCTAAAGTTACTTACAGTGGCGGGGAGGGTCGAATCACCGGTCGACCGGCAAGAGGTATCGGCCTGTCCGGGAGTCGTGAGGGACCTCGCAACCAGACAGACGGTGTACTAGAGGCACCCCCTGTCGTGTCCTCCTCCTCCTCCTCCTCACCACCCGATGACTCCACGGATGGTACGCTATCGTCCTCCATGTGCATCATATCAATGTTATGTGGAAGAAGAAGGTCATCCATGTAGGGGAGCCTCCACAAGCCCGACTTCTGAGTCCAGGCATGTTCCTCACCATATCCCACAAAACCACCACCTTCTTTGTTGAACTTGAGTGCGTCTAACTGCACACGAACCGCGACACCTGTCAACGTTTGTGGTGGAGGGTCTTCAACCATGACACCTTTTGTAAAGTTCTTAATGTCTCGTCTGAATGGATGGTCAATAGGGAGGAATTGTCGGTGTTTGTTGAACGAAGAATACTTGCCACCCTTTGTCAACCAGATGAACTTGAGAGCTGCCTTGCACACTGGGCATGGGAACTTCCCGTGGACACACCAGCCGCAGAATAGCCCATACGCCGGCAAGTCATGCAGGGAGTACATGTACCACACTCGCAGTTTGAAGTTTGTTTTTGTAGCTCGATCGTATGTCCATACCCCTTCCTCCCAAGCATGGAGCAAATCATCAATCAGAGGCTCCATGCACACACTCATATTACAATGCGCCTCGTTGCAGGAGCTCAGCAACACGCGTCCCCTCACTATTGGAAAATAGAGATTTGCCGTGTGTAAAACGAGTGTACACTGGGTATCCAGGAATTATCAACGACAAGAATACGTTCTGTCGCTGAAAGATGACACCGGGGGGGAGATTGAGGGGGATAACGAACATGGGCCAACAAGTGTACGGGGCAGTCGACATTCCATAAGGATTGAACCCATCTGTTGCAAGCGCAACACGTACATTACGAGCCTCCCCAGCTTCCTCACGATGACACCCGTCAAAATGTCTCCATGCTTCAGCATCGGCTGGATGTACCATGTTCTCAGGATGGTATCGTTTGCCTTCTCTGTGCCAAGTCATCTGTTTTGCGGATTCCTCGGTCATGTAAAGCTGTTGGATCCTCTGTATGAAAGGAAGGTACCGTAGAATTTTCACGGGGATTTCGAGTTGCCTCTTGTGACCATCACCAGAGTCTACCTCCAGGTACCTAGAGGATTTACATTTAGGACAATACTTTGCATCCGCATGGTCTTTTCTAAACAAGATGCATCCCTTCGTACAAGCATGTCTCTGCTCATATGGCATCTTAAGTGCACGAAGGAGTTTCTGTGCCTCATACATGTTGCGTGGCAGATTGTGACCTTCCGGAAGCATGCTGCCAAAAACTATCAACATATTATCAAAGCCGTCTCGACTGATGCCAAGCTGACACTTTAGGGCCATTATGCGTCCGATGGCATCCAGTTGAGAAACATCGGTACGCTCGTGAAGTGGTTTCTGTGCCGAAGACAACATGTCGTAATAGGCCTTTGCGGTTGCCTCTGGCGGATCCTCCCTATCATGCCTAGGTCCTTCATCGAAGTGTGCTTGATGAAAGTCATCTAACATATCTCCACATCCGGCATCAGCATCATATTCCTCGATGCGTTGTCTCACGACCTCATCTCTCGCACGATGGGCTTCACCATGGCAGATCCACCGGGTATAGTTTGCCACAAACCCATTGGTGCAAATGTGTTGACCCATCTTGAACTGTGTTTGAAGTATCTTGTTTGCACACTTTCTGCAGGGACACGGCAATTTACTCTGTCCTTTGTCAAATGCCTTTTTTCAAGAAATCATCGACCTTCTGAACGAATTCATCAGTCCAGTCACGCTTACCCAACCAGCCCGTGTACATCCACTCACGGTCATCCATCCTTTAACATATAGCGAGTAATATAAAAATCAATTGCATCTACACGATGTCTATCATGCTCTAATAGGTAAAGATAGGTCCTAATCCCACCCGAGGATGTGTAAATGAGGTTAGTTTCCATGCTCTACTCCTAACCGAGATAGAATTCCGGCAGCACCTCCCCGCTGTTCTCCAAATACACGTCCTGGCAAGGAGATTGTGTATTCGGAGAACAACAGGGAGGTGATGCCGGCAACTCTATCACGGATCGGAGCAGATCATGAAAACTAAACTCATATACACATCCTCGGGCTGTCCAAAAAATATGGACAATTCAAAACAGATACGGCCATAGATATGCAAAGATCTGCATATTTTCAACCGTATCTCTTTTGAACGGGAGACGCCTAATTAGGTTACGTGATCTACGAACATGATACGGAAAAAGTGCCTCACCTTGTCGTTCTACAAAGTGACGAGTCGAAGACTGTGGCGGGAGCGGACACCGGGGCAGACAGCAGCGATCAGGTGGTGGGGGTGGCCGAACAACTGTAAGCACCAAAAGAATAAAATTAGCACAATTAAATTTCGGCAGCACCTCCCCTGCACAGTGAGGTTTCCAAAACCTGCAAGAAATCAAAGGCACGATGGCCGACAACCACATACACATAGAACCGCATACACATACAACCATATACACATACAACCACATAATTTGACAGGGAGGATGGACGACAACGCCAAATTTGTTACTCCAGAAATATGATGTAGCCACAGCAATGAATGCAGTGATCAAGTTGTATATTCACCTCAAATGATGTTTGTTACTCCAGAAATATCTTACACTAAATCATCATGTTTTCTGCTAAATGATGCATTAGTACCTGTGCAGTGTCCCAAACTCCCAGCCTATGGATTTCTCAAAGGACCCCTTAAAATACTTTGAATTATTGGTACTTGCAGAAAGTTCACGAAGTATGAGTCTACACATGCAGACAAGATTTTTCAGCAACTCTTTCTGTCACACATTCAGTCAGGTGGCACGAAAAAAGTATGTTGCACTCTCTGCCACATTATTACTGGGTACATCATGGTTCACAGAGCATAGCATCTATGAATGCGGAAACTATACCAATTGCAAACATGTTTCCTGTAGGCCAAGTCATACAGCTAGATTTCCTTTAAATTCTAAAGCTCAGGCTCACATTTATACTAGACAATTAATAGCATGAATTACATTGACATTGGAAGTAGAAGGTGCTAAAACAATGACCGGGAAACATTTTACCAGGAGCTGGG